>JAAFCE010006949.1:22356485-22422791 GCA_013389805.1 Trigoniulus corallinus | reverse complement strand
AACAACAACAACAAAACAGAAAAGGTCAGCGTTGGTTCCAGCAAATTTTGGTGCAAAACACTTATTACTACCATTCTTTACTTATTTTAAGCTTACATGCATTTCTTGAATGTGCTCAACGTCTCTTGGTTCCATATTGGTCCACAAAAGGAAAATTAAGTTTAAATAGATGTCACTGATGCGCAATTCTGCTTTATGTTGAGGTAATGATGAGGACACTAGCGAACGAAATGCTCTAAGGCATGCCAAATTATTGCATTGAACCAGAGCATCTCTCCAGATTTCAATCACTTGCATCTGAGGAATTTAAGAATGTGAAATGTTGACAGTTGTGATATCAGCGACAACGACCCGATTGACAAACCCGTCAGCATATACCTGTCGAATGTAGTATTTTCCAGTAAACGAGACGTGTTCCTTTTCGCATGTTGCAAAGTTACACCAATTTGATATCACAGGCACTAGTTCACTGAGATCTGAGGATCTTTTCAGTAGGCTGACCAATTTGTTAAATGCATTCACAGTGTCAGGATGAATTGGCCGATCTGATTGGGTGATTATCCTGTCGATCAAGGCAATTACTGCAATGATTAGAACAATTAATTGTGATTAGTACATTATTCATATATTCTTATGACAGTTTATAATGATGTTTGTGACATAGTGCTCATAAAAACCTTAATCAGGCACGGTATCCCACCCAAAATATACCCTGGGGTTGTAGTATTTATTATCGCAATATTTGAAGAAATAGAAACCCACCATTTTGATAGAGATGTGGTGGATTTTCTTGAGGACCTTGCAGTTTTTCATACTCGTATTGTATATTTTTCTTTAGATGGTCGGGTGATACTATAAAATATAAGTTCGTTGGTGTCTTTTGGATTAGGGAGAGATGGAGTCTGAAAAGTGACATAAATATAAGGTCAGATGTAGTGAAGTTTATATAAATGGCCTGTCGTTCACAGTTTTCATTCCCTTCCCTTGCTCCTAAAGTCACTCGGGCGCTCACTAATGACGCGAAAGATCTTAACCCGTCGTTTTGAATGACCAATGACCTTCAAAGTAATTTTCAAGGTAATATTTATTTCTAAACCCTACTCAATCTTACTCAAGTCCATGCCCAAATAATTCTCTTTTAAAGGGAAACACATGAACTACTTTTCAGGAATTTAAGACCGGACAGACAGGCTAATTGGTGTATCTCAAGTTCGTACTATCGTTCGTACAATACATTTGTTGTCCTCTGATGTAGACCTCTTGTGAGGTCCCCTGGATAGACATGCTTTTCTGCACAGTGGACGCTTTCCAACACATTTTTCTTGTCGAATGTTGTCTCGCATATCACCTTGGACTCGGTCATCGTGGTTCTTAAGATATCCTAAACCGATAAAAAGAGTTTAATGGTTGTGTGCAAGACTCCCAGTGGTGGAAAGAGTTACTGACGGACAAGTCGGAGTTATTAATTGACTTTACGCGAGTCAAATTTTAATATGGTGTGGGGACTTTACCAGATTCTGGATGATTGACAACGGATTATAATGCTGGTCAGGTTTGTGGGTCAGTTTGCATTCGTTGAGGTTCTTGAAAACCGATGTTGTCGAATTGTGATGATGATGATAAATTACTGGACAGTTGCCATGCACGTCAGTTCTGATCTAGAGAAGGATATGTTGTTTCAGTGAGTAACACCTGTAGGTGTAGATTATATTTTCTCTTAGTGTCTCATGATTCACTGTACTTCCTCGTCGTGGTCATCTTGTGGAGGTTTGGTCATCAAACTGGTAATAATGCCTCGCTTCATATTCAGGACTGTTACTGGTTCGTCCCTGTGAGCCTTTATATCTTTGACATGGCCATTTATGAGAGTAAAAAATATTGCAAACCTGCAATTGTTATGAAAATTTGTTATATTTGTTTCGTAGTATTATCCAAAGGAATGGGACTCGGATTTTTTTTTTTAGTTTACTTACTTTTCCATTAGGGTGGCGAATTGATCAGACTTTGGGTGGACTTGGACTTGTAATGCGTCATTTGATGACGTCGACCTGCTCAACTCTGTTAGTTTGCATCTAGATAACTGAGATACCATGAATTCTTAACCATTTCTGGTAGTACCATTAGCAGTTGGGTGCTGCTAATTTCCTCTTTCCTACATCCCCAACTTCTACCACTTCCTGACCCGCGAGCAGCCTCCACAAGGTTCGGCCCGTTATGGCTGCTTGGCCTACTCCCCAACCCTTTCGTGTAACATACTAAATTGATAACTTGTGCATAAACTGCCTTAAATGTGGTAAAACTGTCCTAGTGAAGGTATCTTACTTAGTTTCTTACTTGTCCTAGTGAAGATATCTTACTTGTCCGAGTTAGGGATCGGCCTTATTACTCAGATTAGCTCATCAGTGACGCAACAACGCATTGGCAATGAGACATTTGCCAAGGGCGGGAGGAGCAAGGGGCACAAGGGTAAGGGACACTTACAAATGTATGGCGTATATTATTGAATTAGGGAGCATTCCTAGATATTTGCCAAGGGCGCCAAAAACGTTGCTTCGTCTCTGTTTCGGATGCAAGCCAGAGGTCTTAGATGAGGTCTGAGGTTCTAACGGAACTTAATAATGGTCACTTGTGTAATAATAAGAAGTTTATTAAGGAACAAATAACGGGATAACTTTGGGAGGGTTAATAGGACCTGATCAATAGATAATTTGTCTGATGTCTCCATAGTGTGTACAGTACATAAGATCCTGAAAATGAATTTATATCTACGAATGGTTGGAAGGACAGCAAAATAAACCGTCATTCATGTTCTTACTTGCATTGCAAAGTCGCACTTTCGGTGGGCAGTAATGACGACCTCACAACTGACGTTAAATTCGTATCCTTGGCCTGGTATTCCTGTAGCATCTCCCCGTGTGATGACATTATAAGAAAAGCAGTAAGTTTGTCCTGACTCGAAATACTGATCTGTTTAGATCGGAGGAAATAAAAACATGCATCACATAATTTGTTCCATTACTCACACGAGTTTGCCCTGTTCACTTGAGGTCTGTGATTTTATGACACATCAAAAAACGACTTGGTGATGGCGTCACGGGCCCAGTAATACAGGTCCGCTTCCAGCACCATGCACTGGTTGGTCGATAATGCGTGATGTACAGCATTATCTTTCCCTACCTTATGCAGGCAGATGCGGAAATACCCGTGCCCGCTCAGGAATTGGGTGGCGTAGTACTCCGTCTCTCCATGCCTCCTCTAACCCATAACCTCATGTCTGGGATAGGCCTCGCGGTCCATCTCCCTCTATGTTGTGGCTCTTAGGTCGCCTACCTGGTGTCGAGCGTACTTTACCTCTGCCGTGCAGTCGTCGTCTAATTCCAGGCCACCGCTTTCCTGCGGTATAATAACTACCATTCCCTAGCGAGGAGGGCGATCAGGATTATGCCCACCATCGCCAGGATGCCCCGGTCTGGTACGTGGCGATATGCTGAAGACTCTCCTATCCGTCTCCTGGAGACCCGCCATGTAGCAGTACGCTACTGCCCGTGGTAAGATATCAGTTTAAAAATTTGTTAAGATTCGGAGAGGTCGGGTAACTAACTAATGCAACTAACTGTTAACTAAATGTTAACAACATGAATTGCACACTGAACACCGCCGATTTGTCTTTAATGTCTAATATTGTGATAAATTATTGCAACGTCCTTTCCAATTCCAGTGCAGCCACGTTGCGTTGGACACACCAGTTCCCGTGAGATCACTGAAGTTAAGCAGCGCAAGCCCACGTCAATACCAACTTGGGTGGTTGGTAAAGAACGTTGGGTGCTGCAAATTAACCCTCTCCTTCATCCTTTCACCTTCCTCCTCATCTCCCGCGGGCAGCCTCCTAAGGGCTCGTCCTGTTATGGCTGCCTGGCTTACTCCCCAACCCACAATACTAATCCAGAAACAGTTATAATAAATTTATACTAACTTTGTTGGTTGCAGATCACGTCCTTAGAACTTGAAGGCACTTTTTCTGGTTCCACGGCTGGAAAATAAAAATTCAGTGCTTACTTGAACTGACATCACTTTTTTTTTGGAGTGGATGGGTAGATGGTAATTATTTTTCGTTTAATGGTCCTGTAGTTCAGCGGTTCTCAACCTTTGTTTCGTCACGGTACGTTTTTTAATAATTTAAAAATTTGGCGGCACACTCACAACGACACATTTCGGGGCATAAAAACGCCAAAGAAAATATATAAGGTGAAACCTAACCCTATGCAAAAACAAATACTGGACTGAGGTGGGTTGGCTTTTTTCGGGCGTGAGACAAGCGCTGAGTGCGCCTTCTTTCGGATAAGAAGTAAAACCGAGGTCCTGTGTGGTGTACGATGGCATCTGCACGTGAAAGAACCCTCTCTATTATGGAACGGGAGAGGAAGAAAAATTTCCAGGTGTAGGAGCTCGCCCCTGGCTTCGGTGGAATGTCCCAACAAACAGTAGAAAGACGATAAATAGCATAGGGATTACAACTTTGGTCGGCAACCGGCTGTGGGAAAACACTGTCCAATATATCGCCCTTGTGTCCCACTCAGTGACAAGGTAGGCACCCGACCCTGCCATAAGCAGGAAGAGGGTTAGAAGTTACTTGTAACCTAGCCCTATGCACACATCAAGCGGATGACTAGTAGACTAAACTACTCCATAGCTTTGTTAGCCAATAGTGAGAACTGAAATGTTCATGCCCATTGGTTCAGCCAGGGAGGCAGAACCGATTGAAATACTTGTATGACGTCACATATGTTTGGGTATTCGCAGTGACGGCACATTTCATGAATCTCGCGGCACAGTGGTTGAGAATCGTTGCTCTAGTTCAGGGGTGGCGAACCATTTTTCTGCTGGCGTGCCAAAATTTTAAATAGTTATAGTTCTTTTAATTTACTAACGTGCCAGATACAGTAGTGTGTTAAAGGAATATACAGTAGAGTACCCTTACTTCCGGTTTGTTACAGGAAATGGAAATTTCTCCAATTCATTGGTAGTACGCTCGGCAACTGCGTCAGTAGTTCTAGGTTCGATGCTGGACCGACGCGGGCTGGCTTCTTTTTGGACGGAGTAGGCAGAGGCCCCGAGTGCGCCTCCTTTCGAATGAGATGTAAAACCGAGGTCCCGTGTGGTGTAAGATGGCATTTGCGCGTAAAACAACCCTCTCTACTTTACAACGGGTAGATGAGGCAAAAATTTTCAGGTGCAGGAGCTCGTCCGCTGGCGTCGGTGGGTGGAATGCCCCAACGAACAATAGACCGACGATAAATAAATGTAGGGGTTGTAGCTTTGGTCGGAAACCGGCAGTCCAGTATATCGCCCTTGTGTCCATTCAGATGGACAAGATAGGTACCCTACCTTGCCATAGGCGGGAAAAGGGGTTAGGAGTTGCTGATTGGGTTGCCTTTATATATCTGCCACGTGCCAACAAAATTGCTCTACGTGCCATCCCTGGCACGCGTGCCATGGGTTCGCCATCCCTGCTCTAGTTCTTAGTATAAATGACGGCCTCTACATTTACTTCAGGTGTGAAGACTCATTTGTTAGTCCGATAGCAGTAGTGGTAAGTCGGTACCGCTTTCGGGAAGGAGTAAAGCATGTTTCTTAGGGGGTTTCTGGATTTTGTCTTGCCGATAAACGGAACTAGTTAACAAAGGATCTTGTAATGTTGGTTGGGAATTTCGACTGATGATACACACATAAAACTAACTTACCGCGAATAAACAGCAGTAAAACGGCCGCCAATACTATTATAGGACTCCGCTTATTCCTCATTTTGCATAGTGTATGTCTTCAGGAGAATCAAGATTCAAGTGATGATGATGTCTCTGATGTCTGTAACGATATTATTGTAAACACAAGTATCACAGGGGTGGCCAACAAATATTATGGTTAAATTCCAAATTACATCATGTCATTTGATAACTTCAGTGTTGCATTTTGTATTTTGATAACTGCAGCTGATTTGATTGCTGTAATTGGATAATGGCTTGTAATCATGGTTGTCCAGAACTTTGATCAAATACAGTGCTCACTTCCAAAGACCTACTTTCTTAATAATGTTATGAAGTTGTTTTTTCCCTTATTGTTGTCTGGATGACTTCCTAACATGTGAATGCAATCAAAGAGAACAAGATATCGTATTAGTGGCTTTTTTTCTTTTTTGGATAATGAAATCTAATAATTGTAAGTGATGACCCTGAAGATGACATTCGCATCAGACAGACCAGCGTGAAATATTTATTGGTTCCAAGGAAAGTTCTGCAACACGTCTTAAACTTTTCGAAACTTCTGCTGTTTGGAAATATAAGGCGGCCTTTGCCGTTTAGTTCTTTCGCCCCATTATTCACTTTTGCGATTTCCTCCAAAGACACACAGTATTCAAGGACAACGTTGTCAGTTGTTTCACGGTGTTTCGATGGTACAAGAATATATCAGCCTATACAAATGCAAATTGCACCATGAGATTTGTAGACAGTAACTTGAGGCACGTGAGGCCCTGAAAGGTTTCCCTATCTCCCTTTATCGGAGGAAAACCTGAACTCGACCAGTGGCATCTCTGTGCTCAACAAGTATATTCTACAGTTGAGCTTGTTGTTTGTTTGTTGGTGTTAAATTTAGGGCCCTTTAACTACAAGGTCATTAGAGCCCCGTCCACTGTGTCGTTCTGATGCAGAGACTGCACAGACACTACACTAATGCGACGATTTTTGGATACTAGCGGTACCCAGTCTTCCCAAGCAGCCTCCCATGTCAGTACTAGCTTGGGTTGCGTTGCTTAACTTCAGTGATCAGACGAGAACTGGTGTGTCCAACGCAATTTGCCACTCCCTGCAGTTGAGCTACGGAAGTCGGTACGATCACTGCTTTGTCCTCATACCAAGGTGGCATGTATTTACCTCGGGTAAGAATAGCAGAATCCATATTGGCTTCTAGACTTTACCGGAATTGTCAGGAAAAAATTGCTTGGGACGGATGTAGATGTTACAATGTGTACAATGCCAAAACGCCTGATAGCGTTTGAAGAATCTACTAAAACTGAAGAAATGAAATCAGAAATGTGGTGAACAGGATCGTATCCTTAACTTCCGCGACTATGAACAGAAAGCTTGCTGAACATGTGTCCTTTTGTCATCCAAAAATTAACCAGTCTTCTAACTTGGGTCAGAATTGAACTGTGAACATTGCAGTTAAAAGATCGCGTCAACTTCTCTGAATCTGTTGTAATTTAAATACCTAAATATATGCTTCAAGATTACTTAATTTCTTTTTTTTAATATTTTCTTACCAGTATGATTATGATCTCGTTTCACTCATTCATGGTAACGATTATGCACCTGCAATCCTGCATCAATGTTTAATTAAATGCGTATTATTAATAACAGCTTGTCACGTCTCAGTTATCATACATTTATAAGTGCCCTATTCAAAATTCCTAAATGAGACGGAGAAAGATAAAAGCGAAACAATTGGAAATGACCTAAGTGCATGACGTGAAGTCACATAAGACTTGTGGTTGATAATAAATCGGTTTCACGCACGAACACCTCTTGCACACACCTTTCCTACTGTCTTGTTTTGCCCTGGCTAACATTTCTTTGGCCACTTCTTGCAAGTAACGTTTCGGTGGAATGTATTTATCTTCCAGAAACGCTGTTTGCCAAACAGTTCCTCTTGTTGCTGAAGATAACCTCGCTAGGTGACCCTAGTTGGAATTGATACAAAAACAAAATATGAAATATATAGCCACAATACAGTACTACTTTGGACTGCTACCCTTTCGATTTCTAAAAGTGATCTAATTCCTTCTTTTCCTTAGTGCCAAAATATTATCTGAAATTATCTGCCCTTCATCTTCTATGTAATGCCTCCATCCCGAAACGGGCCCTAATCATTCATTTCTGAATATCTGCTCTTGTTCCCTCACGCACACGCGCATTGCAGCATCCACGTTTCTGTCATCGGACATCATCATCATCACCATAACCTTTTCACGCCTATGGCAGGGTCGGGTCTGCGGGTTCTAGTGCTCCACTTCAGCCTATCTCCCACTAGGTCCCCGTCCACCCCTTCACACTACCATGTTCTTACGGACAACTTGCTCCCATGTCTGCTTCGGTTTCCCCCTCTTCAGGTGCTTCCAACCACCTGCATTCCTGAAATGGACCTAACGAGCTTCTCCGCCCCTCTTCTCAGATACTAACCAATTCCCTTATTTTGCCTGTGAGGGTCCCCACATTCCACGTTCCTAATCTGAGATTAGGCCCTATTCTTGGTGAACATTCTCTGACTGGGAGAACCCCAGCCAGGCGTTTGGAACCCGCAGGAATATTGGCCGGGTTGTCTGTTAGGGGGATGCCGGCCTACCCATTCTATCATCTGATAGTGATCGTCAAAAAAGCAACTTACAGTTGGAAAATCGACGTATACTTCATTTCCACTTTTCGGTTGAGGAAATACATAACCGTCACCTCGCACACCATAAATAACGTCTCCCTTTGATTTTGAAATGTCGTCATAGTTTGAAATGACATAAAGTGCAACTCCTTGCTTCTCCAACTTTTTCAAAACTTTATGCGTCGTAAAGAGAGATAGCTCACTCTATAAAATGTGAAAATTCTGCCGATATAGATACCGACCTACCACAGTGTTGTATACATAATATACTGAACTTACCCCGGAAATATCATAAGGTGTTAATAAAATGAAAATGTGGGCTGCTTTGGGATTCAATGAGTACTGTTCAGCTGCATATAACAAAGCCTTAGCAGCAACATCGTCATCCACAGCTTCGTTGGTGGTACCTGTGCTTTCACCTTTAAAATCTAAGGTTCTTAAGCCGTAAGTAGCAAATTCATTTGATGAAGCCAAGAGTTTTCTGTAAAGTTTAAATACAAGCCTTCATTATCGTCTTATAATAGTGATACAGGGAAGAAGGGGGGTCTAGCGATGGTAGGGAGCATCCATGAATAGTTACTGTTCATTCTGAATGCAAAAGAAACATGCAGAGACAAGCAATACCTTTCCTCCTCCAATTTCAAAATGAAGAGGAAGGTGGCCCACAACTTGTCCAAAATCTTTCTTGAAAAAAGGATAAGAAGTGGATGACTAACAGGATCCGAATTAATGGGATTGTGGAGCGTATTGCTTTTTTTCTTTCGTTGATGTTTTAGGACCCGTCAACTACAAGGTCATTAGAGCCCCGTCCACTGCGCAGGTCACTGTGCAGACTGCAGACACCACAATAATGCGACGATTTTTGGGTATTAGAGGTGCCCAGTTTTCCCAAGCGGCCACCCATGTCAGCACTAGAGCTGGGGTTGCATTGCTTAACTTCAGTGATCAGAAGAGAACTGGTGTATCCAACGCAATAAGCCTCTCCCCTTGAGCGTATGGCATAGTCGTTTGCATTGTCTTACCCATTAATTGAATGAAGTAATGGCCGATTTCTGAATCCGGATCCACGGAATCCAGTCAGGCCAAAACTTATAGTTTGATATCCTTCCTCGGCGAACTCTTTTTTGATGGAATTCATTAAAGTTTCAATGCCTGCATTTTCAAATCAATTGATAATTGACAGATTATGATTATGCGCTACTTGCACATGAGTGTGACATACTCAGAGCACGTACGAATTTCTTCCTACCTTTCACAAGACTAGGAGATGATGACCTTTCTAATTGGTCTACCAAAAATATAACTTCTAATTTGTCTTCAACTTTTTCAATCCAAGGAGTTTCAACTTTACGATCGCCACAAGAAACTGTAAATAATAATAACAATGGTTGTAACAGCCACCACAGACGAGTGCTGATAGGGGAAATTGGTTGTCACATTCGTATACTATTCTCAAAACGAAACAATCCTTACCACAAGTATCAAGAGTCTTTCCCACAGGGACACCATAGGCCGCACAAATGGCCAAGTAAGCATTTAAGGATCCACAGCTAAAATCTCCACAAAGTGGATGTCCAAAAAGCAAACTGTTGTTCACGACGTCATGGCACGGTAATGTAGGGCTGTTTGGGTGCCATCGAAGGTAACTGAGTGCCATCTGTGACATATCATTTGTTTTGCATCCTGATGGGCTCTGAATGCAAAGGTTTTTTGGTGACAACTCGTACTTTATAGTGTCCTGTGTGACAAAATAATAATGCAATACGTAAGGTGTATTTGGAAGGAGGTCGCCCCTCAATTCCTGTCTTATTTCGCCTTTTTTTTCTGGCTAGATATAACTATAGGTACTCCTGACCCTACCACCAATAGATTTGATGAAGTAGTAGTAATAGAGTTGAAATATACTTACCGAAGTGTCATCAAAAGGGTCACCATTATTATTTCCAAGAACTCCGTCCCACTCTTCAAAATGAAGGCTGCTGGTATAAAAGAGACAGAAGAGGTCCTCTGACAGATGACAAATAATCTGTAATGGGGCTCCAACTTTAAATCTGATGAAAGTTTGCCATCGCGTTGCTTCTATCGACCTATACGTTAATTGGAAACATATTATTATTGACTGTCGAATTGTTGGAACACAGGTCACAATAATTTATCTTTTTTTTTACCCATCTAATTCCTTTAAGGGCAAATCACGGGCAGATTCGTTCACTTTAATCTGACCGTTATTACTGAGTGTCAGAGACACACCTTTGAAATTGATATTGAGAAAATTATTCGAAAATGGCCTATAATGAATCTTAAGGCGATTTTGGTCGTTACGGCCCAATAGATAGGTGCACGTGTCGTAGGCCGGGGGGACATTTTCCGCTCTTCCCTTTGCTTGTGTTTTAGTGCTCTCAGGGGTGTGGTCATCACGAGTTGTCATAGCTGGCAGAGTCAGTAAACGAGAGTCAAACGTATAGACAGTGCCAGTTTTGTAAAGCAGCGCTACTTTATCGAAATTCTTGTTGAAAAACATTTCATTAGTTGTAGACCGTCCCAAGTAGACTCCTGCGAAATCGCGAAAGAACGCTGGTCCGCTTCCTTTGGAATAGTCCTAAAATGACACGGCATTGGTACTAAGTTAAACAAGACTACACTGGAGAGTCCAGTTTGGCAGCCATCGTTTTTTTTAAATGATCGAAAAACACTCACGGTGAAATTCTGCATTATGACTGGCCATTCAAATGTCTGGACGTAAGTGTTTTTTGATTTCGCAGGATGATATCCGTACATGTATTGAGCGCTTATTATTGCCCTGGCACTATCTAACCATCGGTAAACTTCATATTGAATATTGAAATAATTGATAAACCATCCTGAAAGGGAAGAAAAGAAATTACAATAACTTCTTCTGTTATAATACAGGGGTTTCACCAATACACTTTAGGGGTTTACAGAGAAATACTAGGCGCAGCACAGTGACAGCAGGGCTTCAATGTGGTGCGCAATCGGACTGAGTTCATTCCCCAGCTACGGTGATTTTCCCATAAGGTAAATCACTGTAGACTATTAGACCATATACAGAGACCATTTATTTTCGAAGTCTTGGGACTGTCCCATCTCGCCTTACTTACCAAGTTTAGAGTAGTGCAATGATTGCAAGATGTACGACGCTGGAACTACGTTGGTACCAAATGTAGCGATGTCATTAGAAACTAGAGTAGTAGTTGAGAATAGTATCGTAAAGGATTCTCGAATTAATCCCGAACCAATTGTGAAAATTCCTGTGATTGGACTGGAAATATCCCAGATGGCGCTCTCATAGTCATTTAAATATCTGCTTGTGATGCTGATGAATTGTGCTAACTGCAAATAGATACAGTGATCAGTGGTCGTCCAAAGACACTGTTTACATAAAATGTCCGACGTCCTTCATTTTTCCTTATATGCACCTGCACGGTCTTTCCTGATAACCGCCTCTGAATGAAAGGCAAAACTTTTGGGTTGAATGTGATGGTCCTGGTTAAATATTGTCCGTGGTCCAGTGTCAAAGTTACTTGACCAACGAAAGAATCTGGATCTCGCTTTAAAACAAAGAGGTAGTGAACAACATTATTAGGTTTAAATCTAGTGATGGCGGTGGGACAGGGCCCCTGAAGCACATAGTGTGCCACTTTTATTATGGGGGCTCCTCGCCGTGAATACCGTGTACTATCTATTGCTGGTAACTACACTTACTAGTAAATCACTGCATTGCGATTGAAGGCATGCACTTAGGGTCATTTCCGTTCCTCCCGATGACATTTGGAAATTGACGTACAAATCTACGCCTTCATCAGGAAATCGAAAATGAAACGTCCCATTATGCTTATTCACGAAATGAATGTTCCATTGCATATTCGGAATAATGTCTGTATCCTGAAATGTTGAAAGTTTGAAAATCTATTCAACTGTTATCCGACCAAATTGCTAAAAAATATATCAAAAGGACACTTGACGGATTAGCTAAAATCAAAATACTATAATTAAAAACAATTAATATCTAACATTATTGTAGCTTCACTAGGGTGTGTTTAGCGTCAGATTATAGCAGTTTTGACTAGAAGATCGGCACATTTTTCGAGTATCAAGGGAATTCATTCCACATTTCACTTCCAATAATGTCTTCTATTATTAACAGGTACTCCACCTGGCATTTTCCCAAACCTCAATTTCCAGCGGTGGAAAAATCTATTGTGATGGCATTCAAATGCATAAGAGTATTGAAAAGTTTCTGGAAATGTTGCCTGCGCAATTAGTTACTGTGGAGCACTTGAAACTTGACAAGAGTTGCTAGGGAAACCAGGATTTGTTTGGACCGTATATGTTTGAAATCATCGCCCATATCATAAGGATACTAAATACAATTTACCTTGCTAGTGAACTTGAAAGACTTCTTATACTCAGATATCCATTGAGCAGCAACATCAATGTCTACCAAATTGTGTGTCATTTGCATTGTTTCTGCATGATTGGCCACTTTTTCTGTCAGTAATCAAATTTACCAATAATTAGACATATATGTTATAAGTGGGATAAAATGAGGTGGTATCGACACGTAATGGGAAAAGAGGAGGAGGCGCTCTATAGGTCCATTAAAGGAATGCAGGTTGTCCGTAAGGATATGGTAGTGTGTGGAGTGGACGGGGAACTGGTGAGATATAGGCGTGAGTGAAGGGCTACAACACGCAGACCCGACCCTGCCGCAGGCGGGAAAAGGGTATGAGACAGATCTGTTACTCGAACTCCTTGTAGGATTAATATCTGTTGTACCTCTCTCAAATTGCCAGACGTTATTGTTATAATTCTGGTGTTTGTCCACTTACGTATAAGGTTCATGTTAAGTAAATCATTCTCTTTAGAGAATGCTTTGATATCAAGAGTCAAGTTCAGAGATGCATCTTCAACGAGGTGAGAGATGAGCAAGTTCGATAACCGCTTGTAGTATGGCGTCGTCCAGTTCTCGTTAATCTTTGTAAAGTTGCGAACAAAAGTTGAATTGATTTCGTGGGATGCTATTTGAAAATCTGGAAAACGATTAAGTCGAGAAACGTAGTAGCTGGAACCCTGATTGAGGCCTTGGTAAAGTTGAACGTCCCAGCCGTACTGTAATCCATTTAACTCAAGTGAAGTTACTCTCATGGCTCTGAAAAGAACAACCTAAAAATTTAGTAGTAAAATTGGTACTTTTGGCTTAACGTGATCATAGCTTTGGGTAAGTCATGCACGTGGCCAAGTGTCTATTGAATATCAAATGAATATGAAATAATCAGCTGAAGATAACTGAATAAATCAATGCTTACTCTACACCCGACGATTTCTTGTCTTGATGTAGTATACTTTTGAATTTCCCTACATAATTCTTGCCTTCGCGATCCTCTATTGAGTTTCTGTACGTATAATTGGCAAAGTAGTCTTTCGGATTTTCAAGTTGGATTCCGAAATACGAAGGCCTTGAATGTTCCTGCGTAGCCTTAACACTCTTGCCGTCGAATGCGAAGCGAGTGGTGATCTGAAAATAATGTTGGCATCTCTATATCAGTAATTCCAGGTTGAGTAGACACATGGGGAATACTTCGAACTCTTTCAAATTAGAGATTGTTGTCATACTAACCACTGGCTTTCTAGGAAGCTGAAAACCATATTTACGTAGTTGAACAACCAGAGCGATCTCATCTGCGTTGCTACTCTTTGTTTGATTGAATTGCACTTCATACGTGTTGTATAAGGAGTGCACTACCATTGCATGAACAGCCTTCTTTGTAGTTTCATCAAGTTGAAATCGTCTTAATGTGTATGTAGTATTGATAAACGCCTGTTAGGATTGAAGAAGGGGATTAGTAAAAATCACATAGGGAAGAACAAATAGTCAACAGCTTCAAACATGTGATGTCATGCACCTTCGAAAATTGTTGTGGGACTAAGTTGTTAAGCACATGCTGCGTCAGGTTAATCCGTAGGATTACGTCTTCTGTTGGCGTACTGCTTATTAGCGTCTCCAGCTGGAAATTGACGCTAGGAGATTTGAGGTAACTGTATGACTGTCGCGGTGTAACAGCAGATACTGTGTCAGGAATAGACTCCTGTCTTTCATGATGCAGTTCCAACCAAAATGTGTTACCGCCATAACAAGGTGTGACATTGGGTTTCTGAGACGAAGTTGGTGACACTGAGAGACTAAATTAACGTACGTTAGTGTCTTGGGGATGGATGGAGGAGAACAATAACGTCGTCACTTTTCGGGCATCGTTTTATTAATATAAAAATAATTTGTTGATTAGTGCCCATAATTATATTTTGACACCATACAAAAAATAAGCAAAGACAATCTTTACTTCCAAAATATGACTATTGGTATGGAGATCATGCCCTTGAAACTGTTAAAACCTACCAATTTTGCGGCGTGCACGTTTCGACCAACAAAATAAGGACCTGGGCCCATCTATTTATCGATTTTCATAATCTTTTTTGGGGTTTGGCTTCAGCCTAAATTGTGAATTAAATCCGTTAAGAGGGTCTGGTGTTGAGCAATAGAACTGACCTTTCATATTTTGTGAAGAAGTTTATCACTGTTGCCTGTGTAAATCGATGTTGTTTAAACATGAATGTGTACTGGGTGCAAGGAGTGGTAAAGTTGATTGTTTTTTCGGCGATCACAGCTCTCGCCATTTTTTCTTTGGGCAATTTTGATGGGCGTTTTTTAAAGAGTTCTTGAGATATATGTTGATTTCCAACTTTTGTCTGAAAACGTGAATAATGTTAACCATGACACCAGGTTGTGATATTTGTTATGATTTTTTTCCACTTTTGCAAGTTTACCTCATAATTAAACTTGTACGACAACCGTGGAGTTACAGTAAGGTCGGCCTGTATCAGATAGCCACCATCTTGTTTCTTCCTAGATACTTTTGCTTTAAATGTTGGAATATCCGGTATATTGAGACTCGTTTGATATTCCCCAGTGCTGCGATCCAGTTTATGATAATAATTTAAGATGTCCTTATATTTCTTGTTATCCTTCTGATCTAGAAAGTGAAAAACGACCACGTACTTTTATTATGTTTCACATAGTGTAAAAGTCATCATTTTGATATCACATGATCTTGCTTCTCACCGAGGGTGCTGACTACCGCTTCGTATACAAGGTCTACGTCTTTGACGGGGTTTGGAGTGTGAAGCGCAAACTTGTATGCGTAGCTATTTCTATTTTGACGAGTGATTATATAACTTCCAATATCTACCTTAATACTGTGTGGTTCTAAATGTCATTTGTCATCTTACTTTGCTACGTATTCAGTAGTGTAATTCCAGTCTGAGTCACCGGCCATTAGTGTCCATGGTTTATCTGCTCGATGTGTTACACTTGGATAGGACTTGTAGTGACATAATTTTGTACCAACGAATGGTACCAACGCATTAGAACACCAACTATTAGTGACTCTTTCCACGTCCCAGTCAGGTATACTTTCCGTTTGATATCTTCGTACAATAAAATTTCGTCTCCTGTAGCGTATAACAAAATAAAATCCACTTGAATTGGCCTTGGATTATATCGACCCGGCATAATTCGACCACATGGTAGATAATTAAATCAACTTAGGAATGAGATTAGTTTTTATCGTACGTCAAACTAAGGAGTTGCATTGGTCGTTGAGGCACTCGGAAGCCAAAAACTACTACTGCGTCGTCATTGCCATCACCCAATTCCACCGTTGCCTTTAAAGCAGTAGCAGCTGTACTGAAAGATCTGACTCCACAGTTGGTATATCCAGGTAAATCCACTTCCATACCATTCCTCAGGGTTGCAGCGGCACTAAAGGATATGTACGTGTTAAATGTTCGTAAGGAGGAAATACATACCGTTGAAAGAAGCAAGGCTGACACAATCATTGTAGGACTCCTGAACGCCTTCATGAAGTCAAACCCCATCCATTTTTCGATTCTTCTGTAAAATTACTCTAAAAGAAAGTGCATAATCTGTCGACTTAACGTGTGCCTTTGTTCAACCCCCGCATCTTGAAGGTGTCTGCTATTTGGTATCGGCCTTGTGTGCCCAACTAATTTATCTTTGTACTGCTACTTGCCTAAGAGTCCAATCATAAATTCGTCTGTTGGAGAAACTACCACTTTCTTCTGTCAGTTGAACATCACGTTTGGAGTTATAAATAACGTAGGCATTTGTAGTCCAGTTCAACGGCATTCCAGAAAGAGTCGGAACTTGATTGAAGGCTTCAACAACTTTCCAATAACTCGAAGTTTCGGTCGAATCCTGCGCATATAAGTGCCTCCAGAAAGCTACTAATTGATTCTTAAAGTCACTAAAGTCTTTAAATGCGGCTGTCAACAGTGCGTCACCTGGAATGTAATGAGTGACATCTTAAAAATACTGAACCGTATTGAGCTTCACCAATCACAATCATAAGTACAGAATGTGGGCACAGGAGATATTTTAATTTTGTGTAATAGATCAAACGACTAACGCTTAGTCATTAGGTACAAATAATGGTGTTTTAAATTTGTCGATACTTGCCTAGAAATTTGAATGAAAATGCTATGTCGCCTTCATTTCGTTGTTCATGGGCGGCCTTGTGTTCTGAAGTTGACATTTTGTTATTAGTTATTCGACCTTTTATTTGCCCTTATGTAGTCAATGTCGATTATGTTAACATTAATATCGGTATGTACGTAATTATATAGAAGTACAACACCTTTGAGAGTGAAGAGAGCTTCTACGAGGTCCATGCTTTTACCGAAAAGTGTTACTTTAAGTGCCTTTGACCCATGCCAAGGAAGACGGGCATGGTTTTCATATAAGTCGATGTTGGAAAGACGATAGCCAAATTCGTTGATACTATCACGGAGGAACGGTGCAAAATGATAAAAGCTCCATTCATTATACTTTGCTAGAAGACTCTTATCAAAGAGAGGAAGTTGCGATTTGTATTGCCAAGGTAGTAGTTCCAGAACAAGTCTTGGAATGCTGCGAAAAAGAAAGGCGATCAGTATTATGTCTTAAAAGAATTTAATTAATTTGTCCCCCAGCACCCGTTATCATCAGTCTGTATTTAGTGCCTCAGACAAATTTGATGAAACTCACTTTGATTTTGTTGGAGATCTATCCTTCGCAGACGACTTTATATGAGTAACAATGAAACTCCTCAAGTTTGAAGGCGTACGATTTTCTTTTAAAATCGTCACGATATCACTAGCAAGTTTGGAATCGTTAAATTTTTCAAATAAAAGATGATAGGCTAAAATACGAACGTCGTGATTTAGTTTGGAGTTCTGAAGTATGTCCATGGCTTTCTCACGTAGGTTATCCGTTGGATGTAACTGCTTTGCCACCTTGAGTTTCAAGAAATTCCACCAGGCTACGTATTTTCTTTTACGAGAAGGATCTCATTCTTGATCTTAAGTTTATCACTTACCTGAACTACAAGGATTGGGATAAGACTATCAATACTGCTTCTTGTTATGCATGCGTGAAGGTGATCCAATAGGTTAGGTTGCAGTATTTCAATTACTTCTGCTAAATTGGCCATAGCCTACATAGAGAAACAGATGTTCAGCAGTTTTTTTTTAAATTAAATTCAACTCTCTATTCAATACTTTTTTTAAAGATCTTAACGATCACTTGGATGTAAGTGGACATTCAAAAAGTTAGAAGTCATTTTTGTGTGTTACGAGCATAAAAGGGATTTATCAATCTGTCTATGATGTTCTATCACATAAGGATGATGTACGTTTGCTCATCCTGTTTTATACCTTCCCATTTTTTTAAACCGGAAAAATTGTCGCGATACGAATGAAGAAAATCACTTTTGGTCGACAATTTTAAAGAAATTGAATTATTAATTATATTGTGTGATAGGATTAAGTTTCACATATAATTCTTCCTATTTACCATTAACGACGTTGTTACATCAGAATGAGTTCCGTTTTCGTGTTGAATGCAGACGTCTTTGAAAGGCTTGGCGACCAAATCAACCACATCATGTAATACCTTGGGAATCTGGATGTAAATTTATGTACGTTAGTGTAAATTTTAGTAAAACGAAACCTGTAACTTTAACAATGAGTGCCTTAGGGGCAGGCCTTACTTTTGTGACCACCAACCTATAAAAACACTGGGTAGTAAATCACAGGTCCATGCTTTATTCGAGAATACTTTCATTATTATTTAAGTAGGCCTATGTTGCTTGGACAAATGTGGAGTTCTCACCCTAAGGGGCACAAAATGTGTTATACACCTTGGGGATCGGGGACCTTTTTACTTCATGGGGATCAGGGATCTTTTTATCCTTTGCCCCTTTCCCCCTTCGCTGCACAGTCTTGAACATCTTAATTACGTCAAAGGTGACATGATGGGTGGGTATCTCAAGTTTTCTTGAAATTCTTGCTCTTACCTGATCTTTTATGACTTTTTTGTGACGTTGCCAATAGGAATTAGCGATTGATGATAAGGCCAATATTCGGTTGCTTTTTGGTTTCGTTTTAGTAATTTCCTGCAGAGAAAGGTACATTGAACATTTCCAAAACTTTCATGCATAATTGTCACTTTAATTATCCAGGTCCCTAAACACCTTTAAAAGTTGATTAGTCCGGGAATTATTGAGGATTATTCCGTCAATGGGGGATGGGGGATTAAGCTGAGGTTGTACTTTAATACAATGGAGTACAGTAGTACCTCTACATACGAGTAAATCGAGATACGAGCAAAATATTCGTGGAGAAGAATTCGTTTGGAATTTGCAGTCTAATGGAAGTATCGTAATCTTTTAGTGTAAGAAGATAGTGTTCAAAGTAAATGTGAAGTCATAGTATTGCCACTGACCCCAAGAACACCACTACGTTGACTTACGGTAAGTAAGCCAAATTCCAGTATCACAATTGTTTCAGCCTTAAGAGTTTGTTGCGATATGTTAAAAACCGGAAGTTGTGAAATCCGCAATTTACACTCAGGAAGAGTAGTGACAATAATTTCAGTGTATTAAAGTTGGCTTACCATGATTTCCTGGATAATATTTAAGTCATTGATTTGTGCATTTGTCCACGCGAAAAAGATGAAATCCAAATACGTGTCACTGACGACGTGTGGATCTGGCATTCGAGTTAAAAAGAAGCGGAAGGCTTTTATACAAGGCAGCCTATTACATTGAATCAGAGCATCTCTCCAGATTCGATCGCTCTGAAAAATGGAAAAATGCAAAATGTAATTTATTTTTCTGATTGTTGGGTACGAAATTTTTTCAGGTTTTATAGATAGTAATACCTGCAGTTTGTATGGGGAATTCGAAAGTTCAATCACCATTGAGGTGACAGCCGTCAAATCGGCGGATTCTCGTAGGACATCAATCAGCTGACCGAACAAAGTAGTTTTTTCGGGGTCGATTGGTTCATTTACATCGGTAACCAAACTCTTCAAAAGCGTCATCACTGTCAAGGAAAACAGTTAAAAGTCTGTGGGATTCTTGATAGTTGCATAATATACTCAAAGGGGTCATTGGGTTAATGTTATAGATGATGTGTGGAAGTGATAATATAGCCTGTATACAGATTCACTGCTCAACAGCAGGAGAAACACATTGAACACCTACCTCGATGTTGTAAATTAATTGGATTTTCTTGTGGAATTACGATGCTTTCGTACTCGTATTGAATATTTGTCAACCTAAAGTATTCCGTATTAGGTCTACCTTGTAACGATTTCATTAATGGAGAAATGTGGTTCAACGTTAATTGTTGCCTGTATTGTAGATAAACAAGATTTAGTACGTGCTCAAATTCATTCGCAGAAACTCCGTCTTCAAAAGGAAGGCTCATTAATTTACTTGATATTTGTTTGAACGGAAATGTCAGCGTTGGCAGTTGATTCTAATAGAATGGCGTGCCTTTCTCTACAAAGAACGTCTTTCAAAAGTCCGTCATCTCGGAAGTGATGATTACAATGAGCAGTTGACTTTATCCAAAACATTTGAATGAAACTCTATAGCATTTAGTGAAGAAGCCATTTAATAAATTAGTGAAATTTTAGTTGTTGGTCTTTCGCGAGAATAGAATAGCTAGGAAATGAATGTACAGCATAACATATTTACCATATTCCAAAACATGGACAATGGACTATAAGGCCAATCGAATTTACTTGGGAAATGACAGTTGTTCATATCTTTAATTAATTTAGCTTCGTCTTGGGAATAGTCATAACTAACTGGACAAGTCCCTTGGACATCAGTTCTCATCTGAAAGGAAGACAACCAACCGTTAACAATGGCGGCCTTTTTCGAATATTCCGTTGAGATTGCGTTCGAAGAGCGCTCAGCTCATTTTAATCGTTCATTGGCCGGTAGCGCTCCGTGTCATTGTCGCACGTGCGTCGGACACGTGACTATTTCAAAACTTCCTATGCACGTAGCAGTTTATAATATTTTTATACAATAATAAAATAGTTTATAAAATACATATATTTATACTGACTTCGGTCCCATGCTGACTTGAAACTTTTTTCGTCATCAGAGCAGTTATAATTCCTCTTTTGATGTTTAATATATGCAAGGCTTCTTTGTCATGGGCCAAAAGCCCATGAATGGTCCCGTTGCACATGGTGAATTGTACAGGATACCTTTGAGTGGAGGAATTATAATATTTAATTATTACTGACTAGTTAATTGATAAATAATCGAGTAAGTGTTAGAATTATACAGTACGTCTTCATTTCACTTGAAAACTGATCCGATTTCAGATGTTGTTCCACTATTTCATCGTTTCCAGGTGTCGATATTTCAGATAGAGTGCAAGCATCCACCTAGACATAAAATCAAAAATGCACCGGTCACAAACGACGTGAATTTCTAGATGCATGTCGATAATATTTCATATCATTACCTGTAAAATGTATGGGGTGACAACTGGACTAGGATGTGGCCCATAGAATCAGTGGGGGATAGTTGAAGTGGAGACAGGGCAGTGGTTAGACCAGCTATGCTATATGGGCAGTGAGGAAGGCCAACGTCAATAAAATTCAAGTGGCCGAGATGCGAATGCTACGGTACATGAGTGGGGTGTCGAGAGCTGATAGAATTAGGAATGAGTATATTAGATGTAGCCTGAGGGTGGTGGACATCGCGGATAAAATGAGGCAGGGTGGTTGAGGTGGCATGGACACGTAATGAGAAAGGGGATGAGGAGCTCGTTAGGTCCATTACAGGAATGCAGGGTGTAGGAATCACCCGGGGCAGGACGAGACCGAAGCAGACGTGGGAACAGGTTGTCCGAAAGAAAATGGTAGTGTGTGGGGTGGACGGGGACCAAGTGGAAGTTAGACAGGAGTAGAGCTAAAACCCGCAGACCCGACCCTGCCACAGGCGGGATAAGGGTATGACTATGATGATTACCTGTAAGATGTATAGGTGGTTATCTTTAGCATGAAGTTGAACTGTGCATTTGATATTGATGCCTGCCAAGTGATTGGTGGATCCTACAGCCGTACCCACTGTGGTGACCACGTAATTAAAATTGTAAGAGTTGCCTGGACGCAAATATTCTCCTATGAAAGGTACAATTAACATATAAATTTTTATAATGAATGTGCTTGGTAATTTTGTGGCAGTATATTTGCCATCATAATTTCACACTGCAATTTTAAATTGACATGAAATAAAATATTACGGTTTTCGTCGCATTTTTCAATGAGTGGAAGTTCGACACCGTTGACACGAACATCTACAGAAAAAGAAACAAAAAAGGTGAAATATTAGTTGCCTTGTTGTTGTTGGTTGGTGTTTTAGGGCCCTTCAACTACAAGATCATTAGAGCCCCGTCCACAGCATAGTTCTTATGCGGAGACTGCACAGACACTAATGCGACGATTTTTGGGTATTAGCAGTACCCAGGTTTCCCAAGCGGCCACCCATGTCAGTACTAGCTGGGTTTCCGCCCCCTATTAGTTGCCAACTACACTTGAAATCAGTGGATGGCCATCTTAGTGGCGTTGTTAGGTTGGCGTCACGCGGTGCGGTGACACCATGACCCCCCTCCCGAAAAAAAGCCGTTTCTTCTGCTTTGGTGTCACCCCCTTTTCTCATGGTGCGAGTGGTGTCACCCAGTGCGGCCCGCAACTTGGCGATCTCTCTGAAGCCGAGTGCAGTAAGTTAGTTAGTACAGAGCGTTTGTACCTCGAGCTTTAAAGAACGCAGGTTCGTTTCTGGTTGAGATCAGTGTCACTCTGGTGAAGGAAAGACTTGGAGTGTGCCGCGCCTCCATTTCTGTTTGGAAGTAACAACCGTGAATCCTGATTGCGTATGTGATCACCTGGCCTGATTTCTGTGCCTGGGAATGCCCTAACATGCTTGTTAACGTGCTGAATTCTTAAACTCGGTGTTAGCAGGATCGATTATAATTCCGGTTTCTTGCAAGACATTAGACTGCTTTTTTAACGTTGACCCATTGGGTTTCTAGGCTATTAGAGAGTTAGTGGTGAACGTCGACGATGACGATACGGAGTTCATGTATTTGAAAATGTCCACCGATCTTCTCAGACCTACCTCGGTGGCACAGTAGGTGACGGGCTCGATTTACTGCTCCAGTGGTTCCAGGTTCGATACTGGATCGAGGTGGGTTGTCTTCTTTCAGGCGAGAGAGAAGCCCCGAATGCACCATCTTTCGGATGAGAAGTCAAACCGAGGTGTAGTGTACGATGGCATTTGCACGTGCTAAATGAGACTAAATTTCCAGAAGTAGGAGCTCGCCCCCGGGGGTCGTTGGAGTGCCCAATCTAACAGTATACCGATGATAAATAATCATAGGAGTTGCAGCTTTGATCGACAGCACGCTGCGGAAAAACACCGTCCAAAATATAATCCTTGTGTCCATTAAGAGGGTCAAGAGGGGTGCCCGACCCTCTCATCGACGGAAAAGGAGTTAGAAGTTGTTTTTAGGTTTCTTCTTTATGTAGACAGAAGTTTTATGTTCATGTAAAGAATTGTACCGGCCACAAATGTAGGTACGTTAACATTTTTTTTCACATCCGAGAGAATAGTGGTCTCGAACTGGGGCTCCATAAACTCGAGGGGGCCAGTTCCTACACCTTGAACTTTTCCCTCATCTACCCGTTGCATAGTAGAGAGGGTTCTTTTACGTGCAAATGCCATCATGCACCACACGGGACCTCAGTTTTACTTCTCATCCGAAAGAAGGGGCACTCGGACTTCTCTCACGCTCGATGGAAGCCAACCCATCTCGGCCCAGTGTCGAACTTAGACCTCCTGACGCAGTTACCGAGCGTGCTACCCACTACGCCACTGAGGCAGGTCTATCAAGTCGTCTTGAAATGCCAGAAGAAAATTGGAATAAAATCACAGAAAGTTGTAAAAGTCGGAAAAATTCCCACTAGAGGTTCTCATGGCCACCAGGGGCGGATCCAGAGGGGGGAGCAATGCAGCAATTCCCTCTCAGTGCCTCAATGGGGCGCCTGCAGTGCAATCTGCAGTTGGCTAAACCACTGAACATGGGACTTTGTCTAATGGGCAGTAGAGGACCTATTGAAATTGCTAGCAAGATTTATATAAGGGATTCTGAATATTTAAAAATATTTGGGGCGCCCGTTTTTTGAAGTGCTCCCCCATGATCAGTCTCTGGACCCGCTTCTGGTGGCCACTGAGGTTTGAAGGCACTAATGTTGATTTCGGAGTTTGGCATACGGTATTCCCCATCACTCCCAGTATAGAATCTCTGGACTCAAAATATGACCTACCGTTAGTTGTGGGACCAGATTCTTGGCGCAGGCACCATCCTTCTTGGACCATATTGCCATCTTGGGTCCTCCATAATGGTGCCTTTTGTCCCTCTTCATTGTTGCAGTGGTTATCAGGCCGATATGATAACCTCAAATGGGTCGGAAGCACCAATATGAGTATTATTAGAAATATCTTAAAAATTGTTGTTGTCGCCATCTTTCGTACAGTTAAAACTGTTTTTCCCCTCTGCCGTTTAAAAACTGGTTTTTCGGATAGAAATTCCCTAACAGGTAAAGTGGACTGTTGGAAGTAATCAAATGTATTTGACTGAAGCACTGTTTCTTTTGAATTCACCGAGTCTATTCGTATATTTTATTGGTCACTTACTGGATTTGTGTTGTTGCTGCTGTCAAGTATTGAGACATGTTTACTGCCCCGCTTAAGGTTTTAAATTCAACCTTGTTTCTAATTTCAATAAAAGTGGTGTCCACATTTTTATATTTTATGGACTTGTTCCTTTCAGATAGTTCCCCAACAAACAGTACACCGACGATAAATAAGCATAGGGGTTGTCCAATATATCAGCGGTGTCAAACTGGTGGCCCGCGGGCCGCATACGGCTCTTTAGCCTAGAACTGCGGCCCACCACTAAAGCCCAGCGCAAAATGAGACGCAGGTGACGCAGGGTGACTCACTATAAATTTCTGTGGCTCACATGATAGTATGTAGTTGCGCATGTTAAGTCGCAGGGTGACGTGACTCACTGCCTGCGGCACGTAACCCTGCGGAGTGCAGTTCCAATGCCGCAGTTTCCTGTGTGAAGTTGGCGTGACGATAACAAATAGCGGTGCGAGGAGAGATCCGTTCTCTTGTTATTTGATGCAAGTATGGTGAAAAACTGCGATTCAATGTGCGGTGATTGCCTGCTAGCAGAATTTCGCAGAGCTGCTACACCCTGCGTCACCCTACGTCTCATTTTGCGCCTTGTGCCTAACCACCACTAACCTGCGACCCAACACTAAGGCAAGGCGCAAAATGAGGCCGCAGGGTGAGCAGCGTAACGCAGCCCTGAGAAATTCTGCTAGCAGGCAATCACTGTTACGTTGAAAGCCATTTTAGTTGACGCAAATTGCAAACCAATATGTTGAAAAACTGCGATTCAATGTGTGGTGATTGCCTGCTAGCAGAATTTCGCAGGGCTGCGTCACCCTGAGGCCTCATTTTGCGCCTTGCCTTAGAGGCGTAACAAGAGGGGGAAAGTAGCCCCCAGGCTGAGTTGCAAGGGAACGTCATGGGCACTGCGTAGGGCCTTCGTGACAACGCTTATACTACCAGTGTGGCCCTCGGGGTACCCCCAGTTTGACATGCCTGTAATATATCTCTTGTGTCCATTCAGAGGGACAAGATGGGTACCCGACCCTGCCATAGGCGGAAATAGGGTTAGGAATTTGTTCCTGTCAGATATTTACATATATGATTGAGGTTTGGTTAAATTCCTTTGTGTCATCCTAGGTACAGCACACTTTTGAAAAGTGATAGATGGCACCAGGTATTTTGTGGAGCGGCGAGTTGCGTTGGACACACCAGTTCTCGTCTGATCACTGAAGTTAAGCAACGCAAGCCCAGTTAGTACTGACATGGGTGGTCGCTCGGGAAAGGTGGGTACTGCTAATACCCAATAATCGTCGCATTAGTGTAGTGTCTGCAGTATATGCATTAGAACTATACAGTGGACGGGTCTCTAATGACCTTGTAGTTGACGGGACCTTAAACTCCAACAAACAACCAGGTATTTTGAATGGTTTCAAAATTTGAAATGAGGAGCACAAAACCATACTAGAGTAAGAGGACATGACAGGACAGAGAGAGAGAAAAACTCTTCATCGTTCATCATCTTGATAAATTATTTCCTATTTAAGACAAAGGACAATGAGCAACTGTGCTACTGACCGGACAAGGCCAACTTAAGCTGGATAAATTATACTGTTCATATCCTGATGACATCAATTTACGACTGTTTCTAGTCATATGAGGCCCTTCTTTCGGATGAGAAGTAAAACCCAGGTCCTGTGTGGGCGTACGATGGCACTTGCACGTAAAAGAACCCTCTCTACTACGCAACGGGTAGATGAGGCAAAATTTCTAGGTGTAGGAGCTCGCCCCTTGGGGTCGGTACCATTCCCCAACGAACACTAGACCGACGATAAATAAGCGTAGGGGTGCAGCTTTGGCCGGCAACCGGCTGCAGAAAAATCTACGACCAATATATTGCCCTGTGTCCATTCAGAGGGACAAATGGGGGTACCCGACCCTGCCATTGGCGAGAAAAGGGTTAGGAGTTGCTTTTTTTGCTAGTCACATGAGGTCAAATGTCAGATATTTGTCGGTCAAAATCGGCATTCATCAGTTCAAGTTGCAGTGCTCATAACTATCCAGCTTGGTGGGTTGTGTATGTAATTCCAGGGTTGCAAGGTCGGTCTTGGCCGAGTTATAGAGCCACGGCTTTCACATATATAACGGGGGGGGGGGGTATATTGTGTAGGTTGAGAATTTGCGAGAAATCCATCGATCTCAGTCAGGAGCGAGCCCTTTATATAATGAGTTCAATGGCTGGCGCGCTCTACTACCTAGCCTATCAGGCAGTGGCGGCAGTGTCCCAGTCAGCGACCTCAATAATAGTGCATTATTTATTAGTACTGATTACCTGTGGTGTAGTTCTATGTTAAATAGTGTGGGAGTGCTGATTATTTTAATTGATCGTGCTCTTTCCCGCCCCAACTTGAAAAAATGTACCGGATCTGCGCCCCAGCTCTACTACATCACTGCTGATTCAGTGGCGGATCCAGGAACGGAACAGGAGGGAGTACTTCAAAAAAGTGCGCCCCAAATGTTTTTAAATTTTCAGACTATCTTAGTAGAAATCTAGCTAACAACTGCAATAGATCCTCCACCTCCCCTTAGACAGGGTCCTATCTACGATATAGAAATGCGGATAGCAGTGCAAAAATGCCTTATCAGTTGCAAAGTTGTCATGCATCAGTTGAAACGTGCGCCCCATTCAGGCACTGAGGGGGGGCATTGCTCCATTTCCCCCCACTGGATCCGCCCCTGCTACCAGGGGTCGGCTAGGATATCATACTCTTGCTGTCAGCCACGTAGACTGTTAGCCAAGGTAGTCAGTCAAACGCCTTACGATTGTGCCTTTTCTTTACCAGTCACGAATAAAATGAAGTGCACTGCACTACCGAGAGAGTACTTTCTTGTTCCCCTTCCCATAATCAACACCTCATAGTCTAGAAAATTGCAGCTTGACGATTAGCTGAGAGAATCATCACCATCATACCCTTATCCCGCCTGTGGCAGGGTCGGGTTTGCCGGTCCACTGAACATGCTCTGACTGGGGGGCACCCGCTCTGGAACCAACAGGAATATTGGCTAGGTTGTCTGTGAGTGGGGGATGCCGGCCTACCCCACTTTATTAGCTAAGAGAATGAATATTCAAAAATTCCTGGCTTGCATCCTCAGAAGGCATGTATCGAACTCCCAAAACGAGTGAGCATCCTTGGTTAAGAACCACTGGAAACCTAGTAAAGCTGTATTTGATACAAAGTTAAAAAAGCAAAATGGAAAGCTTACCACTGATGGTCATCTCCAAGATCATAATCCCAAATAGTAATAAGATATGCCGCTTCATTTTTTCTGCTCCGAATCAAAAACAAGATGAAAATATTTTTCTTTTCAATAAAATGAACGAAAAAGACGATGTTGATACTTCAGTACCATCTGAATTTGAAAAGGAATGTCGACAACTGCAGAGGAAAAGCAATTATTAAACTATCGTCAAGTTTGAATTCGGAGTGTGTCTCCTTGTAGGAGGAAATGTGATATTTTGATTACTCGTACAAAACGTTTTACGTATACACTAGTTCACTGTCCATAGTGCAAGAGTACCTAAATGATCTTTGTTTGAGCAATAAGCTAATACGGTTGGTGGGTTAGTTATCAGTCAGCCTCTGAGCTTCACCAACTTTGAGAACAAGTTACAGGAAGGGAAGATGAACGCCCATACCCAAGGTTTGTTAATGAAATCAACTAGCATAATAAAAATTATGATTTTGTTTAAAACGGAAACTAACACGATATACTGAAATTTAATCTACAATTTGAAGTTGTTATGGTTAGTTCTGGTCTGCAAGTTCTCTACTTTCCACCAACTGCCAAATCCTATTGTATAAAATGCTCCCACATTTCCTTAGGTCTACCTCAACCCCTGTCTGCTACACTTACGTAGGAATAATCTCCATTCCTTTTTATTTTATTTTGCTGGTGTTTTAGGGCCCTTCAACTACAAAGGTCATTAGAGCCCCGTCCACTGCGTAGTTCTAATGCAGAGACTGCACAGACACCACGCTGATGCGACGATTTTTGGGTATTAGCAGCAGTTTTCCCAAGCGGCCACCCATGTTAGTACTGACTGGGGTTGCCTCAATGGGGCGCATAATTGAACTGATGAGGCGTTTTTGCATTTGCTATTCCAGTTGTTGTCTGTTGGTGTTTTAGGGCCCTTCAGCTACAAGGTCAGTAGAGCCCCGTCCACTGTGTAGTTCTGATGCACAGACTGAACAGACACTACACTAATGCGACGATTTTTGGATACTAGCGGTACCCAGTTTTCCCAAGCGGCCACCCATGTCAGTACTAACTGGGGCTGCGTTGCTTAACTTCAGTGATCAGATGAGAACTGGTGTGTCCAACGCAATTTACCGCTCCCTTGCTATTCCCATTTATATACTGCAAGTCCAATGTACCACTCAAGACAGGACATTGTTTAAGGGGCAGTAGAGGACCTATTGTAATTGCTAGCTAGATTTATACTAAGGGATTTTGAATATTTAAAAATATTTGGGGCGCACGTTTTGATGTGCTCTCCCCGATCCTCCCTGGATCTGCCCCTGTGTGCTCTGCAACTTGAAATTCATCATCATACCCTTATCCCTCCTGTAGCAGGGTCGGGTCTGCGGGTCCACTAAACATGCTCTGACTGAGGGCACCCCAGCCAGGCGTCTGGAACCCGCAGGAAATATTGACTTTGTCATCTGTGGGGAAGGGGGGGGTGTACTGGCCTACCCCACGTGTTCCAACACCGCATTATACAACCAAAATAGAAATTTTGGCAGGTAAATTAATGCTTTGTTGGTCATAATATTGCATGGTTTCTGACCTATTGCACATTAACAGTAACTCTGCAACTTGAAATTAATAAGAAAAAAAATTAAATCAAAACAGTTTAAATTTATGTCGCGATAATATGAATTTCTACATCACAACAGCTAAAACAATATACAAAAGTTCGATTGTTCATTAAATTATCGAGACATTTTGTCTCTCCAGCTTTACATTAATAAAAACACCAAAATTACGCGAAAGAAAAATAGAGGTGGTTGCTTTTGTATTTTCAACTCAGCAGGCATTTGTTTTTGTTATTCCATCTATGGGACATCCAATAGCAGAAGGCATTCAAAGTGTATCACAAAATTAACATTTCCCCCTCGTCTTTCTCTGTATTATTCCTATAAATCCTATCGCGTAACAATTCATTATATACAGTATATTTCAATAGAGGATTGTCAAAAATAATAACCCGTCAATCTAAGTACTGTATATACAGTCCCTGGCCATATTAATGTGACCACAATCTAATATCCACCTGCAGAGGTGCTACGAGGGTTGGCGTCACTCAGTGTTGTGACGCCATGGTGTCACCCCTTTTGTCATGGTGCGAGTGGGGTAACTTGGTGTGGCCCCCCCCCCCCCCCCCCCTTAGTGACGCTACTGTCCTGTTGCAAACCACTGGGACTGTCATTGACCATGGACGGCCTCCCACACCATCAGAAGAGCATCAGAGGAAGGAACAGGAATGCCAGTGTCTTCTGGCAAGTGGGCCACCTGACGGGCATCGGCATCCGCCCTCTCATTGGACATAATTCCGATATGCCCTGGGACCCACACAAAGACCACTGCTTCGCTCTGCTTATGAATCATGGGAAGGAGTTTGTTCACACCCTGGATGATGGTATGTCTCCCATAAATGGTGTGCAACAGCTGAATTTCTAAGTGTCTGAAAGTATTAAAAAAATTTTACAAATGCAGAAAATGTCTAGTGGTCACATTAATATGGCCAGGGACTGTATAATGTATCATTTTAAGTATAACAAATCTCATATGAAAAGAATTTTAAAGAAAGAAAAGGAGGCGACAAACTGCCAAATATTATGCCTGAAATGCAACTTAAAGTCTCTCAATCCGCATATGGTGGTAGGAGAACAAGACATGAGTTGTGTTTCATATCCTGAACAGCTCTGTCTTGATGTGAAGCGAGCTGCTTGCAATACAAACACGACTACATACTGTACCTAAGAACTTTCCATCCTTTGTTGAGTTTCAGATAAAATCGCTGCGTGACTCGGTAGCATCTTTGCCTTTAAATTAGGTGTTAGTTTCTTCCATCTCGTCTGGCGCTATAAATTCAAAAAAATCAAAAAAAAATTGTGAGGTAATTATCTTCGCACTTCAGCTTTCGCATCTTCAACTCCGCCATCAGATAACCCAGGATGTAGCGTGCTCGATTACTGCGTCAGTGATCCCAGGCTCGATACTGGATCGAAGTGGGTTGGCCCCCGAGTGCGCTTTCTTTCAGATGAGAAGTGAAAACCGAATCTCGTGTGGTGTACAATCTCATCTGCACGTAAGTGAACCCTTTTTACTATGCAACGGGTAAATGAGGCAAAATTCCCAAGTGTAGGAACTCGCCCCCTCCCCCCCTCCGGCGTTGGTTGAGTGCCCCAACGATCACTAGACTAACCATAAATAAGCATAAGGGTTGCAACTTTGGTCGACAGACGGCTGCGGAAAAATATCGTCCAATATACCACCCGTGTGTCCATTCAGATGGACAAGAAGGGTTAGGAGTTGCTAATTCTATCATCAGATGGTATCGCACTCAACAGAGATGAAACCATTAAGAGGGGGAGCGAACCTACGAACCTCGAGTTCGGTAGGTGCGAGTGGTCTGTCAACAATTACTTAATGAACTGTTAGTTAAAATCTGAGTGGAAAATGGCTATTGTAGGACCCATTCAACCAATACCATCTTCTGCTCCAAACGACTGCGTTATATAACGGTCACGCAGAGGTGCTGATAAACTGAGATTTTAAAAACTAGACTTTAAAAAATACAAAAGGAGTTCTCTTACCAGTGGTGCTAAATCTACACATTGGCCAGAAGTATAATGAAAGTGCAAAATCTCGGCTTCAACCCAGGCGTTATCCGTATTCCTGGTGTCATCTACGTAACCACGGTGTAGCGATGTGCTCTCAAAATTGAATTCTTGTGCGTCATCGCCAACGATATCAACAAAATCGCCAGCTTTTACGGCTGCAAAACTGGCGAAATACTGGGAGAAGAAAGAAGATTAAAGAATTTGTAAGGCTGCACCTGCAAACGACATTCCGATTTGAACCACAGGTGTGCTAACATTTTCCATTTTCTCTTTATCCCACGTGTCTGTTGAATTCGGCAGGAATTGTTTACGAATAATATTGAACATGGTCTTTTCTTCACCATTGACAAATCCCTGAATGAGAAACGTCAAATAAGCTTCGTTCGCTTGTTTTTCTGTTAATTTAAGTTTAATCAGTGAAAACCATATACTCACACCAGGTATAGTTAGATATCGATCTCCCAATTCGCGATTCACAACGAATTCCAATACTTTTTGCTCGTCTGCACTTGCACCAGCATGTACCGATTGAAGAAATCCATCTCTTGTGCTCCACCTGTGTGGTGAAAAAGCATCCGCAAATTTCGATATGGCTACAACAGTCTCAATGCTAAATGACATCGAGTATACCTGGTGATAACAAGTAAAATGCAATGGTTAGGACCCCATCTGTACAGAGCTCCACGACCTCGTAAACCAGTTCTGCCCATCGGATTCCTGTAAATTTTGACACACAAATGCACCACATATTAACATTAAAACAGGTTTTATATGTTTTCTTTAACATTCGCTTACATAGGCAGGCCAGCACTATCTAACTTATAGATGACTGTTTGGCTATCCTCTTTGGTAATCCAAGAAGTTCGATCGATTGTGATTCCAGCTGCATTACTCCACACAAAATTCCACTTTAGATCTGGCTGCTTGAACGCCTGTCCTTGCTGTTCTCTGAGCCACAACATATCTTCATCCACATTTCCGTGGATACTGGAACTGTATTCTGGACGCGGTTTACTATACACCACTGGATCATAAACACTATATAGTACTTCCCAGGGGACGTACTTGTCCGCCAAGGGAAACCGTTGTACTCTGGTTTCAAAGTATGGAGAGTAACGAGACAAGAGATGGATCGTGATTCCTCCACTAATCTTTACATCTATATACATTTAATAATTTTGAAGTCATATTATTTTTATTATAATAAACCTCATGAAGTTAATTGAGCTGCTTTCAAACACTTACCCTCTTTAGTGATCCCATGTTTTATTTCTTCTAAAGAGATCTTACTACTAAGGATCATTTTTTCCAATTCAGTGAGTCGTACTTTCAATTTATGGATAGCTGCTTTCTGAAATTCCCCATTCTCCGCAATGTTCCGGATGCTAAAAAATAGTTGTAAACGAGATGCATAAAACTGAAAGGTGGATTATCCTTATTTGTTCATGAAACACACAAGAAAGAAATAAGGCCCTCTTCAAGTTATTTACCTCTCCATCTGCCTAAGAGCCGTGTCTTTTTCTTTCTCCTTGCTAACCTGCTTTTTACTGTATTCGTCGGCAAGAGCTCTCCAATAATTAAAATCGTTGGCTTTTTGTTTATTCAACTGCTTCGAAAGTTCTGTTTGTTCTGATTCCGGCTGTTTCCAGTTATATGTACACGTGACGCATCGGAATATAGTTCTCAAGAAGGCAATCAGAAAACTAAAGAAACTAAGTGGTGCAGGTAGCCTCATTCGCGCCGAAAAATCAAGTACCAAATGATAGCGCTGATATCTCCAGATGCTGTCTGCATCCGACGATGTGCTGGCACCAGTATTGCTGAAACAGAACGTATTGTTAGTTTAAACTACGGTGAAGTGAGCAACTTCCACGACAGATCCAAATTTTGAACAGTAATGATAGAATGAAGATTGCAGTTTAGACAAGCGTCCGACAGGCGATAGAATTGCCAGTATTTAAATTAGTACTTGTGTAGGGCACAGTAGATATTAGAAAGTGCAGACCACCACCTCAAATGGAAAGGACTCATTAGTACAGATTTTCCCAATAAAAAGTAGAAAAGCGCAGCATATAGTATTAAATGTTATCCTCATCTACAAACAACTGATGTTTGTATTAATTTTGAGGGCAAGAATTTGAAGAAAATTGTGCTAAACGCAAGGAACTGCTAATTATCGAATCCACTCCTACCCTGACGCCCTTCGATCAGCAACTTGTCTTGCAATAGTCTCCCTTTTATCGTTTAAATGCAAAAACAATTAATGAAAACATTTAATAAGTATTATTGTAGCTTAATATGGAAGACAAAAAACACTAAATTGCTTAATACGAATGTGCGCCTGCAAAAGGCACCAGCTCTGTTGCTCAAGTGTACTCACAAATGTACTATTATAATTTCATTCATCATTAAAGTTGGGCAAATCAAGGTACGAGTGCCCGCCATCTATAGTACATATATTTTGGGGATTGATTCTACTGTTAATATTATAAAGCATAATGGAGACCTACCTGAACAAGGCATACAATAGTGTTAGCAAGATCAGTTTAAGAATTATATGGTATTGTATAGTCATTATGTATGGCCAGACCCCAGTATTTGGACAAGTGTAGTCATCATCTGCAATTATAGAAAAAGTACGTTTGTAACAAGCGTTTAAAGAGAAAGCAATTACAAAGTGAGATGACTTACATTTTCCAATTATATCTGATGTCAAGCTAGCATTGTGACGCAAATCAGTACACCGTGACTTCTCTGGAAATGAATTGCGACTGTATAATAAGCTAATGATTAACTTGTTTGCAAACTATACTCAATGCACTAACGAAAGACTACCTTCCAAATCATCTATAGGTGTTAAAAATAAAGTAAACCAAGCTTTATGAAAAACTCTCCTCAAGAGCTCTTTGGTAATTGGGTAATCTGGATATATCACAGAATGTATTACTATCCCACTGCTGATGATGAACAGCAATGCCAGCCGTAGGAAATGCACAAAATCATCAATCACCTGAAATAGAAGGCTTAAAATTTGTTGCCAGGTATGGTGGTATAGAAGTTAAGTACAAAAAATACTTGCCATAAGTCGTATACGATACAGCAGCGGCCCAAGGGTTGGGCTAATTGGAAAATAAATCCAAATAAAACGATAATAAAAATACAAAAGTCCCAGGCATACAATCACTCTAGCCGTATAAGGAGAAATGTAGAATGGATGAATTTCAAATTCGTAGGGATGGAACTCATCGTGACTCAGTATCCGAAATACCAAGAATAAGATCAAGAATATGGAAATGAGGAAAAGTTCTATGTATCGGATAACAAGTGGTATACTGCTGTATTTCTGAAAATATATCATAAAATGAAAGTCATTAAGCTGCATTTGTCGATCGTGATTCCATGAATCAGCTTCTCTCCCCTCTTCATCATAATTTCAGCGAAACCAATTATTCCCAGCCTACACTTACCTTAGATTGGTGGTGGATAACGTATATATTTTCAATGTGAATCAGTAAGGTCCAGAACCAGACTGCACAATCTAAGTAGACATTACCAGCCGAAGGCCACAACACAGCTAAACTAAACAGGGCCAAGTAGAAGATGTAAAATATCTGATGAGTCCAGAATTTAGTGATGGGTGCATTCCACATAACTTGAATTTTAGTCCATATTGGTGGTTGAGGTCTTGGTTTTAAGTACTGTAAGAAAGTCACTTGTGGAAATCGCCGAAGTGTCCATGTTTTTGACTTTGCGGGCTCTGATGTAGTTGGTAGCTCTTCGTACCTATTGAATGGAAGGAATATTTTTATAAATACAGATGTCATGCACAACTACAAAGAGAGACAAACACAACAGCCTATAAGAGGAAAACGAAACATGAGGTTCATGTTAAGAGTCATTACGAACTACTGATTGCAGTCAAGTAAGGATTTGAAGCAATGTTGATGGTAGCAACTTACTTTGATACCTCGTTTTCAATTATATTGGGTGCTCCACTGGTAAGCATTAAAGATAAAATATTTTACCGTTAATCGACATCTGATAATTCAACCTTAGTCTAAAAGATTATACTTTATTATGCATATTGTAAAGGGGTGCATATTTTAATCATGGAATTTGAAGAGCCCATCCAAAAATTTAAAGAATAACATTATTATATTCCTTGCTTGGTTGGTTGTTACGAGTCATTCATCGTCGGCCTCTCCATTCCAAACGCTATTTACCAATGTTACGAGTCACGTTCCTATTTTCGGGAATTTCATAGCTTCCCATCCAATCAAAAGCAGCCTTAAGCTTTCATTTGAAAGAAACCACCAGCAGAGAATAACTTACTTGACAGATTTATTACTGATCGCATGTAAAGATAATGAATTCTTCCTTCCTTCTCTGCTGCACATTCGCGATAAAGGTGGCTGACTTATGGTATCAACATCTGAATCATTGTCGGAAGCCTCTTCTGATTCTAAATTTAGGGATATGCACTGTACAGTGAAATGTACACTCAAGGATAAGCACAGATGAAACGGTAACTGGAACAATTATAATAAGGCTAACCTCCATCATCATAGTATCCAATTACTGAACGTTTTTGCCCAGTTTTGAAATGTATCCATAAGTACATGGGAAAAATGAAGAAAGCTGATAATACAACTTTAATCCATGGCGGTATGGTGAAAGGGCCGAATTTTAGCTCGCGAATCCTGATGTCTCCATAGAAGAGGTACGTCAGCCACTTCTGACAGCATGGATGAGCAATAAATTTCTTGTTTCTTGCGACTGCTGCAAGTTCTACGGCAGTTTTAAAATTCCAGTCAGAAACTTCCTCGCTTAGTATGTCAAATGCACGACAGTTTGCAGCTTGAAAACTAGTTCCAAGTATTCCAGTCGCCATATCCGCAAATTCTCTGCATAGTTATATTAAAGTTATAATCGGTTTCTGTTTATAAGAGTTAGTTTTATCACAGAAAAAAGACTTTGGCTAAAAATTTATCGTGGCTTACTTGCTTCGATCTTCCAACTCTTTAGTAAGATGTTTTTCTTTAACATATGCTATGAGCTTACTGTACAGTAAACTTATCAATAGAGCCAAATGGATTGGGTAATCACTCCTTTTCCATAACACTTTTGCTAATTTGGGCCTATTCATGAAGACAGACCAAACGACTAAAGCGTGATGAGCCTTTAAAACGAAAAAATATTAACATGTATGAAATTTGCTTGAAGAATTTACCTTATTTCATTACAGTCACTCACCCTTCTTTCTGCTATTTGTAGATCACAGCTATATGACCCCATAGCGTTGCTGGTTAGATCTTGCACTTCGATGAAGTTTTGTAACTTTGTTAAGTAATGAATTAACCAATTCAGATCCCGCTTTAAGAATTCTTTATCCAATTTCAAAGACTATTGTTGGTGGCGTGAAAAATAAACAACTATCAAATCGACTTCTTCAACGCCCCGCAATGTGAAATAGACTGAAATTCCAATGTTCTTGAAACTCACAAAACTGTAACCCAATGCTCCCTCCAAACATACGTTTCGAAAAAACTCTGGATTTTCCGATTTTTCAAACAGCCTCTCAAACCTCTTTTGAGTAAGAAATTTGTGAATTTGAAATCCTTGATCAAGAAAAAGTTCCACAAACTCTTCGCGATCTTGACGTTGAAGAGCTTGCTCGAAAATCTTTTTTTCTATCTAAAAACAACACATGTTAAATCAAATTCGAGAAAAAAAATACTGTTTTTCTAACAAAAGCCACAGCTATTTACTCGAACTTTCGTTGTGGTTTTATTGAACACTTCAGATTTTGCTATATGGGGGCAGTTCCAGTCCAGAGTAAGTCTGAGATCTTTTTGTACGTGGTGGTACCAGTTGTAATCGGAGACGTTGCGCTGCTCGGCTAAATAAAGTTTAAATAATTACCTCACAAACACATTAAAAATAATTCATGAGATAACTACCATATCCCTAGTACCTTTAAAAAGTGCTCTCAACAAATGTTGATCCAATTCGGAGAGACAAATGTTATTACTATGGATATCTAGGAAACTTAAAAATAATCGATCTTCAAAACTGGAACACCTCACGCATTCTAATATTCTATCTCTAAATTTGTTGCGGGCCAAGTTGTTTTCTCTATATTCTTCAAATTCTACTGCAATTTTCTTCGATAATTCCGACATTATAAATGTCTCAATGTAATCCGGGTCCCAGGAACCTCTTGATCTAAGGATTGAACGGGGAAATGTAATTGTCTCTCTTCCTTTTAAGAGTGCAACGTTCTCGTAACTGAAAACAACTCACTGTTCTTTAATTTCTTCATATGCGAATGCAAGTAAGTCTGCTGCCCCACCACTCCCTTTCACGACCACCACCGGTATTTGTTTTTTCAAATGCTCCAACACCATCAGCGTACTCTTATTACCACCTCCAATCATAAGAGCAATGACGGGTATATCGCTCATTCCAAGTCGTGGCTTGTCTTTTTCTGTTGCCATCTGTAAGGCACTAAGAGACCCTGAATAGAATAAAAGAACATCTTAATGACACTAATGTTTCTTTAAGTAAGCGAAATAAAGAAAATGCTTTCGCGTTCAATGAACTTACCATATTCATTTCCTGTGTTGCTTAGAAATCGTTCTAGTTCTAAAATAAACGATTTTAGTCCAGACGAATCTGGAGACGATTCTTTCAAAAGTATGAAATGAGTGTGGCTCGGATTAAGCTCATACTTATTATCAATAAGAATATTTCCCGTGTTTTCTATTTCCACGTGAGCGACCTTGAACACATTAATCTATTAGACGGATAATACAACAACTCATTATAGCTCAATATTAGGGGGGTCTGATGACATACTTTTCCATCCAATAAACTGTCATAAGCAAGTAAATCCGAGTTCACAATGCCCATTAAAGTCAGTTTTGGTAACTTTGGTCCACTTTGCTTTGGATGGCGGTAACAAGTCATAGCTTGTCGCCGCTGGTTTTCTTTGTATACGACGTCGCCCAGCATTTTGGAAATTCCAATATTCAGTCCATTAGTTATAATCCACATTTCAGTTTTGTTTGCCGCCTGCAAATTAACTATGTTATTATTTATATCATTTTTAGTTAAATGTAGAAATATTCTTACGCATAGTAGGCCTTCTTGAAGGTTAGCCCACTGACGGTGACTTTCAATGAACACTGAACGTCTAACACTGCTGATCATTTCCAAAACTATGGTTGGCACTGGCATCTTCCAGTCGTGCTCAAGAACTCTCTGTATTTCTGAGCTCGTCGTATCTGGACTAACACGCACAAAAGGACGTCCCTAAATATTTTTAAAAAAAGTCAATATTTTGGTTATTTCATTTTCGACACGTACATTTTCAAATATTATTTCAAGAAATTTTTCATAATAAGATGAAATTTGACAGCGTACTTCTTGTTCGTATTCAAATTCTTTCCAGAAGCTGACTTTTCCTTGGGGAAGTTGACTTCGACTAAGAATCGACAGCTCATCAAATGAAGGAACTCGTCCTGGAAGCTCTGCCCCATCAACAACACTGTCTGCATCTGCAGGCTAAATAAAAATATACACTACATGACTTCCTCTTTCTACTAAACGAACTTGAGCAGGAATGTAGATTTATTAAGAACCCCCAAAGTCATTAGGTGAAGTGGCTGTAGCTACCATTTTGAAATAATCTACGTATAAATCAACTGTTATCTAAATCAACGAGGCAAATATGGAAATTAGAATTGGATACTAAATTTAATAGCATACCAGCTGTATATTTTGCTACACAGGGAAGCGAAATGTGCGTACGGTGAAACTTCTGACTTTTAAAATTAGTTATTTAAGGCACCCGAAATGCATAAGCAGTTGTAATGATATTTTATGTACGACTTTGGCTATTCCAATGGTTACACTACATTAAACTACCAAATCGGTAAAGGGAGCGAAAAACTTTGTTTAAAAAAGGAACTAACACCGAGTGGGTTGAAAGAATTCCAATGAGGATTCCAGCACAATTTTACTGATACTGATTTAGGCTTTACTTCCCCTTAATTAACAGGCATGCCTCTATGAAGTGGATGGGGGTTAAGAGTGGCCACTGGCCCCCAAAATGCCACAATTACTATTTGGGGCCTGCTGTCCACTCCAATGGGTGTGGGCAATGAGCAATGTCGGCTAAAAACTAGGAAAAACTTGTATAGAATAGGTGATAATAGATTAAAACTATAGTAATGTTTTAGTAATGACTTCGTTCATAACTTGTTAAAAGGAAAGTCACTCGTTTTACAAATTAGTTAAATTTAGTGAATGAGCAAATGAATCCCAATTGTAGGTAAATATTCATCAGCATCATCACTAACCCGTATCCTGCCTGTGACCCATGAGCGATCTGTTGGACGGTATTATTATGCAGCCGGCAGCCAACCTAATGCAACAATCCCTATGATTATCTATCGCCGAGTTGGCATGTTTTTCTTCGTTGGGACGCTTCCCTTCTACCAAATCCTGGGGGCGAGCGGCTACACCTGGAAATTTTGTCGCGCACTACATGAAAATGTTATTCTATGCAGTGAAGATTCCTTTACGTGCAGATAAAACCGTACGTACACACCACGCGGGACCACGGTTTTACTTCCCATCCAACGAAAGGCGCGGGGGGGGGGGGGGAACTCTTTCTTATCTGAAAAATAACGTGCAATCACTGATGCAGTAGCTCTACACGCTAGCTCTGTGCCACCGAGGCGGGTAACATAACTGACGAGGGTGATAAATGGGCAAGGGTTGTTTGACAAAGAAATTATATATTTTATCATTCGCTTCTAGGAGTAGAGAGGAAATGTAAAGGCCAGGGTCTGAAGAGTGAATTACTCAATTCACCCTTTACATTTTTGCAATTTGTATCTCTATGCTCCTCCTGTTGATCACAATGTTGCGTGCAAAATGCTGTCTTGCACGTATACATGCATTTGTTATTAATGCCTATGCACCGATGGCATTTTATCAAATTTACAATGCGAGAAGCGTATTAGTCCAATCACCTCTCATTTATTGAACTAGCAAGTTTCGGACACTGCAAATAACGGTCACCCGATATTTTTAGCAAAATTTTCAGATGTCTATCCTGAAAAACTGTTACATGAAATTTGAAAAAAAATTTCATTTATACTATTATAATCATCATCATCTGGCTCATCACACTCTTTACAAATTGCATTTATGATTTTTCTTGATGATTTCTTCACCTACTCACACGCTCAACTAATGCCGATCTTTTTATAATTTTCCTGGTGATATTCGACGGTAATTATAATATTTTTCTCTTATAATATCAGTTTTTTATCCTTACTGCTAATCTTTAATAGTGAATATGCAGTAAAAATCTGTTAATTTTAATCGGACCTCCGAAAACTTCAGATAGTTTTTTACAATCTGGAAAGGTATAAAATGGTTGAGACAGAGTACCCCACAAAGATGGTTTAAAAACTTTTTTGCGGCATTGCATTTACTGTCCCTTTTCTAAACAGCTGACTTTGATACCTGTCAAAGTAACAACATTAAAAGTGGATAGTACCAAAACACCGATACAAACTACGTTTTATCTTCAGTCAGTCGTCTGTGTGTAATAGCAGCCTGATTAAGTTTTCACCAAATCATGATAAACATGTAACCCATTCTATTATCTTCGAATCCTAATTTTCGATATGCTTGTTCAGGTGTATTGCGGGATGAGCTATCCACTAGTGCGACTGCCGTGTTATTCAATTAGTTCCCTAGCTTAACAGAATAACTTTTCATTCTTAGAGGATATCTCTTCAGCATCAGTTTGGTCCTCTATCGCAGTGGTTCTCAACCCGTTTGGAGTCGCGGAGCCCTTACCTGGCAGCCAGTTCGTTCGCGGGAGCCCCTTTTTGATTCGAGCAATATTGAAAAATTAAACATGAGCAGAAATGACTATAAGCAAATATATAATACGGAATGTTTTAGGAACAAGTCCTTGTTCCAGAAATCCTTTCAGTTTTTAACTACTTGTCCATCGCTGGACAACGATAGACTGGCGTTTGTGGTGCCCCAGGGATCCGCAGCGCTTTGTGGCCGCGGAGCCCCGAAAATCCTGCTACGGAGCCCCAGTTGAGAACCACTGCTCTATAGAATAAAATCTCTACAAATGTTTATTATGTTAACTTTAAATAGCTTACCACCCTCGCTATTATGTGCAAATTACTTATGGGATAGAGAGTTACCTCATGCTTTATATATAGAAATTAAAATCTAATAAATAAGTCATTCATCAAGATATGATCTTATTACAGGATGAATTATAAAAAAAAACAGGCTACTGAAAACGCCCCTTTCTGTAGAAGAAAACGACTTCATGTACTGAATCTGATAAATAGCCTACGGAAACATGATTTCACAATTTAGCAAATTGGGCGATGTATTCATTTTGTGAATACCTCTACAAGTTCACAGTCAATCTGGTGCCCTTCAATTAACATTCAAAACTTCACTATTCGTCATTATTAACACAAAAAAATAATATAAAAACTTGCAGCATGTATCATAAGCATGAAGTCATTCGTTGCCTTGATACATCTGTCCGATAACTTTGCCACATTTTTACTAAGTTGAAAACTAGTAGCTAAACAAGATAATGACAGTTGCTGGACTTCAAAAACACCTGAAATTGTCTCTTCGTGAATGTTATATTTCTAATCAACGAGAGATGGATGAAGAGACCTGGCTATTAATATTATCCTTATCTTGTACTATGTTGTACTAGAGTTTCAAAAAGTTACGTTATTAATTCATTTAAGTATGGTTATATGCTGACGATTATAAATACATTAAAGCTGGTGATATTACACTTATTGTAATAATAAGTGAAACATAAAACTAAATAAAAACATTTATATTACATCACCTCTTCATCACTTTCATCCAACCTGAAGATAGCCTTAGTTCCTTCATCATATGTGTCTACTGGAGTGTCGGGGAATTCTGTGAATTGATGAACGACATCTTCCGAACTTATTGTCACTCGTTTCAAACTCGGTTTGCTTAATGTAATTTCCATTTAAATGCATTCTCTGTATTACATTCAATGTACTGAAACAGTTTATTTTTCAGTACACGTTCACTCAGCAAACACTGAATAATGTACTACTGTATATTGCCGCTGCATAATTCACAAGTCCGCATAGTGTCTTTCTTGCATGCATCTAATAACCGGCGTTGTAGAGCAGCAACTCGGTTGAACATGAATGTCATTAGCTTTTTCACATTTTAAATTCACATTTGTACAAAATAGCCGTTTTACTAGTGAAATATGTGTCGAATACAGAAAACAAAAAAAAAGCGAATAGTTACAGAAGTTGGAATGGATTAGTCACCTCGCTGTGTCCCTTTTTACAACAATTGATTTACGCTAGAAAGGCACCTCTCTATCGTGAGAAATAGGTTTTACGCGTATTAAAAATTGTGGGTAGAAATATTTCTATTATAAAAAGAGTTATCAGCTTGCTATCATCGGATCAATTTAAGCGATGTATTTTTTGTGAGCTTCTGAGAGAACAGAGCACACAATAAAGTTGAGAACGTAATGGAGTTTGGAATAGAATCACCACCGCTGCGCCACCGCTTTCTACAGAACCGAAATGGAACGCACGCACGCCGACGTTTTGTTTTCCAAGTAATAATAGTCTCGACGTGGTAATAAGAAGTTCTGATAATCCAATGCCAAGCAGCAATGTCAATCAAAACCTTGCCTGAATCTACTTGTAGTCTTCAACGCATGCCGACCGACCCTCTGTTTTCTAATTAAAGTCCTAAAATTGAACTATCGTCTGTGTGCTAGCTAATAGGGCTATAAGGTAGGATGAAGCTCGTGTTCCATCCCTTCCATCTTCCCGATAAGCACCTAGTTAAAGGGAGAATTGCATAATAATTTCTACTATGAATTTTGTTGACAGTGAGATTGGGAGTTAAAATGACTTTTTTTGGTAGATGTGTTATTTCTGACATAGATATAAACTTAATTGCATTCAATAAATTAATGTATTCAATGCCAAATAGCACTCCCTCTTTTACGTATCGATTTAATTAAAACTCTAGGTGTCAATGCATGGCTTATTTTTTCGATACGACTTTACAATATGTAACAAATTTTCACCGACGTGAATATTATGGAAACGCAATGCCAAATTTTGTTGTTATAAAACTCTACCTTAATAACAACCATTATAACTAGTAGAAAGTTTTTTTTAAACTAGGTTGCTCGATAGGTATGAGTGTGATAATGGCGACCATGGAACATATCTCGTCAACAATAACATCTACAGAGGCATGTATGTAATGGTAATTTATTAAAAGTTTGCAAGTTTAAGGATATATCACATCCCTGAATTACTTCCAGGACTAAGCAGAGGAGAGGTGATGGTATACCGGAAACATAACTTGATAAACATTTCTGAGGAATCCCCCGACAAATTCAGGGCATCTATCAATAATTCAGCACTCTTCATTCTTCGCAGGAAAACGAATTACTGTCGTCTTGAATCGGATCCCTCCCCCAACTATAAATCGCTTATCCTGAAATGTGCATTCCGTCTGATGCAAAATTATGGTCCTATATGATTTGTACCATATCACATTAGCTTAACAGAACCCTCTCAATAAGGTAAATGCACAGATAGACTCTTGGGAATCTTGTCCTTGTAAGTAATCAACAAACCTTGACATTGGTGCCGCAGCAGCCTTAGCTCTAGTAACTGCTCGATTGTCAACTAATTTTACCAGCCAACCCTTTTGGCATCCCTGTATTAGCACATTGTATTTTCAAGGGAAAGGTGAAATGATGACAAATGATCGAGTTGTTGTACACCTGCCAAGTACATGTACAACCATAAGCTTCAAACCAACAATCTGTGTGACATGGGAGGGGCTTAATTGCTTTTACCATTTCGTATATTAGTTGGCAACAGAAAAAAATACAAAATGTGTTTTCAATTAATGAAATGAACAAGTCTAACTTCCTAAATTGGGAGAGGCACGGCCCAGGAAACTTCCTTTAAAAGCATTTCTTCAGCGCTCTATTCTGAGAGGCGATATGCATCATGTCAACATTTATCAGGGTATTTTTATCACGTCCTTGGCCTTAAGCCGTTACCTGGATAGTCCCCTATTCATTCCTTGATAAGGTCATTAAATACTAAGTGACAATATTTCATTTACGAATATATTATAATATCAGGTTACGCTCTGTTACGGAGCGGCTTATTGCGTTGGACACATCAGTTCTCGTCTGATGACAGAAGTTCAGCAACATGGGTGGCCGCTTGGGAAAACTGGGTGCTGCTAATACCTATAATAGTAGCATTAGTGTAGTGTCTGTGCAGTCTGTGCATTAGAACTTCCTAGTGGACGGGGCTCTAATGACCTTGTAGTTGAAGGGTCCTAAAACACCAGGGGGAGCGAACTCCTACAGATCCAACATGCAGACTCGTGTACCACACGGGGCAGTGGGCAATTATCACCTTAGTCCCTATGTTCACCCAACCTCTAACATTTGAGATGCTGTTCTGTTGTATATTAGTTTTGTCACTTGAACCAATAGCCAGCGGTTAGGAAGTTATGTAGCCCAGGTATTGATCTTGTTTCACACGATAATGGAATCCTGAATTTGAGAATGGCAGCCTATGGCCTTTTTCCTTGGACAAATCGAAAGCCTCAATATTAGTTTTCGTCTCAGATAAGGAGCAAAGCTCCTATACGTACAAGAGGTCCTTTGATTAATGGGGAGGAAACCTAGTAATCGACAAACTCTAGGTTAGAATTTGCCCAACTGTATGAAGGCCAGCATCCCCCCCAGACAACCCAGCCAATATTCCTGCGGGTTCCAGACGCCTGCTGGGGTGCCCCCAGTCAGAGCTTGTTCAGTGGAGCCGCTGCCCGACCCTACCACAGGCGGGATAAGGGTATGACGATGATGTATGTAGTAGCATGTGAGTTTTAAAGAAATGCCGATTAGTCACCCAACAACCAACCCTCCTCAGTTTACAAAATTATGCTTCAAAATGTCCTCTGAACGTATATAATGTGCATAATAATAATAATTGTCAATTATCAGAAAAAGGTGTGGTCCTACTTAACCGGATTACCTGACACTGTTCTGCTAAAATATCAGGAGGTGCAATAAAATCCAAGTTAGTAACACATCTTTAATATATATAACCATCAAGTCTCCCTCCTAATGGAGTCGTTAGCAAACTGTCATCACGCAGTGGACAGACAGAACAGTCACGATAAATTACAATGTCAATAGCAACTGCATGCAATCTTGTTTTTCTTTGCACTAGAACTAATTTAAAAATTTCAAACCCTTCCTCAGTAACAATGTCATCTATGGAGAATCAATTTATGTACTAAGTAACCAAGTTGTAAAACTTTCAATTTATTGACAAACTGTATCACAAAAGCACTATCTAGCCAATCACGAAACTAGTAATGTTGGAGGAGTTGGGCAGAAGCTTTGTTCACAGTTGAGATTTCAAGGGACCTATGCATAAATATTATCAGCTGTGGCAGAAACAGCAGAGTGTTCTGTAAAGTCTCTTCCATTTCCAGCAAGGTGTCCGTCAGCATTCAGCAGGATTCAGCAAAAAAGCGGTATAACTATGATGAAGAGAAAGCTAAAGATGAAAAAGAAAAGGGGGGAATCCAAGGGCGAACCGTTGATCCATGATTTTCCATGGATGGCAGCTGACAAAACGCCACGACCTTTTGTTTGCCGCTTGTGACATTCAGAAATAAAACAGACTAGTACATCAGCAACCGTTATGGAATACTAGGAGGGTGCGACACATGCGTATTCTATCGTCACTATAAAACCTACCTGCTGAACCTCTGCCTTATTGCGTTGGACACACCAGTCCTCGTCTGATCTCTGAACTTACTACACAAGCCCGGCTAGTACTAACATGGGTGGCCGCTTGGGAAAGTCTCTGCACTCGCCGCTGTGCAGTCTCTACACAAGAACTATGCAGTTGCCGGGGCTCTAATGACCTTGTTGTTTTTGTTTGTTGGTGTTTTAGGGCCCTTCAACTACAAGGTCATTAGAGCCCCGTCCGCAGCATAGTTCTGATGCAGAGACTGCACAGACACTACACTAATGCGAGGATTGTTGGGTATTAGCAGTACCCACTTTTCCCAAGCGGACACCCATGTCAGTGGACACCCACCGGACACCCACCTAGCTGGGGTGCACTGCTTAACTTCAGGGATCAGACGAGAACTGGTGTGTCCAATGCAATTTGCCGCTCCCTTGTAGTTGAAGGGCCCTAAAACACCAACGAAACAAAACTGATTTTTAAAGGCTTTTCGTAATCAGCACCCTAATGAAAACCTTGGTGACTCCAAAAAGGATGTAGAGAAGGGGCTTAAGGTGAATATTTTGATTAGTTTGTGGGTTTGGGAGTAAGCCATGCAGCCATAACAGGTTGAACCCTTAGGAGGCTGCCCGTGTGAGATGAGGAGGTAGGTGAAAGGACAAAGGAGAGGGTAAATTTGCAACTCCCAATGTTCTTTACCAACCACCCATGTTGGTATTGACGTGGGCCTGCGCAGCTTAACTTATGGAATATGCGAAAGACAGAAAATATAGAGGGGTTTTTAATCAGGGAGGACAGGGAAATAAGGGTGACGTACTTTTGGGGGCGAGGTAGTGAAAATGTGACTAACAGTATCAATGTAGGGTGGATGAAATGGAGACAGGCAAGTGGAGTCCTGTGTGATCGGAAGGTCCCAATAAAGTTGAAGAGGAAGTTCTACAGGTCAGTTGTTAGGCAGGCTACGCTATATGAATCGGAGAGTTGGGCAGTACGAAAGAGCCATGAAGGCAGAGTGCAAGTACTGTATATAGATGAAATGCGAAGGCTGTGGTACATGGGTAGGGGGTGTCGAAAAAAGACAGAATTATGAATAAGTGTATTAAGAGGGAGCTTGAAGAATTTATCTCAAAACAAACGGAAATGTCTTACATTTCTCACTGGAGCATGTGTTGCTCAGAAATTTCATACTTAGGAGAGGGATGAAAGAAAATGATTATCCCTTTCTAGTTTTGAGTCTTCCAGGTAATGTCGAAGAACACTTGAATGATAAAACATCTCTTCCCAGTCATTTTTTTATGATTTTGATTGAAGTCCTTGACAATTTCACGTTAGGTATCAAAGTAGAGGATTTTATAATCAGATAGCAACTATTACTGTCAAGGATCCTGTCATTCAAATAATACAAAGGGCCAAGGTTATTTTTTCATCATTTGTAAAGGTACATGTATAAGGTATGATGACGACGAGTGTCAGTAATTGTTATTAAACCGGCTGGAAATGTTAGTAAACGGTATTTTACTCGAAGGCCAGGACTCAGAACCATGAAATATTGTATTTATGTTACTATATTGTTCAATGACCTCAATTGCATGTGTTTGAAAGTTTTGATTTAGTGATTACACTAATCATCCGTGGAAATAATAGGGACTCATATCCATCTGTTCAATTACAATACCATCTTTAAAAATTAAAAAAAAGAAATTATATTTTTGAAGGACTCTCACACTCTGGCTGCTATTTTACCGGATGTCTAGAAGGGGTGGGGTAGTGTTTGAAACATTTTGCTGGTACATTCAAATTGGCAGACATCCATTATTAATTAAAGTATTATTTTATCATCATCATCATCATCATCGCACCCTCATCCCGCCTGTGGCAGGGTCGGGTCTGCGGGTTCTAGCCCTCCACACCCGTCTATTTCCCACCAGGTCCCCGTCCACCCCACACACTGCCATGTCCTTACGGACAACCTGCTCCCACGTCTGCTTTGGTCTCCCCCTACCCCGGGTGCTACCGACCACCTGCATTCCTGGGATACATCTAATGAGCTCCTCTTCCCCTCTTCTCATGACGTGGTTCTTCACCTAACTACCATCCTAACCAACAGTAACTACCTTCCTAGTCCTAGGTGCGTCCTAGGATGGACACACCAGTTTTCGTCAAATCGCTGAAGTTAATCAACGCAACCCAAGTTAGTACAGACATCGGTGGTTGGTTGGGAACACTGGGTGCTGCTAATTTCCCCATTCTTCTGGTTGGAAGTACTGTATATCCCTGGCTGTGTATAAGGGGAGAAAGGATCATTCATATATATTGGAGGGCTTACTGAAGATTGTTGTTGTTTTAGGACCCTTCAACTACAAGGGTCATTAGAGCCCCGTCCACAGCATAGTTCTTATGCAGAGAGTGCACAGATACTACATTAATGCGACGATTTTTGGGTATTAACAGTACCCAAGTTTCCCAAGTGGTCATCCATGTCAGTACTAGCTGGGGTTGCACTGCTTAACTTCAGGGATCAGACGAGAACTGGTGTGTCCAACGCAATTCGTCGCTCCCGGCTTCCTGAAGGGAAAGGCCACCGTTGCAAGTATTATAGGGGGACACAACAACTATAGCTTAGGGCAGTGGTGGCGAACCTTTTTTTTGGAAGACGGGTAACAATAACACGAAAAAAAAAACAAAAAGTTGTCCACGGGTCAGGTGCAAGCACTATTTAATTTTATGAATAAAATAAATTATTAATAATAATGAATAAAGTTTATTAAAGTAGCAAATAGTGACAGTCATCATGCTATCCTTATCCCGCCTGTGACAGGGTCGGGTCTGCATACGGACAACCTGCTCTCACGTCTGTTGTTTATGAGACGATAAATTAAATATGATTCACACTCGGGTCACTTAAAATTGCACTGTGAGTCACAGGTTCGCCACCACTGGCTTAGGGCTTTAGGAGTTTTGCAGTATCTTATATAGCAGGGGTGGCCAACTTTTGTGTATATAAGATCTACTTTTTATCCTAAAAACGTGTCGCGATCCACTTGTTGTCATAGGCGTAGTCAAATTGAAAAGGGGGAGGTTCGATACTGGACCCACCTCGGTCCAGTATCGAACCTTGAACCACTGACGCAGACCTAGAAACACTGAGCCACTACGTCACCGAGGCGGGTGTTAAGTCAACACATGGCGAGTGATCGACCAAAATTGGATTTGCGAGCGACCGGTCGATCGCGATCGACTTGTTGGCCACCCATGGTATATAGCAGCGGTCTTCAAACTGTGTTCCGCGGAACCCCAGGGTTCCGCAATACATCTCTGGGGGTTCCGCGAGTCAAAATGAAAATTCGTTAGCAGCGGCAAGATATACTTTTCTAAAGGTGGGATGGGGTTCCCCCAAAACATCTTATTGTTCTAAGGGTTCCCCCAAAACATCTTATAGTTCTAAGGGTTCCGTGAGTCTACAAAGTTTGAGGACAACTGTTTATATATATAGCAATGAGAGTTAGTCTCCCACTGCCAAATTGGCCAAAGAGGCTGCTTGCAGTGCAGTGAATTAGAATCCTCACCTGCGAGCAGCCTCCACAAGGTTCTGCCAATTATGGCTGCTTGGCCGACTCCCCTACCATTTGGAGTAGCCAACAAACAAGCCCAGTGTATATGTAATTTAGTAACTTTGGCGAAAAAAGGGAGGATATTATGTTCTTTTATCATTGAAAGGTTCACATATACGTCAGATCAGAATACGAAGTGGTATTACACAGCGAGATATCAAATTTAGTTTAGTTGAGAGACAAAAAAAGCGCTCAAGTTATTTTAACCGACATGTGTCAATAGATATAATACTGTTGAAATAAAAGGCACACACGAGCCGCTTTCCAAGTATTATCTGATAAGCAATGTTATAGTTATACCTCAAACGAAACAAATCCCCATTTCCAGAGAAAAAACAGAGTTCCTACCCTAGTAGAGTTCAAAGAAATTCATTAATAATTCAAACTCTTTCTGCTTGGATTTATTGATCAGTATTGTACCAATGATCTTGAACTAATTATTTTTTTATAACCTAACTCACAAATCGCCAAGTACTTTTTTTTTGACAAATAGCATTGCGCCATTTTTTTATATTACAGAAATGTCAGTTAATGCATGTGCCCGTGCGGGTGCCGGGGTTCAACACGGGCTCAGCGTGTCGCGCAAGGCAACCCGTATGGAGATCACGGTCTTTATCAGAGAAAGCCACCAGCCTCCGGTTGGGGCGAACTTTCATACTGTGAACTCTAGAAACAAACCCACTCTTCGGTCCCTTCAGGACAATGAATAAATAAAATCAACCGTGGAAATTAAAAACTGAAATAGAATGCAAGTAGCCGAGATGAGAATGCTGCGGTACATGTGTGGTGTGTCGAGAGCTCCATAGAATTAGGAATGAGTATATTAGGGGTAGCCTGGGAGGTGGTGAACATCGCCAAAAAATGAGGGAGAATAGGTTGAGGTGGTATGGACACGTAATGAGAAGAGGGGAGGAGGAGCTCGTTAGGTCCATTTCAGGAATGCAGGTGGTCAGAAGCACCCGGGGCAGGAGGAGACCGAAGCAGACGTGGGATCAGGTTGTCCGTAAGGATATGGTAGTGTGTGGGGTGGACGGGGTCCTGGTGGGAGATAGACGGGAGTGGAGGGCTAGAATTCGCCTGCCAGAACCCTGCCACAGGCGGCATAAGGGTATGAGGATGATGAACTAAGTACTATACTTGTCTGTTTGAGAAATAGAGAAATACGTTATTTGTTTGTGGTAATAAACGATTTTACGTCATTCTGTTAAAAAAAATAATGGATTGGTGAGAAGTTCACAGCAGGAAGACGAGAACCCCTAATGAGAAATAATATTTGACTTTCACAGCGACAAAAACATTTCCAAAAGTGTTTACACGCCAAAATACAGTATGTGGCAGTATAAACTGTAGATGACCATCTGACAGAACGTGTGATAATGGTCAGTGTACGAGTACAACAGACTTTACTTAGTCCTATGTCTCCTATGGTGAGGTAAATGAACCCTATTCGAGCTGTATCGATTAAAAAAAATGACCAAGGAACTTGAGAATATCATGAACTTGAGAATATTATCCCATCATCATGCCATTATCCCGCCTGTGGCAGGGTCGATCTGCGGGTTCTGGTCCTCCACTGCCGCCTACCTCCCACTAGCTCCCCACTCACCCCCGTACATTATCATACCCCTTCATACAACCTGTTCCCATGTCTGCTTTTGGTCTTCGTCTGCCCCGGGTGCATAATGAGGAAAATGAGAATGAGCAACTAAAAATGAGGACGTTTTCCAAGTTGAGTGCAAATAATTTAAAATGATTAACAACGTAACGTTATTGTCAAGTTCTTGCTCCTCCATACCTTCCTATTCTCAAGCAAGTCCCTGTCCACCCCAAATACTGCCACGTCCCGTTGTATAACCTACTCCTGCGTCTATCTGGGTCTACGTCAATTTGGCGTACATACAAATTTGGCGTACATACCGATCTCTTGGGTGCCCAAATTTGTTCAAAATTGCAACGGTCATAACAACAGTCATTGCAGGGTAATAGAACAATGAATGCCTACCATAACTGTTATAGGGCCCTAATGACCTTTGAAGTCGATAGGCCCTAAAACACAAACAAACCCAACTGTGTTATACGGGACCGTTGCAATGACTTTTATGACCATATGCGGATCTAGGATGGGGTTTTTGGGGTTGCAACCCCTCCCATGCACATATAAACTTATTTGCACAATATGTGCGGTTTAGCTCAACCCCCCCCCCGTATGTACGCCAAATTGACGTGATCCCGTCTAACACACTGATTAACCGATTATGTAAACCTGCATATGACGGGCATCTGTTTCTTACAAATTTAGGACTGAAAATAAATCAACACTGAAAATGATAAAAGGATATCACGAGGGAATTTCTAATAGGTATTTTTATTTCTTACCTGAACTGATGTGCACATGTTTCTAGCAATCCTTTTCCTCCAACCTTTCAGACGGCCCCGGACAGTTCTTCTATTAGATTGTTCCTCAACAGCGTGAGCATTATGCCCACCTGTGAAACTTCCACTTCCATATTCCATGTTGCTAAAAACTGGAGTTTAATTCACATTAAGAAGTCAATTTTAAGTCGTTGTTATTGTTGTTGCTGCATGATCATCTCCAGCTCAAGTTGTGGCCAGCACGCACATTTTTAAAGTTTGCTTTGAAGTGGACAAAATGGATGAAGGTTATGAGAAGCCAGTAGTCTAGTAAAAATCTTTAGTTAAACATGATCAAGATAGTTTACCAATTCACTATTTATATAGCAACTCCTTATGTGGATGATAAATTAACTGACAGCGTCAAACAACGAGTAGCAAGCAGTCACAAAATCACTTGAAGAATCGATCCAACTACATGATGCACTTAAGTCTTCTTAAATAAGAAAGTAATCTACGGACGTCACATATAAATACTGTTTCGACGGTACAAAGTATCACGATTTTGTTTTATTATTCAGATTAAAGTTGTGGATATTCGTAAAATTTCAGAAATATAAATAACCTTTCAAACGAAACTTAGTCCCGATGGTGACTTTAACACACTTCTTTGAAGACTGTCAGCAAGCAATTGCACTTCAGCAGCTTTCCAGACACCAACGCCTTTTCAACTACAAGAAAAGAAACACCAACGATTACAATTGAATAATAAAAAAAATGTCGTCATGCTTCAACCCCTCAATATACACACCTGAAATTTATGAATTATAATATATATGAAGTGACGTTTATTTTGAGGACTGAGTTAGTAGTAACACAGTGGCATTTAGTGATTAACAAAAGTGTTTCAAATTTTCATTCTATTAGCGTTAATGAGCAGCAGCAAATATCATTTATAAAAAAAAAAACAAATTATCACAGAGGCATATGTGGGGAACTGGAAATTTATTACCAAGGCCAAACCACAAAAGCAACTAGCAACTTAAAGATCTAGGAATTATATTTTCATGTAATTTAACAACAGCTGAAAACGTATGCAACAAACAACACAAAACAACGATGATGTCTGGCATAAAATGTTATTTTTGTGTTACTGTCCCATGTCGATTTCTCTCTTGACCCCCCTTGTTATCTCTTAGTCTAGAAATTAGCATGAATTTGAATTTCTGCTTAGCAAGTAACCTACAACGTTGCCCATTTGTTGAATCGCTTGAGTAAAACAAAGGGTACTATTGACTAATATGCAGGAATAGCATTTAATAATAGACAGGAGAGTTCCAGGATCGGACATTACTCCTAAAGTGGTACAAGTGTCAATGACAACTCCTGAATATTACCCTTCGGACATCCGGTCATGTTACTGGTATAAATTTCACAAGTTTTAATTACAATTATACAATCTGTTGAAAACGACAATTAACAGTCTTGCACATACTATAAGCACATTTAACTAGGAGACAAACAGAAATGAACCAGCGTCACCTTTCTGCTTACATCCCCTCTACCCCTTCTAATCACCCATGTGTTGAGGTGCTACTAGGGAGTCACTCTAATGAATGTTGCAAACAATCAATATTGTGGATAGTTTTAAATTATTACTTCCTGCCTGCTCGCAATAACTTTGTAAAGTTATTTTTATCAGTGAAATTAAATGCCTTACGCAAAAAAAACGATGTCCTCCTTTCACAAAATGACCTAGGCCAAGTACGTGGGTTGATGGCCTCATTCAGACGAGAAGATCCTCTTTACACTAAATGCAAACTAGCAACTCCTATCCCTTTTCCCGCCTAAGGCAGGGCCAGGTACCCATCTTGTCCCTCTGAATGGACACAAGGGCGATCTATTGGTCATTGTTTTTTTTCACAGCCGGTTGGCGGCCAAAGCTGCAACCCCTAGGCTTAAGCTAGGTTGTCACGGTCAAAGTGCACTTGTATCGTTATTTGGACCAAGTGTACTTGTACAAGTGCACTTGGTCCAAGTTGGTTTACACAGCAAGTGACTTGGACAGCGAGCTGAAGACAAGAAAGATGGCGGATTTGGCTCTGGAAGGTGTAATAGTGGCAGATATACCCAGCATATCATCATCCTATCCTTATCCCTCCTGCGGCAGGGTCGGGTCTATGGGTTCTAGCCCTTAACTCTCGCCTATCTCCCAACAGGTCCATTTTCTCCGTCATGTCCACACACCCAGACTACTCATTCCTGACTATCACATCTTGACACCCCGCTCATATACCACAGCAGGGCCGGCGCTATATTTTGCGGGGACCTGTGCAAACTAATTATGCGGGGCCCCGTGAAAACATGAAGTGGGGCCCTTCTATCAATAGGTTCATTAATCCGAATGCGCGTAGCCCTGTGCATTAAATTTTTTTGCGGAACACTTGAAGTGGTTTCACGGAACACGCTTTGAGAACCACTGGAGTAGCAGACTGCGTAGCAGACATTGCAAAGACTAGTACAGGACAAAGTTAAGGAATGGGGGTTAGGGCAGTGGCGGCAGAGTATAGAGGGAAGGGCGGCAAAGAAAACGCTGATGGTGTATGGGAACAAGCTTAACATAGAGAGGGAGATAATCTATGACAATACGTGGGAGAGCTCACTTCTGTTTCGGGCAAGAGCTGGGTCACTGGAGACGAAACAGAGGATGGCAAAGATCACAGGTGGAGAGGTGGGCTGTGGATTGTGTGGGGATCGAGTGGAGGATGTCAGGCATGTGATCCTGGCCTGTCCAGCGCTGGGCCACTGCAGGATGAGTTGGGGAACCTCCACCTTGGAAGAGGTTCTGGGGTTGATGGGTTCTGGTGTGGAGCGGATGGAGTGGGTGCGAAAGGCAAAGGTACTCCTAGGGTGCTGGTGGAGATCTAGGTATATGGGCCTGGCATGAAAAATCTCGCTAGCAAGGTATCCGTCACAAAGGATTACATATTCATATTCATATGTATACTACACGATATCGGTTGTGAGGGCTGCAACTCTAGGCTTCAAGGGCCGGTAGTTTGACACCCCTGATGTACAGGACGTAGACAGACGATATCTGCCTGTGGGGGAGCCCAACCCATTAGTATTATTAACAAGAGGTAAGAAAATACTTGATTTCTAGTAATCCAGTGATACGGGATGAAATATTATGATAAGTTTGACACTTTTTACTAATTTCATCGTCATTTAGAAATCTTCTTAAAACTCTAACTATAAATAGGAGGATTTATCACTTATTAATAATCCACTCACTAATGCTGAAGTTGCGTCACAACTCGAATCATGCAATTCTATGCTGCATTGATGCTGTTTTAGAATCACTTGCTGTTTTAAACTTTGTATCTTGCTCTTTGCGCACCTAACCTCTAAGTTCCAGGAAACGTCAGCGATAAACAAAACATGTAACATCGCAATCAGCGCTTCAACACGTTATTCGTTGCATATCTAAAAAAACGGCAGACAACGTTGATGTTGTCCACTTTGGAGAAGCTAAGAAAACTGAAAATTAGGTACTAGAAATTCTCTATGTGGGAGACAAAGGTACTGTTACCTAGGTGTAAAGTAACTATTAAATATCATAAGTAGAAATTTAACAGTAGTAATGCGTGGTTGAAATCGATTCATTTCCTGAACTGAAGTAGGGTTTGATCGTGTCATCAAATAATTCACACTTATGACTAGGTGCAGAAATTATTAATATGAACCAGAGAAAACCAGCTTGGATGTGGGTGCATATTTCAAATTAGCTTAAACTTTATGAGCGTAGCAGTTACAGTGAATATTTTGATTACACAGGAGTGACTTACAGCCAATTGGTGTAACTCTTACCACCTCCCCGAGATATTAAAATCACAATAATTTATCAAATCAACTGTAGAACTGGCGCATTATTGCTCATCAAGAAGGGGGCGGCGAATTACGTTGGACACACCAGTTCTCGTGTCTGATCACTGAAGTTAAGCAGCGCAACCCCAGCTAGTACTGACATGGGTAGCCGCTTGGGAAAACTGGGTACTGCCAATACCCAAAAATCGTCGCATTAGTGTAGTGTCTGTGCAATCTCTGCATAAAAACTATGCTGTGGACGGGGCTCTAATGACCTTTGTAGTTGGAGGGCCCTAATACACCAACAACTCGTCAAGAACTAGGAGTAGTGGTACCACTCAAGGGATGTAACTCAGGAAAGTACGTCATTTGAACTGTAAATCTCAGGTAAATCTACTACAACTAAAAAAAATTATTACAATATTCCCTTTCGGTTTCGCGAAGCAGTTCTTACTCCCCTACCCCAAAGACTCACAAACCCATTTTCCTCCTATGACAGTCATGTACCACGAGTTTGAGAAGGCCAACGGGAAACAGACAAAATTTAGATTGAAAGGAGGAAAAGTTGACATAACAGTTGGGGAGGAAGAAAGGGGACCAACTGCCGATGGAATGCGCCGTTTTATTCACCTATATCATCACCTAATTACCATATTAAAATAATTATACTAGCAGTTTTATTGAACTCATTTGCCGTTTTACAGCTAATGGACCGAGTCCTACATAAGTGTGACTCGTATATTAATGAAAAATTGGTATGAAATACTTGAGACTTTGTTTATAGTTTATCTTGAATAATGAATCAATTTTATAACCTTCATTTAAGCTACTAGAGTTTAAACGTCAATGAAAAAGTTTTACATACACTAGTAATTTTGTTTGTTTGGTTTGTTGATGGTGTAGGACACTTCAACTACAAGGTCATTAAAGCCCTGTCGACTGCATAGTTCTAACGCAGAGACTGCACAGACACTACTCTAATGCGACGATTTTTGGGTATTAGCGGTACCTAGTTTTCCCAAGCGGCCACCCATGTCAGTACTAGTTGGGGTTGTGTTGCTTAACTTCAGTGATCAGACGAGAACTGGTGTGTCCAACCAGCAGTAATTATGAAATGAGACCGAAAGTTTAAAAATGGCATAATGCGAGAGCTATTTTTTTTTCAAGGTCCGTTCGGCTACAAAATGGAAACCACAGTAAAAATCCAAAGTTTTTTATTTGGAACATGTAGGTACACATCCCAGCTATCTCTCTAGATAATCATTTTGCCGACTGAGACATTTATCCTAGCGTAGTAGCAACTTTCCTACACCCGTGTCATTGAAGGTAGCCGCCAGTCCCTTCAGCCAACTCTGTACACTGGTCTGCAGCTCGTTTCAGCAGTGGCGTCACTGGGGGTGGGGGCTGAACCGGGTGACACCACTCGCACCATGAGAAAAGGGGGTGACACCAAAGCAGAAGCAGCGGATTTTTTTGGGAGAGGGGGGAACCGTAGCGATTCCACTGCGTTTGAGTCAAAATTCTGACTTTCTAGCCAGCGTTTCATGTTAGCAAAGAGATGGAAGTCAGAGGGAGTCAAGCCCAGGCTGTATGGTGGGTGCTGAAACACTAGCTAGGAGGACAGAAGTTTGCTAACATGAAACGCTGACTAGGAGGGCAGAAGTTTGACTCAGAGGAGCTGCAGACCAGTGTACAGAGTTGGCTGAAAGGACTGGCGGCTACCTTCAATGACAAGGGTATAGGAAAGTTGCTACTACGCTAGGATAAATTTCTCAATCGGCAAGGTGAATATCCAGAGAGATAGCTGGGATGTGTACCTACATGTTCCAAATTAAAAACTTTGAATTTTTACCGTGGTTTCCATTTTGCAACCGAACGAACCTTGAAAAAAAATAGCCCTCGTACATTACTAGAGATGCACATGCACAATTCTGTGGGCAACCATTTATTAGACAAATGCCATTCTTATTACGTAATCTTTTTGAGGAAGGTAGTTCTCGAGCTAACTTACTAACCCGCCATTGACATATACCATATGATCATGGGTGTCATCACGACAATAAATTTTAATTCTTCGGTCGTAAAGATTCTCTAAACAACTTAAAGGATAAGTTTCAAACTTTTAAAATAAGCATAGCTGTTAAACTGAATCATACACAGATTTTGCAGTATTGTTCCAGTAGTGCCTTTGCTTATTACTAACTACTTATTGCACTAATGTTTTGTGAATCTGGACTCTAAAAATACCCTGTTCATATTCGTAGCTGAATTTCCTCTAAAAGCATCCTATCACTTACCTCTGACACAAAAAGTGTTTTAAAGGACAGAGGTTCGTACCTTTTTAAGGTGATAACAAGGTGAATCATAGATTTGGGAAAAACCATGAAGGCAGTCCACACTGCCACTGGCCAGTTTGATCATTTCGATCGCCTACAAAATAATTAAAAATAGGTTCAATATTTTGTGCATTAGCTGGCCGTTAAGTGTAAACAAAAGGTATTGTGGGAAATGGTTGATATCTAACCTTGACAAATTGAAACTTAACTCGCCTTCAAGGACTATGTCCTCCACGATAAAAATACGAGATCACCAAAGGAGACACAGTATCAGACAGTGTGGACAACATTTTTAACGAGGAACTTCAGTTTAATAATTCTTGCAATATTTGGCTTAATCTCTTGGCTAAATTTTCAACGCAAATTTGATCGTAATAATGACGTTAAAGAGCTGGCATGTGATATAAAACTTGTACAACATTGACAAGTATTAATTGTTGACGCTATCAGAAATTAATAACTTTGATCAGTGCCGTATTTAGATATGGAGAGGCCCTAGGCTATTTCAATTTTCAGGCCCCTTTCAAGTCCTTTTGAGGTCCTTTTCTTAAGTTTTGAAGGCCACTAAATGTTGAGGCCCTAGGCCTCAGCCTAGTGGTAAATCCGACACTGACTCTGATACAGTGTTCGCATATTTCTTTCCACCATAATGAATATACAGTATAACTGTAAAAGCACACCATAAGTACATAATGTATGTATATATGATGAACATTTTCATAGACAAACTCAGCCAACAAATCCTGTTAGATAAAAACTGTGCATGAGGTTCGTGAATTACACTTTCGAAGTTAATGCAGTACTTTCTGAATGAAATTCATAATGGAGTATGACGGATTCTGCCGTACTAATTGAGCCTCACTTACCCCTTTGAAGTTGCAGCCTTTACTCCGTATCCGTAACAAAGAAGGACTGTGTATCTACTAATTCTAGATATCCATTAAATTATAGCATGATTAAGAAGAATAGGGGATGAGAAAAAACTCATAAGCAAAAAGTAGAACATGCTGTCGCTGCCCTTTTTACCTTAGTGCAGCGGTTCTCAAACTTTTTAAATGTTGTACCAGATAAAGAATAATTAAAAATATATGTGCCATCATGTAAAAGGTGTACCACCAAAACTAATGTAATGTACCAAAGTTTGAGAAACGTTGCCTTAGTGGTTTTTACCTTTCCTCAGCTGCTTGGTTCACCTGGGGACCTAACCCTTCCATTGGCGGGAAAAAAGTATGTTAAAGAATAAACAATGCCTTAAGCACAAGTCATTATGGTAAACCTGTAAAGTAAGAACAAATTTCCCGAGGGTATTATGTAGACGTGTAAAGAAAAATCATAAGTGATCGATTCTAAATGCTATACAGTATTTGAATTTGAAAAAGAGTATTCAACATTAGGAACATTGTCCAAGTAATTTTTTGCAGTAATTTGCCCTATCATGTATTTCAAAGGAAATATGCATAATAACCATTTAGAGCAATCATTTCAGTAGGTTCAATACTACTTACCCTTTTATTACGAGGTATTCACGCAATCATTAACGATGTAATCACATTTATATTGTCCGTGTACTTTATTTAAGTGATAAATATTTAATAGCGAAATCAAAAGTTTATTCCAATCATCAACATTGATATCTTTGCAGAGAGTACAGTTCCTGTATTTTTGACGACAGAACGGCTTTAAACACCGCTTTTGACAATGTGACACTTATCAAAAATAGAATCAAAATAATCAGAAAAGTCTTCTTAATTGGTATGATAACATTATTGAAACGATGCACATTCATAATTTGAAAACCCATTAGCGGACATCGCCGAAAGCAGCCGCGGCTGAAGCACGCTGATGAAGGTTGTAGGCAAGTTTACATTTCTAACAACTTCAAGGATATTCCACGTTGGAGCGTTGCCCAGACCTGATCGAGTGACGTAAGTGCTAGACCACACGGCGCTTAACCGTAGTGTGGTAAACAAATACCCCGTTTTGTGTATTGCTTGCGTGTTTTAACCGTATTTATCTTATCAACGCAGTATTGATAAAATATAATTTAGATCAGTAATTTTGATTAAATAGTTTGCCATCTTCTTATACTTGCTGAAAAACCGACCGACAAGGTATGTATTTAGTTTTTAGGCTGCACCCTAGGCTAGAGGGCGCGCGTGTATTAGAGGTTCTGTATTCTAGTAGTACTGTGTTAAGTGGAACTTCTTAAGGTACATGTACACGGGCAGCGTCATTGGTCAGTGTACTGACTATAAAAACTATCAGTGCACTGGCAGTCTGTTTACACGACGAGCTCTAAATGTCAGTGTTGTCACTGGTGAAAGCGTCGGCAGTGTACATTTGACGTCAGTGAGCCAGTGATCACTGACAGCTGTTTACATTGCCAAAGAAAACGAAGCCATGTCAGTGCCATGAGTCCAACTGCCGCTACAATTATTTAACTTTCACAGCTGTGAATATAATAGATAGTTAGGGCAAACGACATAGACGGAAAACTTAAAACGTAAAATTCACATCGTCAAAGTCGTTTACATGATGTTCGTCTGCTAAACTGTACATAAAAATAGCGGCAGCGTTGATGCTTAAAAACGACCAACCTAAAATTTGGCGCATGCGCGTGTCGCTACCTTATGTCCGAATTTTAAAAATCAAACGGAGTCGGTAAAAATATATCCTAAAACACGTCGATTTACAGGGCACTAGTGGTTTTCTAATTAATATAATTTATTTTATTAGATGGTGAAATGAATTTTCATATATTTAGGAATCTAAGCATGTCCCCAAACAGAAATGTATCAATGATTAAACTGTTTAGAATATGCTATGATAACATAGCCTGCCCCTGATATAAAGCTGCACCACGACGTACAGGTGTCATGCAGAGCAAACGTTGTTTGTAGGAGTAATTCATTATTTGGCAAGTGCCACAGTGTTGTGCACCAGTCGGGCAACACGACTTAAAATTCACATGCCCTAACTATAGCTATGTAAAACGTAAACGTAAAAAATTTTAAGTATGCTCAATCTTATGTTTATGTCGTTTGCCCTAACTATCTAGCATGGTCACTAGTTTGCCTTTGCAAAGATGTATATATTTTGTCCAAATTGATGTTTTCTCACATCAGTGTTTAAGATTTTTTCATTTTGAACAATCCAAACTTAGTATTTCTTTGTTTTCTATTTCGCCAGTGCATTAACACTGGCTTCAAACGCATCAGTGAATTTCTCTTTGTCAGTCGGAAGAGGCAGTGAGAAATTGCGGTGTTTACACGTGGGCAGCGATTTTTGTTGTCAGTGCGTGTCAGCCAACTGACTACCTGATGGCAGTGCTTACTGACAAGTGTTTACACCTCACTGAGAACACTGACACTGAATTACTGACCAAAAACACTGTCCGTGTACATGTACCTTTATACTGTAAGTTGACCACTCAAGGACGGTAAGAAATTGGTCATCATATAGAGGCGGTCAGCACATAGTTATTATGATCCCCCTCATTCCGCCTGTGGCGTGGTCGGGTCTGCGAGTTATAGCCCCACCCCCTCTTTCATCTACTTCCTATCAGGTCCGGGTTCTCCCCACACGCTATCAACCTGCTTACAGACAACATGCTCCCACGTCTGCTTTGGTCTCCCAATGCCCTGGATGCTTCCAACCACCTGTATTCCTGAAATGGACCTAATGAGCTCCTCCTCCCCTCTTCTCATTACGTGTCCATATCACCTCAACCTACTCTCCCTTATTTTTTCCGCGATGGCCCGCACCCACAGGCAACCTCTAATATACTCATTCCTAACATCAGCTCATGACACCTCACTCATATACCACAGCATTCGCATCTTGGTTACTTCCATTTTATTTACATGTTTCTTCCTCACTGCCCAACACACTGATCCAAATAGCATAGCGGACCTAACCACGTTAACGTTCTATGGGTCACATCCGAGTTTATCTCCCCATGGCTTTGGGACGTTGGTTCTAGGTGATTTACCTTTTGCACCTTCAACTCCAGTTCGCGCCTAGAGAGTACGTCACCACTTCCTTCTTCTAAATCGTCAGCCGGCGCGCACTTACACTTGGAGACTCCAAAATCAAAAGGCGCACTAAAGGTAAGCGCTCATGTAATGTTCACGACATTCTGCTGGTCAACTTGTGGAGGTCAAAATACTGTGTAATTAACAAACAATGTCTCAAATATGGTGGTCAACGCACAACTTATGGAGTTGGTCAACATATAGAAATTAACTATCCTATGCTTACCAGTGGTGGGCCAACAAACCATAAAAGTGTGGTCAACATGAGAATGGTGGCCCTCCCTAGAGTTAGGGTATTAGGAGATATATGGTAGTTCCTCCCCATGATGTATTTGAAAAGGTCCACCGACATATGTTTATCAACAGCTGGTCAACCCCACGGGTAACTCACGTAATCCTTAATTAATGTATTTCAGAATTCTCCAGAACGTCAAAGAACGACGTTAGTAAACGAGACGAGTGACTTTATATAAAATATTGGTAATTACAAACTTAAATAAATCAAGACATGCCTCTACATTTAAAACGGAATTTCCAAGCGGTTTTTTTTCTAGTAGAAGAGAACATTCACTTTGTTTTTTAAAAAAAAAAGTGACAACAACATTAATATTTGTTAAATTATTAAAATGTACAGCTAAAGGTCCTTAGCTTCTTTTTCGGGGACTAGATATCAACAGTGACTCAACTTGCAAGTCACAAAATCTTTTACAATGCTGTGTTCAACAATTTATGAAGTTTGTTCCACCGTTCTTAGCAATCTTCTTTAATAGACACTCTCCAGTTTTTGATGAACTTCACGTACAATTTCAGCATGACTAGCAACCATTTTTGCAAGAGTATTCTGACTGTACTTCTTCCACCTTAATTCCTAACATATGGTCGAAAGAAAAACATTCAGCTGGAGTACTTTTAACATGATATTAGCAAACTTACAGAAGAAGCATACCCGAAATGGTACATCAAGAGACTTCTCACTTGTATAATGGAAGTACCAAACTTCTGCCTCAACCCAGGCATTATCAGTGTTTCTGGAATCATCAATATATCCACGAAACAAGATATCTCCTTCCATGGCAAAACGGTGCGTACTCAACTCGGCATCCGATTCTTCTATTGGTAAAGCTTTGGCAAATTCAGTAAAGAACTGAAATTCAACAAAGTCACGTTTTCTTACATTGTATGACAACCTTAGATACTAGAGATGTTTAGGGTTAGTGGACGGGCAAGTAACATCACACATCCTTTACTATTTACTGATGACTGCAGACGACCTCGACCAGGTTAAAACCTGCATACTTCGGGCTCAGAATTTTTACAAGTAGTGTTGGAGAGAGGGGAGCGGCTTATTGCGCTGGACACACCAGTTGTCGTCTGATCACTGAAGTTAAGCAACGCAACCCCAGCTAGTACTAACATTGGTGGCCGCTTGAGAAAACTGGGTACCGCTAATACCCAAAAATCGTCGCATTAGTGTAGTGTCTGTGCAGTCTCTGCATTAGAGCTACGCAGTGGACGGGGCTCTAATGACCTTGTAGTTGAAGGGCCCTAAAACACCAACGAACCAACCGAACCGTTGGAGAGAGAGGTAAAAAGTACTCACACTATACATGTCATCAGCATTCCAGTTTTTAGGTTCATCGGGTGCCAACATTTTCTTCACAGCATTATACGGTTTACTTTCTCCATCTTCAAATCCCTTAAATAGCATTAATCAGTTCCAGATTAATTTGTCAATCCTTAAATATCAATGACGTTATGTCGTACTCAATACCGCATTACCCCTGGTAAAGAGAAGACTGTTTCTTCGGCATTCCGTGCTAGCAGAATTTCCAAAATTTTATTGTCATCGTATTGACCAGCAGCGACTACTTGTAAAAACGAATCTACATTTCGCCACCTACGTTAAAGGAACATATAATACGAAGTTGCATAAAGCGTTCAATAATGATTAAAGTGACCGAATTTTTCGGACTGTAAAACACATCTACTATCCATTCCAAAGTCGATTCATTATTTATATAATAATTTGAAAATATTTATTCAAAAATAATATCATTGCATATTTTCCCCAAATATTGTCTCAGTAATGCGGAAGTGTGTTTTACAGTCAGAAATATGGTGTGCACTTTATAAAAAGTCCTATACAAAAGCTCTCCACCAATTAACCTTGTGATAACGGTGAAAATCGCATGATTTGGTCCCCAGCGGCACAGAGACCCTCGACCTCTCAACCCAGTTCGTCCCATTGGGTTCCTGAAAGAAAAAAAAATTTGGCAAAAACTCTTAATTATATTGCATTCATCACTAATATACAATAAGCAATGTAATAAAAGGCGTGAGGTAGGACTAACTACGTGGAGAATATGGAAATTACCACATGAGCTTAAAAAGTTTTGGTGGTCCAATTTGAAATGCACCACATTTCTACGTTGTCATTACACCCCTACTCGTTCAGTGAAAAAATAGATGGGATTATTGTTCCTTTTGCATCATTATAATTATATTATTATCACTTTGTAGCAATTTTTAATAGCAGCTCGTTAGACCTCGGGCAAAGACTACCAACCGGCAAAAACCCGATACCCAGGTAGCCCAGTTCAAACCCAGTTTACACATACCCGGTCTATCCTTCTCTATTTGAAAGCGGTTTTTTTTTGCGTGTGGGGAAGGGTGACTTCGTATTTATACTACACCAGTGCCGGATTTAGATATTGAGAGGCCCTAGGCTATTTCAATTTTGAGGCCCTCTTCAAGCCCCTTTTGAGGCCCTTTTCTTAAGTTTTGAAGTCCGTTGAGGCCCTAGGCTTCAGCCTACTTAGCCTAATGGTAAATCCAGCACTGTACTACACCAAACCAAAGTTTTACTTTCTATCTAGTAGAAAGCACACTCAGATTTTCCCCACTCATCTCGTCCAGGGTAAAACCTGTTCAAAATGAGTGAAGAGAAAATCATTTCCTGGAAATTACGGTAGAAATTTTTTGGAGAAAGTTGTTCTGTCAAGTCCATATTACCCTTTAGACCGTTTTAACACCTATTTAACATAAAAATAACATTACGAACATTGGAAGTCCGTTACTGTCCAGTTTATATATCACTGATTTGTCATCATCATAAGTCATCCATGACGTTCGATCAATGGTCACTCCTGCAGCACTCGTATACGGAAGATTCCATTTGAAATCTGGAGGCTTTGATGGACGGACACCATTCTCCTGCATCCTATTATTTGAAAAGATATCCATCCAATTGTCACCGTTGGGAATTTTCATAATCTAATTTGATTAATAATTTCTAAATATCTTATACTAAAGTGACATAGCAATACTCACTGCAATAAGTCCTCGTCTACAAAAGGTTGCATACGAGCATCATATTTGTTCTTTGGTTTTGTGTAAACTACTGGATCATAAATACTGTATTGAACATCCCATGGAACATATCTATCGGCTAGTGGATATCTGTTGATTCTCGTTCCTATATAAGGGGATTGTCGAGCCAACAAATGCATCTTTGTAACGCTGAATTTTTCATCTGAAATAAGATGACCAATCACTCTTAAGTCACATTATGACATCGACGTACAGAAAAATAGTCTATATCTTATGTTACCTTTATTAAGAACATGTTTGATTTCTTCCAGTGAAATCCTACTTGTGAGCATCAGTTTTTCAAGTTCATTTATACGTACATTAATATTTTGCATGTCTGCTGAATGAAATTCTAACAATTCAGTGATCGAAATCATCCTAAAGAAAAAA
>JAAFCE010006949.1:22344503-22355879 GCA_013389805.1 Trigoniulus corallinus | reverse complement strand
AATGAAATTCTAACAATTCAGTGATCGAAATCATCCTAAAGAAAAAAAATAATACATTACATTGCCTTAACAGAAAACATCAACAATTTAAAGGAGACATAAAAAAAAAGTCTAATGAAATACAAAGTAGCAAATCAAACCTATCAGTTTGCTTCTTTGATAAATCTGATTGTTTTTCGGCTTCCTGAACTTTTGAAAGATAATCCGTAGCGAGTCCACGCCAATAGTAATCCTCACGAGAGTCTTCAAAGAAGTTTCCTCCAGAGTAGGTATATCGTGCAACCTATCGATAAAGTTCAGAGACGTGGATGGATGGATGCTTGTATGATACACCATACGAGATCAACGTTTCCTCACCTCTTTTTTCCTTCGAAAAAAGTCACATTTGCACCGACTACATTTCCTCATACACTTGCAAAACAGTATGAGGAAGCTGAAGACGTTTATAGGAGCTGGCAAACGAGGTCTCACTTGAAAATCCAAAACCAAATGATAACGTTGATAACGCCATATTGCTTCTGCATCTGCAGCTAATTTTGATGCAGTATCACTGAAAAGAACAAACGTCAACCTCAATTAAAGGAATTCATATATAAATTTTCAAATCATCAAATTATCCTTTTTTTTTATACCTGAACAACGCAAAGAGAAGAGTTATCAAGATCAATTTCAATATAATGAAATACTGGATGACCATAACATAAGGCCAAAATCCTGTAACTGGACATGTTGGTGCTGAATCTAGTAAAATCATACCAGTTATCAATTTACAAAAGAAAACTGCATCATCCCCATATAAGTTCAACTTCGAAAGTTACTAACATGGACTTAGTTGACAAACGTCATAATGCGTAGCATTAACATAACATTGTGGATCAGCTATGGATATAGTAAAAGCAGAAACTTGTATAAATCCAACATTTTACTTCTAGACTGATATTCATAAAGTAGGAAAAGATGACGTATTAATTACCTTCAAGATCATGTATTGGAGAGAAGAAAAGGGTAAACCACGCCCGATGGAACACTCTTCGTATAAGTTCCATACTCATAGGATAATCAGGATATATGACAGAATGAATTGCTATTCCACCACTCACAATAAATAACAATGCCAGCCGAAGGAAGTGCATGAAATCCTGAACTACCATGAGACGGATTCTGTAAAGCAGTCGTCCTAACGTAGGACTTATGGGAAAGTAAATCCATATGAACCGATAAAAGAAGTACAAAAGTCCCAGGCACATTATGACTCTTGCTCCATAGCTTTCCACTCCTATGGATGGCATATGACTTCCGCTAAAAATGCTATAATAAACTTCTTCTCTAGGCAGTATCCTTACAAGCATAAATGTGATAAGAAAGGCCGATATTAGCACGATTTCGAAAAGACCAGAAGCGAGCCTTATGCTGCTATATTTCTAATAAAAAAAGTAAACCTTCTAAAAATACTTTTCAAATGGGAATTCCCCCATTAATTTCATTTCTAAAATTTGGGTCTTTCTTACCATATACTGAATGAAAGTGACGTAGATAACTTCTAGCAAGATGAATAACGTCCAAAACCAAAGAGCAATGTCCAAGTAAAAATTGCCACACGAAGGCCACAAAACAGTTAAAGAAAACAACGTTAAGTACAGTACATAAAATATCTGATGCGTCCAAAACTTTGTTACAGGTGCATTCCACAATGTGGATATCTTTTTATAAAACGGTAATTTTGGAACGTCATTTTCAAATAAATTGGTATGATTTCCTGCTTGCTGAGAATGATGAGATTGAGAAGATTTTTCTCTTAAAGGAAAAGAAAGAAAACAAAAGTTGAGATATAGGATGTAACGGTATGCTATCAAGTAATTTTCATGACTTTAGACCAGTTACTCACTTATGAACACGAACTAAGTTTAAATGAACTGCTGGTGGAACTCCTTCTATTGTACATCTCCTGTTGAGGGCCGAGTTGCTTAAGGAATTAAGCTCTGAATCTTTGTCAAATGTCAATGCTAAATTAAAAGGAGGCTTTGAACGAATATCACATGGTGGTCTTCAACTGTTATCATTCTGTATAACTTACCTTCATACTCATACAAAAGAGGGTCGCCATGACTTGTTTTCCGCTGGAAAACAATCCATAGATTCATTGGAAGAAGCAGAAAAGCTGAAAGAATGATTTTTAGCCAAGTCGGAAAAGTTATGAGGCCAAATTTAAGATCCCGTGTGCGAATATCCCCATAAAACAAGCACGTCAACCATTTTTGACAACATGGATGTGCAATAAAGCGACGGATGTGAGCCATAGCAGCCATTTCTACTGCTGTTTTGTAATCAAAGTCAGAAACTTCTTCGCTAAGGACATCAAAAGCCCTACAATTTCCGGTTTGGAAACTAGCATCCAGTACTCCAATTGCCATTCCTGCAAATTCCCTAAAGAACCATATTTGTAAAGAATTTGGAAAAAAAATATTAATTAAAGTAAATAACTATGTACACGAATTCATTTTTGGGATTAATCGCCAGCACTTTCAATCATTATAAATATAACACGTATTACCTACTTAAATCCTCCAAGTCTTTAACAATATGCTTTTCGTAAGCAGAGCTGGCTAGCTTTTCATACAACATACTGATTAATATGGCAAGATGAATTGGATAATCAGCTCTTCTCCAGAAAACACGGGCTAGTTTAGGACGGTTAATTACAACTGCCCATATGATAAGAGCATTTTGTGCTCTCCTTTCTAACACATACGCATGCTGATCTATAGCGAATCCTTCTCCAAAAGTCATTGCTAATTCGGGCAAATTGATGAACATCTTAATTTTTGTCATATGGAAGATTAACCAATTTAAATCTCGAATCAAAGTATTGTCATCCAAGTGAGAAGCCTTTAAGAAAAAAAAAACAAATTGTGAGTTATTTTCATTTACATGCCAATTGCACCTTCACTTACTACATATTCAGTGTAAAAACTTATACAAACAGGCGTTAATCCGAAAACTCCTTGTAGTGTGATAGTTCGAAAGAAATCTTGATTTTCAGCTCGTTCAAACAATCGACAAAATTTCCTTTGTGTAAGGTACAAATGAACTTGAAATCCTTGTTCTAAGAAGAGGTCTACAAAGGCTTCACGTCCTTGGCGCACAAGGGCATTCTCGAAAATTTTATAATTAATTTTATATTTTTGTAGATCATCTTTAAAAATTTCCGACTGACATATATGGGGACAGTTCCAGTCTAGGGCTAATAAAACATCCTGCTGAGTATTATAATACCATCTCGAGTCTGCACGTGATCCCCTCTCAGCTAATAAATTAACAATTAAATAATTAACAATTCAACATTGTACTACTTCAATAGAGAATTTCTAAAATTGCGTCATAATGGATTTAATTTGCAACACAAAAGAAACCTACTGTTGAACATAGCTTGCAAAAGATGTTCGTTAAGCAACGAAAGGTCACAATTAGAATTGCGTATGTCCAAGAACTCCAAAAATATCCTTTCACCTTTATGCGAGAACTGAACGCATTCCAGAATCTTCTCTCTGAATTTATTTCTGATTAAATTATTATCGCGGTATTTCTCAAAGTAAATAGCGATCTTCTTTGATAACTCCGATAAAATAAAAGTTTCAACGTAATCTGGATCCCACGAGCCCCTGGTTCTGATTATTAATAAAAAGCACCGAATCATAAAATATGGTAGGAGCTACAGCATATAAATATATTGACAGGGATTTTTATATTATCTGTATAAATTTAATGCCAGAATAAAAACTACTTACTTTCCTTTAATTTCTTCGTAAGCAAATGATAGGAGGTCAGCAGTGCCACCACTGCCTTTAATGACTACCACTGGAATATTGTTTTTTAGATACTCTGCTACTATTATGGAACTCTGATATCCTCCCCCTACAAGTAATGCTATAGTAGGAACTTTTGCATCCGCCAGATCTGATCTTGGGGTCGATTCTATATTATCACCTAGCAGTAATAAGAAAACAATTCAGTGCTGACATTTTCAAAATTTACTAAAATTTAAGTAGTTACTCACTATTGCTGGGTTGGTTTGAATCATCATCATTGTCACCAGCCTCCATTTCCGCAGGATACTTCAAATATTGAGCGAAATTCACAAGAAATTTTGCTATAGTTCGGCCATCATCAGATGTTTCTTTCATAAGAATGAAATGAGTATGATGAGGATTTAATTCATATTTTTCGTTTTGAGGATCATTTCCTTCGGTGCTAACTTCAGTCACAAATGACTAGAATCAAAAGTTATTAAACAAAATCAGTTATTTGAAATTAGACGTTGTAATTGTTTAAAATATTATGAGAGGGGTGACTGAGTCACTCAATACCTTTCCATCTAAATAATTATTATAGCGAAGAAAGCTTTGTTGGACAATTCCCATAAGTGTGAGTTTTGGAAGTTTATTCGAGGCACTCTGCTTCGGATGCCTGTGGCATGTAAGGGTTTGACGCCTTGCCATTTCTTCCTTTATCACATTTCCCATTACTTTAGTCATTCCGATGTTCAATCCGTGAGTAACAATCCACATATTTGTTTTATTTGCAGCCTAATGGCAACAAGTAGGCAAAGTAGGCAATTTAGTGTTTTCTCGTATTATGATTCCGACCAAAGAATAATGAACACGTGACGAATTCAGTTGTCACCATACTTTACTTAAAGCTCGATTTCAATCTGAATTGTCACCAGTCGATCAACAAAGGCTATCTTAATGTTTAAATAACACACACATCTTACATTTACGAATCCTTCTTGTAAATTTTCCCACTGCCTTTGCATATGCCTGCTGAAATTCTGCGCAAATCCACTTACTACGCTTAACACTATGGTTGGCACGGTGGTCTTCCAATCGTGCTCCAAGATGTTTCCAATTTCCCTCATTTCAGAATTAGCACTGACACACATATAAGGTTGTCCCTATAAACGTTAGACAAATATCAAGAATTTTCATCCTGAAACAAATTAAAATAATTTTATTACCTCGAGATCCTTTTTATGAATATCTCTGAATAGTATCAATCCTGTTGTCACATCTGTCTGGACTGAAGATGATGTCTTAGTAGATGCTGGAAGTACCCCATCTTCAATGTCGTCCACACCATACTGCACAGATTTCTAGACAATTGATTCACATTTTTAATTGAGTTACTTTAATGATTGTATCCAACTGTATTGTTTTACCGAACAAGAAACTGGCACCTCTACATAACTCTTGCAGCGTTTTCTAAATAACTTCGCCATGATAATTTATCCTGATACCTATCATAATCTCATTCTAACATCATAAAATGCATTTGTTGTCATAGTTTCATTTATACCAATGACAAAGTGAAAGGTGACTGCTAATCACGTGATGTACGTTTCTGAGACTCCTTTAAAATATTGCAGTTCAACGTTCATAATATTGCGACATCCTAAATAGTTGACAATTCCGTTTTTAGTGTACTCATTCTTTAGAATGTATTGTAAAGAATGGCATTACAGCACCTCAGTGGGACACCATTACCTACATAAAAATTTATGTTAAGGGTTTGCGCTCCTTCTCTACTTTAACTCAAGCCTGCTCTTGTGATCCTTCATACAGTATTAAGTGAAAGTCTAAGTAGCGTTACCGTGAGGAAGTATTTTCTACATTTGGACTGCGGAAGAAAGAAATACCAGGCAAGACAGTTACAGTATTTCCATTCTTCAGTAATTTCCGATTAATGGTTGTTAACGTAGAAAAATAAAAGTAAGGGATAAAATTAAACTAGCCTTTTTCAAGAAAAGCATGGATTGCTTCTCTGTATTTAGGTGCATTTCCAGCAGACCTTGGAAAATGTGGATGTACTGTATAGCTAGAGGTTCAGCATTCCTATTTATTTATGGTCCTATTCAGTGGTACTGTTTATTGTACTTGTGGATACAGGTATGCTGGTAAATGTACCACAATGTAAGAAACAGGAGAGGGCATTGAAAATTCAAAGATGCGAAAGTTTCTGACTCAAAATTAAGATAAAATAATGTCTAAACTTAAATAACAGAGTCCTTTCGTGCACGTGTCATACAGTCAATTCACTCGAACTGTGGCAATTTCCAAGTTACGAAATCTCAATTTTGGGTACCAGTTACAACAGTGAAAGTTGGGGTGCACCAAGGTTCAGCACTTAGTCCATATCTTTTCATCCTAGTTTTGGACGAGCTGCTGGCGGGTGTAGGGGAATGGGCCCCTCAGTGCCTGGCATTCGCCGATGATATAGGGGAAGTTAGTGACACCAGAGAGCAGATAGAGAAGGGACTAAACGATATAAAAGGCGCATTGGAAAAGGGAGGGCTAAGGATCAACACTAAGAAGACAGAGTATTTAGCTTTCAATTGGGATGGTCAGGAAAACAGTGGAGACATACGCTCGAGGGGCGAACTGGTGAAAAAGGTGCAGGAGGTGAAGTACTTAGGATCAACATTTCAAAGCAATGGGGAGATAGACTCGGATGTAACCCATAGAATCAGTGGGGGTGGTTGAAATGGAAACAGGCAAGTGGAGTCCTGTGTGATAGGAGGGTCCCAATCAAGTTGAAAGGGAAGTTTTACAGGACAGTGGTTAGGCCAGCTATGCTACTGTATATGGATCAGAGTGCTGGGCAGTGAAGAAAAGCCATGTAAATAGAATGCAAGTAGCCGAGATGCGAATGCTGCGGTACGCGAGTGGCGTGTCGAGAGCTGATAGAATTAGGAATGCATATATTAGAGGTAGCCTGGGGGTGGTGGACATCGCCGAAAAGATGAGGGAGAATAGGCTGAGGTGGTATGGACACGTTATGAGAAGAGGGGAAGAGGAGCTCGTTAGGTGCATTCCAGGAATGCAGGTGGTTGGCAGCGTCCGTGGTAGGGGGATACCGAAGGAGACTTGGGAACAGGTTGGCCGAGGGGACATGGCAGTGTGTGGGGTGGACAGGGGCCTAGTGGGAAACAGACGGGAATGGAGGGCTAGAACCCGCAGACCCGACCCCGCCACAGGCGGGATAAGGGTGTGATGATGATGAGTTACAACTTGGCCCCCACAGACAACTTGGCAAGTATTCCTGCGGGTTCCAGACGCCTGGCTGGGGTGACCCCAATTAGAGCATCCTGCCACAGGCAGGCAGGATAAGGGTATGATGATGATGGTTGTATCTAGAGAAATAGTTGGGCCTCACAAGGTATAAAGAGGTAATATGTTTTAAAACCACATCAGCTGGTATATTTTAGTTTGGCTGTACTTAACACAGCAGAAATACCGTTTAATAACGGTATTCATATTGCAACTAAACTGCCTTAATTAAGGAAACAGTAAAAAAAGATTCAGCTTGTTATACAACCTTGTGCTGTGAGAAACTGTCACACTCTCCTAGGATTGATCCTGCACTATCTAACCACCATATTGCTAACATCATGATCATCGTCATACTCTTATCCCGCGGGTTCTACAGGTGGCGGAGTGACGTTGACGGTTCGGCGGAGTCTGCGGGTTCTAGCCCTCCACTCCTGCCTATCTCCCAGGATCTAAGCTAAGATCTTCTTCATGCTTATCTTTAGTCTTCCCTTCTGTTCCTATCGCCCCTCTAATATCGTTTAGGCTTTTCTCAGCTTGTTCTCTGGAGTCACTAAGCTGTCCAATATCGTCAGGAAACACCATGCACTAAGGGGTCCGTTCACATTCCCGTCAGCAGCTCGTTCATAACTGGAATGAAAAGGTATGGACTATTCGAATAAACCCTTCTTCTACCCTCTTCCCTTTTTTTTGTAATACCTCCCATATTACCTGTCGTGGAACCTGTCATAAGCCTTGTCAAAGTTGATAAAGATGGCATGGAGAGCTTTCTTTGCTACCGTATAATTTTCTATCTGCCTCAGAATGAAGATCGGTTCCATTGTGTACCTACTTCGCAAGAACCCAAACTGATTTCCAGACACTAGTTCTATCCCGGAGGCGACATTCTATTACTCTCTCCAAGAGCTTCATTGAATTACTCCTTAGCTTAATACCTCTATAGTTACCACAGTCTTGGACTTGCCCTTGACGAGTGGTACTATCCAACTCTTACACCATGCAGAAGGCATTCTATCTCAACTAGCTATCCTATTGAAAAGTTTCCCTAGCCACCTGGTTCCTGTCATCCCTAGGCTATGCAACACTTCAATGGGGACTCTGTCTGGGCCTACAGCTTTTCAGTATTTCATCTTCCTAAGGGGCCCTGACTATTTCCTCCTCCGTTACTCTGTCCATCACCGCAGAAAAAGTAGGATGGGTATAAATGTCGTCCTCTCCCCTTGCAGCATTCAAGAGGCTGTGGAAATACCCTTACCACCTCCTCTTTACATAAGACGGGGGAGACAGAACCCTACATTTGCTATCCTTCACTGTTATGGATTGAGGTATATTGAGGCCTTGGGCAGTTTAAGAACTTCTCTCTCCCCCTCCCCTTCCTTTGCCTCTAACCGATCACAGAGGGCCATAAATTAAGCCTGGGGGCTCCTTCAAAATGTATCATGTAATGACGGTATTTTGTCATACAAATAAGTTACTGTACTACAAATCGCAACAAAGTTTTTCGAGTATGTAGCGCCTCCTCACAGTCCCGCACTGCTAAATACTAAACAACACAAAACATGTCGCCAGACCAGTGTGAACGCATTATTTCTAGTCGAGTTGGGTAAGTCTCATTGAGTGCTGCTGTGAAAATGGGCAAAAGTGCAGTGTCGGTGTCCCAGTAGACATTTCGATGGGGCGTGGCGTGTATTTAGCGAGTAATGTCGTGCTATTGGTTGAGTATGGATATTTTCACTGTCAGAAAACAAAATAAATAAATCCCTTTCGTGAATGCACGTCCTTGGCAGTAGAAGAAATCCCAAAATCATTGCGGGATATAGCGACGAGTAGGGTGGAGAGGTCGAAAGGGAAAGGTAGATCACAACTGATAGCCCCGCTCCTGCCATAGAAGGACGTGCCCCTTAATTTGTAATCTTCATTCACATTTAACTCTCCTTAGTTGAGTGTCCAAGTTTGACCCGCTGCGGTGACGTAGTGGCTAACTGCGCCAGTAGTTCTAGGTTCGATACTGGACCGTGGTGGGTCGGCTTCTTTCGAGCGAGAGAGAAGCCGCGAATGTGCCTTCTTTCGGATGAAAAGTAAAACCGAGGTCCTGTGTGGGTGCACGATGGCACTTTCACGTAAAAGTACCCTCTCTACTACGCAATGGAGCGGCGAGTTGCGTTGGACACCAGTTCTCGTCTCATCACTGAAGTTAAGCAACGCAAGCCCAGTTAGTACTGACATGGGTGGTCGCTCAGGAAAGCTGGGTACTGCTAATACCCTATAATCGTCGCATTAGTGTAGTGTCTGTGCAGTCTATGCATTAGAACTATGCAATGGACGGGTCTCTAATGACCTTGTAGTTGACGGGACCTTAAACACCAACAAAGAAGAAGAAGTACTACGCAACGGGTACATGAGGCAAAAATTTCCAAGTGTAGGAGCTCTCCCCCTGGCGTCGGTAGCATTCCCCAACGAACACTAGACCGACGATAAATAAGCGTAGGGGTGCGGCTTTGGCCGCCAACCGGCTGCAGAAAAAACTATGACCAATATATCGTCCTGTGTACATTCAGAGGGACAAATGGGTACCCGACCCTGCCATAGGCGGGAAAAGGGTTAGGAGTTGTTGGGGAGTAAGCCAAGCTGCCATAACAGGACGAACCTTTAAGAGGCTGCTCGCTGGAGATGAGGAGGTACGCTGCTGAACTTCAGTGATCTGACGAGAACTGGTGTGTCCAACGCAACAGTACGAGCATGTTGTGCTGACCCGTTGAGGTGCAGTCGAATTTATTTCCAAAATATCAGCATTATTGGCATTTACCCGTTTGCAGGATTCATTACCAATGCTATTCATATGCTCAGCTTTGGCGCGCTAGTATACTGTCATGTTCTAAAGTACAATCTGAAGCTGCAGCTCATAACATCTGTTGCTTTCCTAAGTTTATATAGATATTGTCAAATGTTTAAAAGTTGTTCCCAACTTCTTACCTTAACTGCAGCCCTTGCATGTTGTAATTGATTTACTCTTTGTCGCCATTTTTTGGCCATTAGTTTAGTATTAATTCTAGATTGAACATTACTTGAGACAGGATACCAAAGATCTGGCACCTCAAGTTGTTCATCATCGATGCTATAGGACATTTTCCCAGGAGGACTTTTGTTAATATTATATACAAATTCGGTATTTAAAACTGCTGGTCAAATCGCAAAAAAGAACAATTATCATGATGGAATATTATTACGAAAAACCAGAGAAAACAAAATTTAAAATCCTTTTTCAATTTAACCACATTCTAGATAATTATGTCCATTAACAAATAATTCCAAATAATGTTTTCATTTAGAATAATCACGAGTTTGAGAGATAACTACAGATTAGTAGATATATCTTTGAAATTAATTCAAACATGTATTGTGACAGTAGTAGCTCTAACGGCCCAATTATTTTGTATCGTTCTTTTTTTCCTCAAAGAACACAACGCCAATATGACGTCATAAGCCTCCGCCATTGTATAGGGACAATCGTAAATTAACAAACTACAAAAGCCCCCTAAATTATGTCTTTCAGAGATACGACAAGTTGAACAATACCTGATCAGCGTGTCATGAAGGCGAGGGGGAGGTCGTCGTGCAAAACAAAAAACGAAATTAAAATCTGGGTAGACCCGAATAATTTACGTTCATCAAAAAAGCTAAGCAACTCCTAACCCTTTTCCTTCCTATAACAAGTCGGGTACGCACGCGCGGATCTAGGATGGGGTTTTTGGGGTTGCAACCCCCCCCCCCATGCACATATAACTTATATTTGCATAATATGTGAGGTTTAGCTATTAGGTTCGATTCTGGACCGTGGTGGGTCGGCCTCTTTCGGGCGAGAGAGAAGCTGCGAGTGTGCCTTCTTTCGGATGAGAAGTAAAACCGAGGTCCCTTGTGGGTGTACGATGGCACTTGCACGTTAAAGAACCCTCTCTACTACGCAATGGGTAGATGAGGCAAAATTTCCAGGTGTAGGAGCTCGCCCCCTGGCGTCGGTAGCATTCCCCAACGAACACTAGACCGACGATAAATAAGCGTAGGGGTGCAGCTTTGGCCGGCAACCGGCTGCAGAAAAAACTATGACCAATATATCACCCGGTGTCCATTCAGAGGGGCAAATGGGTACCCGACCCTGCCTTAGGCGGGAAAAGGGTTAGGAGTTGCTATGTGAGGTTTGGCTCAACCCCCCCCCCCTATTAGCTCACCCCCCGTATTAGCTCAACCCCTCCCCCCCCCCCGACGAAAATCCTGG
>JAAFCE010006949.1:22326635-22344403 GCA_013389805.1 Trigoniulus corallinus | reverse complement strand
CCCCCCCCCGACGAAAATCCTGGATCCGCCACTGGGTACGCATGTCCTTCTGAATGGACGGAAGGGCGATATATTGGCCATTGTTTTTCCGCAGCCGTTGGCCGATCAAAGCTGCAACCCCTATGCTTATTTATCGCCGGTCTACTGTTCTTTTTTGGGGGGAATTCCACCGACACCAAGGGTCGAGCTCCTACACCTGGAAATTTTGCCTCATCTACCCGTTGCGTAGTAAAGAGGGTTCTTTTACGTGCAAATGACATCGTACACCACACGGGACCTCGGTTTTACTTCTCATCCGAAGAATGCGCGCTCGGGGCCTCTTTCTCGCACGAAAGAAGCCAACCCACCTCCGTCCGGTATCGAACCTAGAAAACCTGACGTAGTTACCAAGCGTGCTAACCACTACGCCACCGAGGCGGATTTTGAATAATTTACGTTCATCCAGAACAAACGTCAAACTGCGTCAGCAGTTCTAGGTTCGTTACTGGACCGAGGTGGGTTGGCTTCTTTCGGGGGGAGGGGGGGTTAGAAGGTTAATTACATTGCTAGAGACCACCTGCCAAAAAATTCTACCTCGTCCTTCTCTCTTGAGTGTGCTTTCTTTCGGATGAGAAGTAAACCCGAGGTCCCGTGTTGTGTACGATGGCATTTGCACGTAAATGAACCCTCTCTACTGTGCAACGGGTAGATGAGGCAAAATTTCTAGGTGTAGGAGCTCGCCCCCTAAGGTCGGTGGAATTCCTTAACGAAAAGTAGACCGGCGATAAATAAGCATAGGGGTTGCAGTTTTGGTCGGCAACCGGCTGCGGAAAAACACTATCCAATATATCGTCCTTGTATCCATTCAGAGGGCCAAGATGGGGACACGTGTAAAAATTCACGTGTAGTATTTTCTATTGGCTGACTGTTACCTTAGGCCACACCTCTTCTTGTCACAGCCAATCATTTCAAATAATCTGATAATTGACAGTCATCCATGCAAGCAACATGTCAGAGATCATTCCCGGCCATTTAAAGTGTTCCTTGAAAGATTTCATCGTCTCTACCTTAACGAGAAACAACAGAGGATGATGATAAGGGCCTTGAGAAATTGCGAGGGACGAACCACTGATGTCCCCTTACCTCCCTTTTTTAATCTACACATTCTGCTTACTGTCCCTCACAGCTTTCGACAGGGCCGGCCTTCAACGCCCCACAAGGCCGCCATGTAGAGCCCACCAAGGTACCCTGGCTGTCGACTCGGTGTCTTGGTGTGATAGCTCATTTTTTTCATCTTCAGTCCTGGGTTCAGAAACCCCAAAGTAAGTTTGTAACCACCACTCAAGGTTTAAGTATGTATCAATTTTCCTGGGATAGTTCAAATGACATCGTGCAGCCACGTTGCGTTGGACACACCAGTTCCCGTGAGATCACTGAAGTTAAACAGCGCAAGCCCACGTCAATACCAACAAGGGTGGTTGGTAAAGAACGTTGGGTGCTGCAAATTAACCCTCTCCTTCGCCCTTTCCCCTACCTCCTCATCTCCCGCGGGCAGCCTCCTAAGGGTTCATCCTGTTATGGCTGCCTGGCTTACTACCCAACCCACAAATAAGGTTCTTACGGGTCGTTTTCTAAATGTTCTTTGAATTCCGGAAAGGAAGGCGGAAGGGTGACCTCTTACATCCCTGTAACATTGGCGATCTTCGCAATTTGTGTGTGTTGAGAAATTCTTTTACGTGGAGAAGCCAATGTGCACTTTCTAACTAAAGATGCACTGACAGTTCCCGGTTGTCACACTTATCCCGCTTATGGCAGGGTTATGTCTGCGAATTCTAGCTATCAACCCCTTAACCCTCCTTTATTCCACTGTCATGTCCTTCCACGTTTGCTTCGGCCGTCTGTTGACAACAAGCTGCAATCCTGAAGGGGGCCTAGACAACTTATCCTCTCCGAATTTGTTTTCTCTCCATTGCCAGTAAGTTCTGTTGGGATGTTCAGATCCTGGGGAATTTCGCCCTATCATCCCTTTCTCGTCGGCCCTGCCCCCGATAACGTTTTTAATTTCATCTGCCCCTAGTCGCCTACCCGAAAGAAAGAGAACGCCTGTATTGCGTTGGATACACCAGTTCTCGTCTGATCACTGAAGTGAAGCAACGCACCCCCAACTAGTATTAACGTTGGTGGCCGCTTGGGAAAACTGGGTCCTGCTAATACCCAATAATCGTCGCATTAGTGTAGTGTCTGTGCAGTCTCTGCATTAGAACTACGCAGTGGACGGAGCTCTAATGACCTTTGTAGTTGAAGGACCCGAAAACACCGACAAATAACAGCAACAGCAACCCCAGTTAGGACTAACATGGGTGGCCGCTTGGGCACACTGGGTACCACTAATACCCCAAATCATCGCATTAGTGTGGTGTCTGTGCAGTCTTTGCATTAGAACTACGCAGTGGACGGGGCTGTAATGACCTTGTAGTTGAAGGGTCCTAAATCAGCAGCAATGGCAAACATTTGATCTTGTGAGTCGTGGGCAGGCCCGGGTCGTGAGCTTCAGACGCCCTAGGCAAGTGGGTCTATCGCCGCCACCCCCATTAAATTTAATGCAGTTCTAAATTGTCCGAGCGTCCCTCACGCCCTTGGCAATTGCCCCAATGACAATGCATTGTTAAGGCTCTGCAACAAGTCGCCTCGAGAAAGTCAACATTTGGAAAAGGCCCCACCAATGACAGTTGGGAACCCCAGGACTAAGAACATTTTACATAACGGATAGACTGCACACAAAGAAGCACCTCGGTGATTTGGCCGCCCCCAGGCAGCCGCCTAGGTTTGCCTGCCCCATGAGCCGCCTCTGGTCGTGGGCACACAAGAGGCAAGAGCTCAGTACCCAGGCTGGCATAAACAAAAAGAATGGCAGCCTGTGAAGTAATCTTGGGATGGCGCCAAGCGATGAATCTAATAAGAGGTTTGAGCGTTGAAACCGTTTCAATGCAGCGCTTTAATAGCGGAAATTTGCAAGCAAAGTGTTGACTGACATCAGGAAATTGTTAAATATTTGACTATATTGTCATGAGTAAGAGATAAGCAATCAAAATTAAAATGGGAAGTTGTTTTTTATCTGTATTTATTTTATTCATTTAAATGAATTGAGAAATAAGAAAAACCTTCTTGGCTAGAAGGTTAATTACATTGCTAGAGACCACCTGCCAAAAAATTCTACCTCGTCCTTCTCTCTTGAGGAGTGTTTCAAGCAGTGAGGTGCGTAGCTCTCACTGGTACCAACTTTTCTTAGAACCTTGTTGATGATCAAAATAATAAGTTTATAATTTTACATTTTTTTTTTGCCAGACTTATTTTTTTTTCATTTACAAGATACCCATCACCTTAATAGCTACTTAAAGAAAAAAGTTAACTGCATTTATCCAGTTAGCAATGCACTCTCATAACATTGTTGTTTTGTCGTGATTTTCTATTACCTCTGTAAACTCAGTTTTTAATATCGCAACACCTTTAAGTAATCCTTTCTATGAGAATTGCAGGTTAATTGGGAGCGGCAAATTGCGTTGGACACACCAGTTCTCGTCTGATCACTGAAGTTTAGCAACGCAACCCCAGCTAGTACTGAAATGGATGGCCGCTTGGCAAAACTGGGTACCGCTAGTATCCAAAAATCGTCGCATTAGTGTAGTGTCTGTGCAGTCTCTGCATTAGAACTACACAGTGGACGGGGCTCTAATGACCTTTTTGTAGTTGAAGGGCCCTAAAACACCAACAAACAACAACAACAATCTGGTCTGATCACTGAAGCTGAACAACAAACGCCAGCTAGTACTGACATGGGTGGCTGCATGGAATAACTGGGTACTGCAAATACCGAAAAATCGTCGCGTTAGTGTAGTGTCTGTGCAGTCCCTGTATCAGAACTACACAGTGGACGGGGCTCTAATGACCTTGCAGATGAAGGGCCCTAAAAACCACCAGCAAATCCATTTGTCCTATTAGAACTGGCACTACACACTCTGTGAACTAATGGACATGCACCAGTGACATCATACACACCACACGGACTTACCTCCCTCTTACCCGGTATAAAGACTACCGGTATCTGTCCCGGCAACCATGGACCCGCAAATTCAAATGCTAGCCACTGAACCGCCGAAACGAAAAAAATGACAAAGGAGCCCCAAAAAATTAAAACATGAAAGCCTCTGTCCATCTTACTGTAAGCATCCACCACCTCAACATACAGCCGAAATTGGTCTCATAAGTAAAAACGAAAAATAAACCTGTAAAAGTAACCATGTCAGAAGTGGGATTCGAACCAAAGCTACACCTGGAACTCCAGACTGCGACCTGAACGCAGCCCCTTAGTAGTTAAAGGGCCCTAAAACAACAACAATCTTCAGTAAGCCCTCCAATTTATATGACTGATCCTTTCCCCCCTTATACTCAGCCAGGGATATACTTCCAACCAGAAGAATGGGGGAGACAGGAGTGGGGAATATAGCACCACCCAGTGTTCCCAACCAACCACCGCTGTCGGTTCTAACTAGGGTTGCGTTGATTAACTTCAGCGATCTGACGAAAACTGGTGTGCCCATCGCAGTTCAGCCGCTTCAATTAAAGGTAGTTGGGTGAAGAACCCTAAGGGCCCTAAAATACCAGCAAACAAACAACAAAATGCAGGTTCATTATTCTTCAGGCTCATTGTGTGTCTGTTTTAAAGGCTCGAAGTAGTCTTCCCGTTACGTTAACTTTAACCCCTGTCTGAACCACAGTATAGGGTTCAGACAGAAGAGAGTGTCACATACATCTTCAGTCAAGTAAGAAGTAGAACTGTGGTCAATTGATTCGTGTTTTAAGGCCCCTCAACTACAAGGTCATTAGAACCCCGTCCACTGTGTAGTTCTAATGCTCTCCTAGATGCGGGAGCGGCAAATTGCATTGGACACACCAGTTCTTGTCTGATCACTGAAGTTAAGCAACGCAACCCCAGTTAGTACTGGAGTGGGGAAAACTGGGTACCGCTAGTATCCAAAAATCGTCGCATTAGTGTAGTGTCTGTGCTGTCCCTGCATCAGAACTACACAGTGGACGGGGCTCTAATGACCTAATAGTTGAAGGGCCCTAAAACACCAACAAACAACAAATCCTAGATGCAGAGACTATACAAACACTACTCTAATACAACGATTTATGCCCAAGCGGCATTGTTTTTGTTTTGTTTGTTGGAGTTTAAGGTCCCGTCAACTACAAGGTCATTAGAGACCCATCCACTGCATAGTTCTAATGCATAGACTGCACAGACACTACACTAATGCGACGATTATTGGGTTTTAGCAGTACCCAGCTTTCCCGAGCGACCACCCTTGTCAGTACTAACTGGGCTTGCGTTGCTTAACTTCAGTGAACAGACAAGAACTGGTGTGTCCAACGCAACTGACTGCTCCCGCCCAAGCGGCCACCCATGTTAATAGTAGCTGGAGTTGCTCTAATGACCTTGTAGTTGAAGGGCCGTTAAACACCAATAAAACAAACAAAAGCCAGAGCTATACTTCCCATCCCACGGAAGGCGCATTCTGGGCCTCTCTCTTGCCCCTAAGAAAACTCACCTCGATGCAGTATCGAACCTGGAACCACCGACGCGACGCAGTAGTTGAGCACGCTACTCTGTGCCATCGTAATCATATAATGCATAATATATTCAGTTTGACGCATTTTTATTGCGTATTTGGTGTTTACTCGTTATATCCGTACATATTCATATCTGTAGATGCCCATTCTGTTCATGTCGCCAAGTTGCTTAACATATAAAACGCAGTGCAATCATTCCTGGAATGTTGAACACGAAGAGAAAGTGAAGTGTTAAATCTACCAGGCCAATAATTTATTTACCTTTTTAACATTTCACATTTATAATTCATTCCAACCCGGAAATGACACAGGCATTAGGTGGCTCATTGATAACGTGGTTGATTTGCTATTCCTTGGTTGCGGTTTCGATCCTTGCCGACATGTGTCTGGCTTCTGTCTGGCGAAACAGAGAGCCTTTTGGAGTGTGTAGGATATCACCTCTGCTTTTTTTGTTTTGGTGTTTTAGGGCCCTTCAACTACAAGGTCATTAGAGCCCTGTCCACTGCGTAGTTCTAATGCAGAGACTGCACAGACACTACGCTAATATGTTCCGTTAACGGGTTGGGGAGTAAGCCAAGCAGCCATAACAGGCCGAACCCTTAGGAGGCTGCTCGCGTTTGAGGAGGTGGTAGGTGTAGACTCTACACCTACCAGAGGATGTAGGAGAGGGGAAATTTGCACCACCCAACGTTCACTACCAACCACCCGTGTTGGTAGTAACGTGGGTTTGCATTGCTTAACTTCAGTGATCTCACGAGAACTGGTGTGTCCAACGCAACTTGGCCGCACGCAGAAGCAATTCAATCCAGTATGGAACCTCGAATGAACCTAGTATGGAACCTAGAACCACTGACGCAGCGCTGCGTCACCCAGCGCACTACCCAGTTTTCCCAAGCGGTCGCCTACGTTAGTACTAGCGGGGGTTGCGTTGCTTAACTTCAGTGATCAGACGAGAACTGGTGTGTCCAACGCAATAAGCCCCTCCCTATCACCTCTGCCTGTAAAAGAACCCTTTCTGCATCATTAGTTACCCTTTTTCCTGCTATGGCAGGGTTGGATGCCCATCTTTAGTCCCATGAGCGATCTATTAGGCTGTATTTTGAGCTGCTGGCTGCCAACTACTGCAGCAACCCCTATGCGTATTTGTCGTCAGGACACTTTCGTCCACCGACCCCAGGGGGGCAAGCTAAACGTCACATTTTGAAAAGGTTCTTCTACGTGCAGATGGCATTGTACACGCCACATGAGGCCGCGACTTTACTTCCCATCCGAAAGAAGGCACAGTGGGGGGGGGGGTCTCTTTCTCTCACCCGAAAGAAGCCACAATTCCACTGTCCAGGATTGAACCTGACGCAGACGTAGTAGTCTAGCGCACTACCTCTGCGCCACGAAAGTCATCATTGGGGGAGCGGCGAGTTGCGTTGGACACACCAGTTCTCGTCTGATCACTGAAGTTAAGCAACGCAAGCCCAGTTAGTACTGACATGGGTGGTCGCTCGGGAAAGCTGGGTACTGCTAATACCCAATAATCGTCGCATTAGTGTAGTGTCTGTGCAGTATATGCATTAGAACTATACAGTGGACGGGTCTCTAATGACCTTGTAGTTGACGGGACCTTAAACTCCAACAAACAAACGAAAGTCATCCTACCTAGACAGTATCGAACCAACAACAATGGTCTTAGCAGTCAAACACGTAACCACCAAATCACCCTAAGTGGGATTTTTTTTCACTGCTTACACCTTAAATACCCTCGATTAAAGTGTCCTACCTGAATAAATGTAATCTGTACGAATATACAACCATGTACTTCACCACGATGGTACCTCGCATCATTTTCGTCCTACAACATACTGAAACTGCTTCTTTCCATCGTCAACACGAGGAGCAAACATCCTACGCAAATATTCTTATAACAAGAATCTGGATGATTGCAGGTTCGATTCTTTGTGTGTGTGGCGATTGTTTTTTAAGGGAGAAGAAGCGTCCATAATTTGTTAATGTTAACATTTCCCACGCATTTGGTGATGAAAAGCAACAAACACCATTGCTTTGATTGCTGTTTTTATTAAGGTTAAGGCCATAGCTTAGGGCTCGACACGTGTTTTTGTACGGCCCGTAAACTTAAGGGGGAAAACTAGAAGAACCGAAAAGGAAAGGGGGAGAGATGCTACTTAGGTTCATCATGGGGATGCAAGCCCGGCTCGTGAGCTTCAGACGCCCTAGACAAGTGGGTTATCGCGGCCGCCCCCATTAAATTTAATGCAGTTCTAAATTGTCTGAGCGTCTCTCACGCCCTTGGCATTTGTCCCAATGCCGCCTCCAGAAGGGAGCAGCGAGTTGCGTTGGACACACCAGTTCTCGTCTGATCACTGAAGTTAAGCAACGCAAGCCCAGTTAGTACTGACATGGGTGGTCGCTCGGGAAAGCTGGGTACTGCTAATATCCAATAATCGTCGCATTAGTGTAGTGTCTGTGCAGTATATGCATTAGAACTATACAGTGGACGGGTCTCTAATGACCTTGTAGTTGACGGGACCTTAAACTCCAACAAACAAACAAACGCCTCCAGAAAGTCAACGTTTAGAAAAGGCTCCACCAATCACAGTTGGGAACCCCAGGACTATGAACATTTTACATGACGGATAGACTGCGTAGCAAGGAAGTACCTCTGTAATTTGGCCGTCCCTATGAAATTTGCCGCCCTAGGCAGCCGCATAGGTTTGCCTGCCCCATGAGCCGCCTCTGTGGGGATGTAATCTATAGGTAACAGATGAGGTAGAGGTAGACCAAAGGAAACGGTAGAGCTAAGATTTGGTTATGCGGCAGGACATGTCACTGTTTGTGGACTGACGGTGACCTGTTGGGGGACACCAGTGAATGAGAAAGTCAAAAGTTGCAAGCAACCGAGGCGGGATGGAGGGGATGATGATGTTCAGTAAATGACAGTAGTGGGTTACGTTAGGAAATATAAATAGGTCGCTCAACTAGGACTGTCGAGTGTGGTTACGTAACGCTGACATGTCAGTTGTTAATCTGAGTGCTAGAGGGTTGTGGAGAACTGAATAGGACAGGGTTGCTCTCCTAAATTAGAAAATTATGCTGATTTGTACATTTCTCATCAGGCGAAAAGCGTCGGCACAATTCATTCCCCTGTATGTTCCCTGTACCAACGGGATGCGTGGACACCCTACCCTGTCATATTTGTTGTTGTTGTTTATTGGTGTTTTAGGGCCTTTCAACTACAAAGGTCATTAGAGCCCCGTCCACAGCATAGTCCTTATGCAGAGACTGCACAGACACTACACTAATGCGACGATTTTTGGGTATTAGCAGTACCTAGTTTTCCCAAGCGGCCACCCATGTCAGTACTAGCTGGGGTTGCGCTGCTTAACTTCAGTGATCAGACGAGAACTGGTGTGTCCAACGCATTTCGCTGCTCTACCCTGCCATAGACGGGAAGATGATGAATGACGCATGCTCGTCATTGAGAGAGTCATTGGCATGTGTGAATTGTGGCCATCAGTACACTGTCAATTATTCTTTATTTGACTACTGCCTGTCACAAATTTAATCATTTGCCCACATTAGCTGTATCTTGTCGCACTATGATCATACTACGTGCTCACATTGAAATGACACTCGTTAACTAACTGACTACATACCGGCTTTTCACTAGTTTACATAACACCAATAGAGTTCCAGTAACGTAGCAAGGAGAGACATCCGTCCCGGGCGCAGCATCTTGGAGCGCCAAGTTGACGTTATAAAATTACGAATACCGTAAAAATATGCCTCGAAATGCAGATTTTCATGTTCTAAAACAAACATTTCCGGGAATGCATGATGGACACCCACATAAATCACACCTTTGTCATGAGGGGACCAGAATGGGGCGCGAAAACTGATTTTGTCCCCGAGCGCTGAAAACCCTAGCTACGCCCCTGTCGAGATCAATTTGGTTTGCAAGATATCAAACGCTATCATCATCATCCCACCTGCGGCATGGTTGGGCCTGCTGGTTCTAGCCCTCCACTCCCGCCTATCTTCCACTAGGTCCCCGTCCACCTCACACACAACCATCCCCTTACGCACAATCTGCTCCCACCTCTGCTTAGGTCTCCCCATGCCCCTGGTGCTTCCGACCACCTGCATGACATATCAATCGCTATGTCAAGAATTAATATCGACTTACTGTACGTCGTATACCCGCCGCGGTGGCGTAGTGGTTAGCACACTCGGCGACTGCGTCAGTAGTTCTAGGTTTGATACTGGACCGAGGTGGGTCGGGCTTCTTTCGGGCGAGAGATAGGTCGCGAGTGTGCCTTCTTTCGGATAAGAAGTAACCCCGTAGTCCCGTGTGGCTGTACGATGGCACTTTCACGTAAAAGAACCCTCTCTACTACGCAACGGGTAGATGAGGCAAAATTCCCAGGTGTAGGAGCTCGCCCTCTGGCTTCGGTAGCATTCCCCAACGAACACTAGACCGACGATAAAGAAGCGTAGGGGTGCAGCTTCGGCCGGCAATCGGCTGCAGAAAAAACTATGACCAATATATCACTCTGTGTCCATTCAGAGGGACAAGATGGGTACCCGACCCTGCCATAGGCGGGGAAAGGGTTAGGAGTTGCTTTACTGTACGTCGTATACTTCACAAAAGTAGATAATACCAGGAACCCTTTTTTTCCTGCCTCTGGCAGGATCGGGTACCCATTTTTATTTTATTGGGATACATGGGCAATGTTGTTGGACGGTATTTTTCCGCACCCGGCTTATTTTTCTTCATTGGGGCACATTTCCCTTCCCATCCTCCATGTAAAAAGGGTGCATTTACTTTAAAGTGACATCGTACACGTCATGGCTTTACTTCCCATCCCACGGAAGGCGCACTGGGATCCTATCGTTCGCCCAAAAGACACCAACCCACCTCGATCCGGTATCAAACCTGGAACCCCTGACACAGTAATCGAGCATGCTATCTCTGCGCCACTGAGCTGAATCTTTACATCGTATGCATTACACTTATGAAATACATTAATACGACAGTAATAATTTTTGAGTCACACTGACATACGAAGGAGGTGAAGGACCAAAACCCGGAATCTCCACATCCGACCCCGCCACAGGCGGCATAAGGGTATGATGATGATGATTAACATTGACATGAAGAATTGCGAGTGCACGGTAGTAAAATTCGTCTCGGTGGTTCAGTGATTAACGTAGGCGCAATCAACTTGATTGGGACCCTCCTATCACACAGGACTCCACTTGCCTGCCTGCACTTCAACCATCCCCCATTGATTCCATGGGTCATATCAGAGTATCTCCCGATTGCTTTGGAATCCTTTTGCACCTTCGTAACCGGTTCGCCCCTAGAGAGCACGTCACCACTGTTTTCCTGTCCTTCGTGGAACTTTAGCACTCTCTTTCCTGTCGCCCGTCTAATATCATTTTGGGGCCTTTTTCCAGCTATTCTCTGGAGTCACTAATTTTTCCAATGTCGTCGGGAAATACCATGCACTGCAGGGCTGTCGACCAAAGCTTCAACCCCTATACTTATTTATTGTCGGCCGCTGTTCGTTGGGGCACCCCGCCTCCCAGGGCCGGCCATCCTGGGGATGCAGAGGGTGCATTGCACCCGGGCCCCATGATTGGGAGAGGGCCCCATCATCAGTACCCATCAGGGTCCAGATCATTCCTAATAATAAAATTTTAATACGTCATTGTAGGGGCAACGTCCATCATTCGACCCTGCCAATGCAACATAACCTAAACGTAACGTAACAACCCTGCTATTGAATTACACCAGGGTTGTACAACCTTTCTGGTGTTGTGGGTCACTCGGCTGCTCCATTGTTTGTTTGTTTGTTGGTGTTTGAGGTCCCATCAACTACAAGGTCATTAGAGACCCGTCCACTGCATAGTTCTAATGCATATACTGCGCAGACACTACACTAATGCGACGATTATTGGGTATTAGCAGTACCCAGCTTTCCCGAGCGACCACCCATGTCAGTACTAACTGGGCTTGCGTTGCTTAACTTCAGTGATCAGACGAGAACTGGTGTGTCCAACGCAACTTGTTGCTCTAGGCTGCTCCATGAACTGATTGCCAGCCACAGGCTGTCAAAACTAAAACGGGTGAAGATAACTTTAGGTGTTACACAGCAGGTAGGCATCATTCAAAAATGTAATACCTTTTAAAATTAAGAAGGATCTCAGAATCCTTTACCTTTCAGAATTCTTTTATTTTTACTTTTGAAAAAATATTTTGGGGCCCCAAAAGGATTTTTGCACCCGGGCCCCTTTATAGAGAAGGACCCGCCGCGGTGGCGTAGTGGTTAGCTCACTCGGCAACTACGCCAGTAGTTCTAGGTTCGATACTGGACCATGGTAGGTCGGCTCCTTTCGGGCGAGAGAGAAGCCGCGAGTGTGCCTTCTTTCGGATGAGAAGTAAAACCGAGGTCCCGTGTGGGTGTACGATGGCACTTGCACGTAAAAGAACCCTCTCTACTACGCAACGGGTAGATGAGGCAAAATTTCCAGGTGTAGAAGCTCGCCCCCTGGCGTCGGTAGCATTCCCCAACGAACACTAGACCGACGATAAATAAGCGTAGGGGTGCGGCTTTGGCCGGCAACCGGCTGCAGAAAAAACTATGTCCAATATATCACCCTGTGTCCATTCAGAGGGACAAATGGGTACTCGACCCTGCCATAGGCGGGAAAAGGGTTAGGAGTTGCTTTGGCCCCTTTATAGAGAAGGCCGCCACCAGCCGCCAGGAGGGAGTGGAGGAGCGAGCTCCTGCACCTGGGAATTTTATTTCATCTACGCGTTGCTTAGTACAGGGTTTTCTGCGTGCAAATGACATCACACAGGACCTCGGTTTTACTTCTCATCCGAAGGAAGGGTGGCACTGTTTCTGCTTTAGCCTTTCAAGAATTTTGAATGCCCGATCGTGCCATAGGCTGGATGGGAAATGGGTTTGCAAAGAAAATAGAAAGGGCATGTTATAATGATACTATATGGCACCATTTTTTTATAGGGCAATAACACAAGTGTGCAATTTTTTTTGGAAGTGCGTAGCCTTGAGACGTGCAAATTGAATGACCTGGCCGTGAATCACTATTTAACGAGTAATTTACCCACATAGATGTTCTTTAATAATATGGAGGGGGGGGGGGGGGGCTAAATGGTACCATTCTATTGGCCAAATGTTGTTTTTTTATCTCGACTTCATCATCTTGTGTATCATTTTACAGTACTTATATTTATAATAATAAACAAGTACCTATATATACATTTCTTTTAAATTATTTGCATCATTTTATGATTAAAAAACCACTCAGTATTTCAGCATTTGTTTTATACTTCGCTCATCATTTTTTAATTACAAATTTGTTGATGCTATTCATTTTATAGTGTCTGTCAAATGTAGAGAGAAGCTATCAAGGGCGTCGTTATCATTCCTAACTCTGTTCCTGTCCATAGCTAGGTCGTGTATGCCCTACCCATCTCACCCTTTGTTCTAGGGCAGTGGTGGCGAATCTTTTTTTGAAGACGGGTCACTATAACAGGAAAAAGAAACAGAAAGTTGTCCGCGGGTCAGGTGCAAGAACTATTTAATTTTATGACTAAAAAAATCATATTAATAATGAATAAATTAGTTTATTACCAGAGGTTCCCAACCTTTTTCTTAGATTCACCCCTTTTAAAAGTATGGGCTTAGTTCATAGACACCCCCCCGCTTACATTTTTTTCCATAATTTGAACCTGATATATATTATACCCGCCGCGGTGGCGTAGTGGTTAGCTCACTCGGCAACTACGCCAGTAGTTCTAGGTTCGATACTGGATCGTGGTGGGTCGGCTTCTTTCGGGCGAGAGAGAAGCCGCGAGTGTGCCTTCTTTCGGATGAGAAGTAAAACCGAGGTCCCGTGTGGGTGTACGATGACACTTGCACGTAAAAGAACCCTCTCTACTACGCAACGGGTAGATGAGGCAAAATTTCCAGGTGTAGGAGCTCGCCCCCTGGCGTCGGTAGCATTCCCCAACGAACACTAGACCGACGATAAATAAGCGTAGGGGTGCAGCTTAGGCCGGCAACCGGCTGCAGAAAAAACTATGTCCAATATATCACCCTGTGTCCATTCAGAGGGACAAATGGGTACCCGACCCTGCCATAGGCGGGAAAAGGGTTAGGAGTTGTTGAACCTGATATATATTATGCAAAATCCCGTGTCGGTGGCACATTGGGTAGCGTGCTTGGTAACTGTCGGGAGCGGCGAGTTGCGTTGGACACACCAGTTCTCGTCTGATCACTGAAGTTAAGCAACGCAAGCCCAGTTAGTACTGACATGGGTGGTCGCTCGGGAAAGCTGGGTACTGCTAATACCCAATAATCGTCGCATTAGTGTAGTGTCTGTGCAGTCAATGCATTAGAACTATGCAGTGGACGGGTCTCTAATGACCTTGTAGTTGACGGGACCTTAAACTCCAACAAACAAACAATTGGTAAACGTCAGTGGTTCTCGGTTCGATACTGGACCGAGGTGAGTTGGCTTCTTTTTGGGCAAGTGAGGTGCCTCAAGTGCTCTTTTCTGTGGATGAGAAGTAAAACTCAGGTCTCGTGTGATGCACGACGACATTTGCACATAAAGGGAACCTCTACTAAGCAATGGGTGGATGAGGTGAACTACCGAAGTGTACTTGCTTTCTTGTTGGTGTTTTAGGGCCCTTCAACTACAAGGTCATTAGAGCCCCGTCCACAGTGTAGTTCTTATGCAGAGACTGCACAGACATTACACAAATGCGACGATTTTTGGATATTAGCAGTACCCAGTTTTCCCAAGCGGCCACCCATGTCAGTACTAGCTGGGGTTGTGTTGCTTAACTTCACTGATCAGACAAGAACTGGTGTGTCCAACACAACTCGCCGCTCACCCAGGTGTAGGAGTTCGACTACCCCAATGAACCAAAGGCTATCCCTATACAAGTATTGGGTTGCAGCTTTGGTGGCATCTGACTAGGGAAAGTACTGTCCAATATATCACCCTTGTGTCCACTCAGAGGGAGAATATAGGTACCCAACCCTGCCATAGGTGGGGAATGGATTAAGAGTTGCTTATTGGCCTTCAAAGGAAGTAACGAGCAATGCATTCAAATAAATGTTTAGATATCGACCCCTTGATCATCATTGACCCCCTTTAGCATTCCATTGACCCCCAGGGGGTCGATACTGACCCCGTTGGGAAACCCTGGTTTATTACAGTAGGAAACAGAGATAGAAATAAATCCCGCCTGTGGAAAGGTCGGGTCTGCCGGTTCTAGCCCACCAGGTCCCCGTCCACCCCACACACTATGAGACGACAAACTAGATATGATTCACTTACGGGTCAATTGCACGGTGGATCACAGGTTCGCCACCACTGTTCTAGGGCGTACAGAAGCAGCTAGCTACCGGTCTAAGTAATTACAGCAGTTGAAACAATATAAAGGGATATGGAGTGGTCTACATTTGAAGGGAGAAGAGGGTAAACAGGATAATGTCGAAGACAACAACAATGCAGAAATTAATACAAGACGAAGTTAAGGAATGGAGGTAGGACGGTGGGCACACAACATGGGTGCTGGGGCAGCAAAGAAAACCCTAATGGTGTATGAGAACAAACCCAAGATAAAGATACACTTTTGTGGATCACTGATATAGGTATCCATCACAAAGGATTACATATTCATATTTTACTCCATGTAAGAGGGATTCTTTTACATCTGACATCGTACACAGCATCTGGATGATGTCATCTGCTTAATCCAGAATCGAACATAGACCATGGGCAACGAGTTAAGCACACAGCCCATTGAGCTACAAGACAATCAGAACCATTCCTACCTGGATTGTTAGTTTCCCCGGTGTTGATATTGTCTTAGCGCTGTCCTTCGTTAAAATTGAATAACCTTCGAGGGAACTGAGAGACAGCTACTAAATTACCCAATAAAGAAATAAGTGCATATATTCCTTGTTGAACCGGGTTGGTAGTTTTCTTCCTGATTGGGAGAGGAGGGAAGACCTTAAGTGCCTCTTTCGGTTTTGTGGCACCTGAATGCGAAAGAACCATGAAAACACATTTAATAGCTGTTAGTGTTGAAGAGGCTTGAGGGAGCCAACAATTGGGGGGAACACTAGTTGCACAGGTTGTATCCTGGCCGAGGTCTTTGCCTTCTTTCGGCCAAGGGGAAGGGAAGTCTCGAGTCCACCTTCTGTTGGATAGTGGAAATAAAGTCGCTATCCCGTGTTTGTTTGTTTGTTGGTGTTTAAAGTCCCGTCAACTACAAGGTCATTAGAGACCCGTCCACTGTGTAGTTCTAATGCATTGACTGCACAGACTCTACACTAATGCGACTATTAATGGGTATTAGCAGTACCCAGCTTTCCCGAGCGACCACCCATGTCAGTACTAACTGGGCTTGCGTTGCTTAACTTCAGTGATCAGACGAGAACTGGTGTGTCCAACGCAACTCGCCGATCCCGCTATCCTGTGTGATGCGTACGATATCGATCTTGTATTCCCGATACACCGTGACAAATTAAACACCCTATCATATCATACTTGTTGAAAGGGTTAAAATTGTTTGGATTCGGGCTGTAATACCGCATAGTAAGGCACGAGTGATAATAAATAGGTTCTAATTATGTAGCATCACATCTAATAAGCTCGTAAATGAGTTTCTTGGATTTGAGATCTGCGAATAATTAAATTTTTTATCAAATATCGTGTACTTGTAGAATAATTTCTCGTTTGAAGAATTGGTGCTACGACCCAACTGATACTGTGAAGAGGAGGGTGCGAAAATGTTTTAGTGATAGAACAAAAAAAATCGTCACTCTCAGCATCGTCAGTTTTAAGCTGGTTTTTTCCAGAATCTGACACTCGTCCGTCTTACCTTTTAAAAAAATAAACAGTACAACTCCATAAAATGACTTTGGAGAAAGCGGTGACGTCAGGTTCTTGATGAGGGTCAACCGAACTACCGTCTTAAAAATTTTGTATATAAGCCTGTGAAGATTTCAATGTTTTATCACTTGGCTCACTGACTTGCTAAGATATAAACTGTGAGCATACATTTTATCTTTATCGCCAATTCATCAGCATCATTATGAAGTTTGTACAACTACTTTGCCTTTTCCAAGCACTTGTGGTCTGCGCCGTATTTTGTCAACAGGTAAGAGGCCATAGTAATTCTGTTTGAAAGCGCCGTAGTAATCTTTGAAAATAACATCAAAGTATTAGCATCAGATTCAGTAATTAACTCGAAATTTTATGTTTTAATAGGCCTATCCTAGTGAACCTCAACCTGCCCCACAACAAAAACCTCTAGGATATGAAGAGTCGAATCCCAAGCCAGTTCCAAAACCAGGATATGAAGACTCGAATCCCAAACCAGCATATGAGGATTCGAATCCCAAACCAGTTTCAAAACCAGTATATGAGGAGTCGAATCCCAATCCAGTTTCAAAACCAGAAATTCCACCACCGAAACCTGTACCACAAGGACCATATGAAAGTGGTGAATCCGGCGAAAAGCAAAAATCAACTTACCAAAGTAAAACTGGTGACAGAGTTTACAAACGTGAAGCTACTACTGTTCCTGTCGCTGGTGACAAAGTTGATGTTTCAACCATTGCTACCACTACTGCAAGAAGACTGTTGATAGCCAGTCGTCAACGACGTCAACAGCCCGATACTAGTTCAGCCCCGGAAAAACCAGAAAGTAATCAAGAGTCAAAATTAAATAATCCCACAGTAACGACGCCACCTCTCTTAGTTCGTGGTGAACCAGTAACCACCAAGCTTACACGGGAAGAAAGCATCCTTCCAGGTGCCACCAAAAAGGGACCCGAGTCTCCTGAAGCAACACAAAAGTCATCTCTGGATAGAAAGGAGAGAGAACTTACTTCCACAAAAGAGCCAGAAATCTCCAAGGCTCCAGTGACCCAACCGTTACCGTTGACTCGTAAAGAAAGAGAAGTCACTACTACAGCAGCACCCGAGACCCCAAAAGTTCCAGCAACTAAGCCTTTGAGCCGTAGAGAGAGACAAGCTACCACAACTGCTGCTCCAAAGACCTCAGAAGCTCCAGCAACTAAACCGTTGAGCCG
>JAAFCE010006949.1:22298769-22319572 GCA_013389805.1 Trigoniulus corallinus | reverse complement strand
TGGTGTGTCCTACGCAATAAGCCGTTCCCGAGCGATGTCTGTCTCACATAAAACTCGGGGACACAAATGTTCATCAAATTAAATAGATTGCTTGCTTGATTAGCTCCAGCGATAGGGCACTTATCTCTATATCAACGTAAAGAATAAATCATGGTTCATATGAGGCCGATAGATTCTTTATCACAAGATTCCACTGATAGAAAGTGAAACTGTGCGGTGCAAACAACAGTCAGTCTTGCAGCGGAGCTTTGGATAGGTCTGGTGCACAATGTCAGTGGGTGGAGGCCATTCCAGGCTATTGTGGGGTTTTACATAGCCTAATTACTCTATAGAAGTCCAGTCTGAAGAACAAAGGTGTGTCGTGGTAGAAATTTTCAAAAAACAATTTCATCTCGTCTTGAAATGGTAATTTAATGCATCAGAAAGTCAAACATTGATGCTATTATAGTCAGGGAACACCTGCTTCTTAAGGTCAACGTATGCAATTTCACTCCTGACTGAGATCGGCCTATGTAATTTTTCTTTCCATCATTTAGGAAGTAAATAAGCCACGATGTCGTTTTTCTGTGTAAAATGTCACCTGCCAGTCCACAAACACTGAAAACCTGAATTGGATAAAATCACGATCTGAAAATGAGCGAACAGCATACAAACACTTATGGGTATGTCATTGAATATTATTGTATGAAGTAATTTATTATTCAGAAGGTATTCAATTGCTATCATTGTAAACACATGTTACTATATTTCTCATGATGGAATGAATTATTTCATACAGCTTTCATCCCAATAACAAGACCATTTCAGTCAAGTATTTACGAGTTTGGAAGGACCAAGTAGAAACAGAAGAGAATAAAAGAAATCAGTTTCACATGGCTGCCGGCTGTCAGGGAAATGCCACAACCCTTTTAGTCGACTCTTATGATAAATAACAGGAATACAAAAGATCATATATAATATTTTATACTGGAAGTTGGGTCGGAACCCCAGGAATTTATTCGGATAATATTTTGGACCATCATGTAACAGATATCGTAATCCCGAAAACAAGGAATTGGATAATCACATCAAACATTCAGCCAAATAATCAACATGTGAAACCTTACCATCACAGAGCTACTACAGGCTCAACCTATGCCCCTGCTAGGAGCCGACTGTAAGCATGCTAAATATCTAGTCAACATCACGAGCTATTAAATTGTCATCAAGCGACCAAGCATATGGTAAATTACGTTTTATTATTTCCAAGTGGTAAAAGCGAGTAACGTCGCTGTGAGGAGTCGGTTTATCACAATCGCATAGGGATTTTTGTCATTTACTTCAATGCTATGACTGTCACTTCTGGTTATAGTAATAATAATGATGGATTTGCTTACTTATGTCCTGCAGGGTGTCACTGAGGAAGAGGGGTAGGAACAACAACGATGGTAACACCATCATGTAGAACTCCATCTAAGGGTGCCATGCAAATTACACTGTCCATACAACACGGGATCAGGTCTCTCTCCAGAAAAAAAACCAAGCCAATCATCTTGGTCAGGATCGAACTTTCGAACTACCAAAAATTCACGTCGGCTGATGCTGACTGTTAGATAATAGCAGGCGACATTTTATGAAGGTGTTGTAGTCGTGGGAAATGGATGCACATCCATTGAACCCATCCACATACAGGAAAGTTAGAGTCCTACTTTTGCATTCTTCCTCGTTGAATTACTGTATTATTCTTATGTCTGTTGCTTCACTAGGTCGACGATTTGCGTGATCACGTTCACGATGCGGGGTTCAAGTCTAAGCTGAACTACTAGTTATTTTAAAACTACCAATTTCTGACTTCAAGCAATACCATCCAGGTAATAAATACATCTGACAGTCACTGTACACTACTGACATTCACAACCATATCATTTAATTAATAGTATATACTGTTCAATAACCCATTATTCAGTCTAGTAATGACTAGATCCTCATTAGACGTTTACATTATAATAGATATACCCGGTGTTGTGTCTAATCATTTAAGGCATCGTCTTTTCGCAAATAGAATAAGACATATGTTGGTAACTGCATAAATTTCTTACCTCCAGATGGTCTGGATATGGAAATTCGTTGTCCATGACTTGTCAGCGATTCCCGACACGTCAAGCCAGATCCAAGGGAAGTCAATAATAGGACAATTCTGCTTAAGGACGTACTTATTAAATAAAAAAACTTGCACCATCACTGCCCCAAAATACTTGTTACGTAAAAATACTTATTCAAAGATTGACAGCCTTCCTACCGCTAGAAAATTTACGTCGACAGAAACATTCCATCAACGAAAAAGAGATGGCGCGCTTTATCGAACCAATCACGCAATACGACTACCCACAATGCTTTTAGACTATTCGAGTTCAAAAAATGGCGCCAGAACTGCATTTAAATTTTATTCATATAGTATATTCGCAGTGGCTGATATTCATAAACGAAATTTGACTTCCAAGAGATATTTTAATGTACAGTAATTGTAAAATAATTCGAAAGTGTTTTGGTAATTAACAGTACAAGAAACCGTTATAAGTAATTCCAACGTCAGAAATCATGGCGATCGAACATCGAATTGCCACTGTGTTTGAGGTTTGAATAATGAAATATTTATTCTATCAATTACATATGACAAAAATTGTTAGTAAGACATTAAAGAAACCGAAGAATTTGAGTTTTGAGCTGCTATTTTTCGTGTTCAGATTTGTGCTGGACGATTTTGTTACGATGAAAACTGTGGTTTCCGGTTTTGGATGTTTAGTTACAGGTTTTTCTGAAGTTCTCTGACGATGGCTGCAGTGACTCGGTTCTACATATGTTTTCGTTATATTTGGGAAGACGTTTATAGCAGCAGTTCCCTATGATATTCAAAACGTAATAATTAGTAATAGTGAATATATACAAAGTGCTGACTATTAATTTAATAACCAATTGAATGCATAACTCCTTAGAACATACAGTATGGGCAAACTGTTAAATTCACACCACAAGCCCCATTTCTTTAACATTGATTAGACGGGAATTTTGACGATCGACACATATTTTACTTGTAGTTCTGTTACTTGCAGGTGACATCGTACACGCCACTTCTCTCCGACGCGCGACGGAAGTCACACTAGGGTTTTTTTCCCGCCCGAAAGAAGCTGTCCATTTCGGATAGTATCAAACCTGCAACCTTACCCTCCTGAGTCAAGCATGCAACCAATCATCGAGGCGAACACGGGCTATAACAGTCATATATCAAGAGCAGCAAGGTCGAGTACTTGTGAGTTCAAGAGGACCCAACAGAAGCAGATAAAAAGGTAATTAGTGACTTGGCATAACAGGCTGAAAAGGAAGGGTAGAAGGATAAATAGGGAGTATGCAGGGGATATAAAATCTAAATGTATATACCGACTCCTTCTACAATATACTGTATTAGGTATGAAGACCTGGCCGTTTTTTCTGCATTTTCATATGTGCAGTGCAAAACTAATTCAGAATTTGGCAAACCATAAATTGGTAAATTGCCATTATACTTACAGACAAAAGCAAACTGTGTCGATTGCCACAAATGGCTTGAAAAGAACCATGTTTTGTTGCATTATGAAAATGTTTGAAATGCTTAGACCAATCATAACTTCTTAGGTGCTCGGATAAAGTAAGGTTTCTTAACGAATATGGACGGCGAATCCGTTGAGGCATTCTATCTCTGAAATATCAAATCCAATAGTGATTAAGGACTCAAAAAAAAAAAACAGCAAAGAATAACATATGTTTGACAGTAACATACTCCCATAACTCCTTCACTCCAACAGATGAGAGAAGAGTGGACATTGTTGGTAAACTGTGACATACAGACATGTCAATTTTTGGATAGTGATAAATATATACAAAGCACATTTCTTCACGAGTTGAGAAACCACCCTGAACGCAAAAAATGACATGTAATTAGATGTCGCCTGCAATAAGTTTTTCTTTACAGCATTGAGTAGCACTGGCAGATTAAGAATTTTATAAGAGGTGCTAAAACCTAACTATGGATACGCAAATACAAAAATATGAGTTTCTAGGTTGCTAATTAATAGAGCCCCTTGGCCCTCGAGCTTAAAATATGCAAGTACGACTTTGGTGAGTGATTGTGGAGGTGGAAGTGAGTGATTTTGTGTCAGAAGATATAAAGGCACTTGATTGAGTATAAATGATCGGGATCTGAAGATGAATGATTAGGATGGAAAGAAATGTTGAAGTTTTCGTTATGGGTTACAAACAGTGGCGGATCCAGGATTTTCGTCGGGGGGGGGGGGCTTGAGCAATAGAAGAGGAGGTTCAACTTAAAGCTCGCTTTATATTATGCACATAAGTTTATATGTGTCTAGGGGGGTTGCAACCCCCAAAACCCCACCCTGGATCCGCGCGTGGTTACAAATGCACGCCTTACGCTCTCGGGTGTTCACTGGTTGCTTCAACGGTTGCAAAATTGACTTTAAATGTACAGCAGGTCACTGTGCCACTTTTACTACCATGTAAAATCCCCAGGTTCAGCATAAGGGGATGTATCGTTTTGAAACAAATCCGATTTTCAGACTCCTCATCAACTACGATTGATTTGATATGTCGTTAAGATGTTCTCCTTAGGCGGTAATCTTATCCCTCTAGTGAGACCACTGACCTTATCTCGCTAGGTAATTTTTTTTTTCAATTAATCTTTCGAAATATCTTGAAACAGTCATATAACACGTAATTCATGTGACCATAGAGTCTATTTTACCAATTTGTTATGGGCATAAATCTGTATTCATTGGTTAGTCAGTATACAACGCTTCACTATGCAGTAATTTTAATTACAACCTTAATTTCCCCCTCCCCCTAAAAAAATAAATTGAGAAAAAAGTTTTCCGGCTATTAGTTTTTATTAAGCTGAGGATCAACCCAGTTCATTCATAATTCATTCAGTGAGGGCATCATTTCTGCAAAAAAAAAATTCAGCTCCTTGTTAAAACCTGAATGAAAGAATCCATTGAAGTGTCACGTTTTAACGATTACAGTACTCTACAATTAAGAGTACTACGTTTAGATATGCACGTTAGTCTTCAATTGTTTTTTTCCCCCTTCCCAAAATTTAACAACTATCATTCAAGGGCAAGGAAAATGTGAATTTCAGCACGTAGTACTCAGGAAAAAATTTAAACCACAGCAGGAGGATGACTATACTGGTCATTATCCCAGAGAGACATCAATTATAAAGCAGGAAAATCCTCTAAATAATATGTATAATAAAAAGATCATAATGTCATTATCCTAATACAAACAAACTTTAATACAACTATCCATTTTCCAGCTCCTGATTCAAAGCCAATTCAGCATTTTTTTCCCTCCCCTAGGCAATAATAATTATGATACTATTTTTTCCAACGGAAAAGGAAATACTGTACCGATATCTGCGATTCAAAAGTAGCTACTTACTAATGAAGTGCCAAAATTAAGCATTCTAGTAAAAAGCATCCGTTTGTTCTCGCCTTATCCTAATCTTATCATCACACCTCACCATCACATCATACCCTTATCCCGCCTGTGGCAGGCTCGGGTCCGCGGGTCCATTGAACATGCTCTGACTGGGGACACCTCAGTCAGGCGGTTAGAACCCGCCGGCCTGCCCCACTGTTCCACATGCGAAGCATAAATTTTGGCAGGTAAATTAATGCTTTGTCGGTTATAATATTCCATAGTGTCTGACCTATTGCACAATAACTATAATGCAACAGGAGTCAGGCTCATGCCTCTTATCATCACACCTCGTGCCTCACATATATCTTGCACCTGTGTTTGTTTAGTCCTACTCCTTCTTGCCTGCTATCGAGCATCTGTATCTGTGAAGGTGAATTGTGAAAGGTATCTGTGAAACCAAATTACCTCCTCTCTTATCATGACATTGATCATATAACCTTAGTGGATTTTCATCTCCTCTTCAATGTTTCCCACTCCTAGGATGCACCAAATATATTAATTTCTTATTCTACCTGTCTTTATCACGATATTTCTGGAGTTAAGGCTGTGGTCAAAATTAATTGTGGCAGATTTTTGCCATCGTACCCATAGTAGCCTGTTACGGTGTACCAACGTTGCCCAATATTGCAGCAAAGTGAGGGAGCGATTTGGTAAATTAATCTCAGTCTATGTACCGGTACTTCAAGGGCATTTAGCGATGGTGAAGACCTGGTGGCCACCAATTACCCACGAAAATTTTGTCGATCTACACATTTTTCTAGATCCAGAAAAGGACATTTTAGGTGCAGATGAAATCGTACACTCTAAACGGGACCATGGGTATATTTGTATATTTCCCATCAGAAGGAGCGGAAGAAACTCACTTGGGGCTTCCTTCTGGCTTGAAACATACCAACCGCCTTCCATCAGAATTGAACATAAAATCATGAGCTCTAGTGGAAGGTGCCGGAATAAAAAATACAAATATATACTGTAGATCCTAATGTGGGTGGAAGCGTAGAATGTGAGAAGACGTCAATAGCAAAAGAAATAGTCTGGCTCGCAACTTGTACTGGACAAGGAATATTGTTATACAGATCCTAAGCTGTTTCTTTCCCTCCCTCAAGTACTTGCACCTCTCGAAAATGAAATCCTACAGTGTATACCGATGTATGCCGGGCATAGAGATGAAAAAGTGTAGGTTTAGTTAACAGCTGTCTTCTATCCCTGACAAATTAAAAAACTTCCGAGTGATGAGCACAGGCTGTACAATTCTTGTGAATTTTTGAGAGACCATAGAACACGTATATGGACAAGATATTTTGGGGAGGGATACATCTACATAGCTCTTTAAAACTGAACGGTAGCAGTGAATTGGATTTTAAAAATAGCGGTAAAAGATTAGTGAATTGTAGCAAAGAAGGTTATGTAATCAATCAATTGGACTTTTATAGTGGTTTGGTATTTTTCGTTTTACTAGTAGGAATGTTCCTTTACTCGAGAAATCTCTAGTGGATAATACAATGTATCTGACTAATGGATCCATCTAGCTTACATCTATTTCTGGTTCACACGACTACAATTACATGCACTTATGTGCTGTACTTACTAGAGTGACTCCTTCTTCACTTCTTGTGTTGTAAGTACATTCAGCAATAAGGTGATCACCCTAAAAACCAATAAGTTAAATCCTTGAACTCAACAGAGACTTTTAAGTGATTGAAAGTATTCTTACAGGAAGTATATGAACAGGTGCCGTTAAGACTCTGCATTCTTGATAATTAAAATCAAATGCATTATCCATGACAATGGGAGCCAATTCTTTTCCATTTCTAATGTGTCGGAGTTGAATTTTACGACTCATTAAATGAGAGTTAAGAACTGCTGCAAAAACTGTTATACCGTCTGGTGGTAAAGCCTGTATGAAATACAAATGACCACATAACGTGATAGAAAACTTTAAAATTTGGTTTAAATTGGCAGCAGCAAGACGAAGGCATGTAGTAGTCACCTTACGTGTGCATTCACTTATGCAGTGGCCATATGAAATAACCGCGTGTTGTTTTGGAGGAATGATGTGTTTCCAGTAGGGTTCAATTCCCACCGATAATATACCAGCTTCAATCGGTCTCAATTTTTGAGTGTAAAATATACGAATACCGCTGCTGTCTCGAATACCTCCATTTAAAATAAAAAAAAGCATATTTGTTATTTTATAAATACAGTGAAACCTCTCTATGGGTACACCCCTCTAAGGGGTACACCTCTCATATCGGTACAAATTCATCAGGCACCGATTTTTCGTCCATAAGATAGTACTACCCCTCTTATAGGTCCACCCCTCTGATGGGTACACTTTGGCCGGGTCCCACAGGTCCCACCGTAAATGAATTGTTAAGTAAGCATTTGGAGGTTTATCACACCCCAAAATTCGCACGAAAAATTTGTTGCAAAAAAACTGGCTTAGCATTCACTTAGGATTGCTGTTCGTTGGTCCACGATGTTGTCCGAGGCGTTAGAGGAATTGACCCAATTCTGTTTAATGTGCGGTTTTTTTGTTTTGTTAGTGTTTTAACCCCCCCCCCCCTTCCGCCTCGAATATAGCGAAGCGCTATACACCCTATCGAGTCATATTCCCCCTCAGAAAATCCTGGTTCACCCTATCGACAGTCATATCCACCCCCCTTCAGAAAATCCTGGCTACGCTACTGCTTCAACCACAAGGTCATTAGAGCCCCGTCCTCTGCATAGTTCTGTCCGTTCACTATGCGACTATTTTTGGGTACTGTATTAGCAGTACCCAATTTTCCCAAGCGGCCATCCATGCAAGTACTAGCTGGGGTTGCGTTGCTTAACTTCAGTGATCAGACGAGAACTGGGGTGTCCAACGCAATAAGCCGCTCCCTTTATGTGCGAGTGGACTGAGTTCAAATTCCTGCTATGGAGGCATGCTCCGTTATCACTGTTCTACAGCGGGCTTCACAACAGCAACGGGAACGTAAAACGTATTTTGTGCAGAGGGGAGGGGCGACGGGTACGTCATGTGGTGGAGGTGCGCTCCTATTGGTCAAACGGCTTACGTTTAACGGGAAAGTTGAATTTTTTTCAACTTTCCCGGCCGTTGCCGTTCTCGTTCCCGATGTTATTGTGAAGCGGGCTTACCATGTTGTGCCACTGAAAAATTATTGGAATGCTATCATTCAGGGCTCCATGGATGGGCAAATAACATCGCATACCGACATGAAATACTTCCTGTGAGACGGAAGGCACGCTTTCAGGTCTTCCCAGTAAGAAACACTGCCAGTCTTGGGTAATGCTTCTGCCGATGTCCGTTTCCCTACTGTAGACCGGAATTGGGTGTGTTACAAAAGACGTAAGAAGGAATGACGCGAAATTATAGCCGGGAAGTTTTTGATGACCTCCAAACAAAAGAAAAACACTAAATGCAGTAATTATTGATGGGGGTAAGACTGTAACGGGGTTCTGAGGTCGTAAATTTTGAGAACCAATGCCCTAAAGAAAGCGCGAGTTTGGACAGAATGGATTCATCATTTTCATGCTTATGAGGCACCTACGACTGGCTAACCTGCTTACAAAAATTATATATCATGCTGAGATGTTACTCACCCCTTTTTAGATAAGGATTGTCATAATGAATTTCCATTTTGAAATATCTTGGTCCTTGTAGTGGGTCCAAGGGATGCCCAATATTTTCAGGCAGGAAAAATCCCTTAAAATAAATTTCACTGTCAAATTTAGAGAAAAAGGTACAGTCAATGATTAAACATATTCTGGACAACATAGTCTTGTGGAATTTAGGATTGGTGATGAATGCTCACTGGCATTCATACTGCATTTTCTTTTCAGGATGCATTTATTTTTCTAAAAGCAGTGGATCCATAGGCACCAACTTTCCAAGGAGAAACGATCAGTGGGGACAATCGCACCCGGGAAAATGACTGATTCCATCCTAAGGAATATGATGATTTATTTGGCCCAATTACAAATTGAAGTGAATTACTGTCTTATATTCAGTGGTACTTCTATTCTACCTTGGTATGTTGGAATTGGTTTGTTGACATTTTATGCATATTTTGCTAAATTCTCTCAGCATAAATGTTACTCTGTTGCAAAACACAAATAAGAAAAATGAATGGTTGGTGCAGGACAAAAGAATGAACCACTCCTGCTTGGTCCGCACTGTGAAGAAGAAGCATCAGTCAGCGCCTATGCTTAAATGCATTTCAGACTTCTTCATGTGCTTACTAGCATGGGCACAATCCAATCTACTAAATTCCAGTTGTCAGAGGTAAAATAGTTGACTGAGGCTAGTTTTTTACTTGAGATCCGACTGTCCAAACAAGTAGCAAATTGTCGCAGGATCTTAATATAGGCGGAAGATCCAGACGGTGACATTGGTGACCATCAGATTGAACTTCAGATTCGAATTTGGCGTCATCACTTAGACCTCCGCTATAGCATTCGTACACTAGTATGTGGTGCACGTAGTTATAATTGCCGTCTTGAATTATTGGCATGTACTAGAAATAGTGAATTATAAACAAGTCTTAAGATGTTATTAGTAAAGGTACATAAATTGGACTGCAAAGGGCAAGCACAGACTTCTTAATTTACTGATAAGCATCTTAGTAATTTTCTTGGAGCATAGACATTGTTGTTGGTACAACCCCCTCTTCTTGTCCCTAGAACTACTAACGAAGATTTATGAGTGTACTGTAATATACTTTCTAACAACCTGAATAATTTTCCCCTATGACGGTAGCGGGGCTATTAAATTTATAATAATGAGAACATAGGAAACACAATACTAGACGTGGTAATAACAACATTACAAAATTATTTTACATTTTCGTGCCTCATATGCTCGGATATCTTTCACACGACAGGGAAAATAGACATCCTTATGGCCTCTTCAGACAAACCTTCTGTAGTTAACTTTTTTAGGCAATATTTATGCGTGCTGTTTATTTCTGTGCTAGCTTCCTCCCCCTTGTGAAGTTATTAAGAACAATTGTGGTATTCCTTCTGGACCTTTGCTAGGGCGCCTAAGTGCAGTGTGCTCTTAGGTTCATGGTACCAACTTGGATCCTAGTCAATTGTTTGTTTGTTGGTGTTTTAGGGCCCTTCAACTACAAGGTCCTTAGAGCCCCATCCAATGCGACCAGATCTCTGAACCATCCACTGATGCTAGTCATGAAGGGTTGTTTCTGTCGGGCAAGAAAGAAAGGTGAGGATCCCAAATGTTGTTGAAGTCGGATGAGAAACCCACAGTCCCAAGCGGTGTGATAACGATGTCACTGCTGCACTTGAAAGAACTTTTTCATCAGCAAAACCTCAAGGTATAAGAGCAATAAACAAGTGAAACTTTGGGGGTAATAAGACTTATGGTGGATTAGAAGCAAAAATGAAATTTATAGCTTTAGGCATTGCTTGGAAATTCTCACTCGCCCTTGAGCTCACTGCTGACCTATCATGTTTGATAAGAAACTTAGTAGCGAAAGAATATACTGTAAGTTGCTGGTGTGTGGAATCTTATCAAGATACGTCATTAAATATTTATGTCTCCAGCTTCCCTTTTCCAATGTTGATCCCGGTGTGGAAGGGATTGTGAAATTCGATCGGCAGCCAGACATAGGAAATCATAGTGGAACATGGCCCTAAGTTCCCTTCCTTTAACGCTTCATGTTTACCATTTCCTTGTCCGGATTTTCTCTTTTTCTGTCCCCTGTTTCTATCTCCCTAACTCTTGCTTGCTGTTTGGTTACTCGGAACTCTGGTACTCCACCCTGCTGTAGAAGAGGAATGAGTTTGTAAAAGAATGGGGGGAAGGGGAAACAAACTGCCCTTTACCATAATAGGGAATATGTTTTGTGGAATGGAACCTCTTTAGACTTATAACAAGTCGTTCGTTTATACAAAGTAGGCATTTTTAAGCAACACATTTCATCGAGATAACACCAGTGTTTTGTTTAAAGATCTACAATGATAAAAAGTGGGTAGGTAAATTGTCAGGTTGAGAAAGCAAACTGGTAATTAACGATAATCACGTACCCCTGTCACGTGATGCCTTGTGGTGACATTAGGTAACCGAAATATTCTGCACCAGTACAGTGTTTCTTCATCTCTAGATAGCGGCACCTAACAGTAATATAAAGACGTGAGAAATTTACTTTTTAACGACTAAAACATGTGCTGTACAATTTAAGATATCAGCAAAATTAATGTGAAATTGGTGGTATGCATAGATTAAATTGACATGAATTTATTGTTATACTCGTGATTGAAAACGGGTTTATAATAATTAACTTCGTGAATGACCACTTACAAATTTGCTAACTTTCTTTAATAACGAGTGTGTTATTTCCTTACAATTACGTAAGGGTGTGTCTTGATAACGGAAATGAGATTAGACACTATAATTAATCTTATTTTAACAACATAAAGATACATAATTATAGTATATGGTATCAGCTTCATTAATACTATTAATAATCTTATTTTGTTAAGTATTCATTATCTAAAATTCATGTGTGTTTTGCCACAGGCTATGACCCGGTTGCAAACTTATATTGAGGTGTTGACTAACCTTTTGACTTCGTAAATCCCAATGTAGAAATTCATTTCGTGGTGATAGGTTGTGATAATTTGAATACTGAGTGAGAAGTATGCTTTTGGACCCTCTACGGGATGATTCATGATACTTTAACTTTTCTTCAACTGGATCTTCTTCGTGGAATGCATAAATTATCCTCATTGTATCTTTCTTTAGAAGTTGATTGTAACCCAATCCAGAATGAATACATAAAACACATAAATGAGTTGACATGATAGTTATTGCATTTCTAAATTAAGTTAACCAAAGTTTAAATTGAAATCGTCATACAAAATAGTGTGGGCTGTCGGAAACGGAAACTGCTCTATTCCTATTTCTCTTTACAAGAGAGACTGTCATTAATAGTAGTTGCGATTTGGTGTGGTATAAAGTTGAGCCTCTTACCTCTCCACCAACAAATTAATCGGGCCACTATATACTACGTATGAGTACCCAGTGGTAGAGAGGGAGACCCTTTCATAGGATCCCCGGGCATCCTATATCACTAGATATTTAGTCCTTCAACTGCCCCATTATATATAGTAGTCAAATCGTGGTCAAATGTTCAAACCCTTAGTCATTATATTTACTAACTGGCCATTCATGATTAAATATGGGCCAATTACAATGAGAATTTCGTCTCGCTGCTAAAAACAATTACCTTTTTCATTTTGGTTGTGTTTCTTCTGGGTGTTTAGTCTATATGATTGCTCACTATTTATTTACAATACGTTAACTATTTATTTATAAGCGGGTAATCTCACGATCATACGATCTCATCAGTTTAAAAACGTTTTAAAAAGTTTTCAAAATGATGTTGATTACATTAACTCAAAATGAACTGATAGATCCTGGGGGTTAGTTGTTCACGAATTACAAACCACTCTTTGTGTGTTTTCATTTCAGGATAACCTGACAACTGTTTTTAATAAGTTTTTTTTTCCATTTTGACAAGTGTTTGAAAGACGTTTATTTTCTTTAGATTTAGATTATGTTTCTATTAGAGATTTTTGCCAATCAAATAAAACTAGTGTTTTTTTGCTCAACATTATGTTAGAACAGGGAAAATCACAAAGGGTGAGTTGGTGAGTACGAAGTAGGAGTTGACATGGACTGAAAGAAAATACGATACCATCTGTCTTAATAAAACTGCAGGGATGGAAGATAATAAACAATCATTACCAGAAGTATTGCCCAATTTTTTTTAATATTACAGGGATCATCAATTTGAGCAGTTACTAGTGGCATAAACTGTCACCAAATCATTCAAAATTGAAATGAATATTCATTAGAGCTAGAAGTTTGGTATTTAACACTCCTATTAGAAACACATGTCTCGTAAATGGGACCAATTATTTCCGGAAGACACATTTAACTTCTGAACTGTTAAGACCTATTGGACCCCTGAAGGTCAGGAAGAACAAGAGTGATGACACTGGGTTATGACACGATAGACACGCGAAACCATTTATCCATAGGCATATTTTTTCATTATATGCGGGGGGGGGGGGCGAAGACACCACCTTGTGTCTTGATTTTCTTGAGAATTAAACTATTAGTAAAGAAAGTCAAAAACTTGTCCGGGCCAAGTATTCTTGAATTAAGTGAAGGAGTTTCATAACAGAAATGTGATGTTTCGTGAACTTCATTGAAGTGGTGACAACCATTTGGGAAAGGGAGCAAGTTAAATCACCTTGCGGCGCCACGCTGTGAAGAGTGCAATTTTTTGGTTAGTTTGTTGACTATAAATTTATAAATTAAGTAGTCTACTATCGACATACTGTATACAGTAACTCACCGTCAATTTTACATCGTCCTTATCACATGTTTCATATTTCCTCCTGAAAGTTAATGTAGTGTGAGTAGCGTTCTCGTAACCACTTATAAGGTACCAATCTTGTTTTTTGTCTTTTTTTGGCTCAGCTTTTGATAATCCATGACGATCCTTTAGAAGTTAAATGTAGAAAAATTGTGATTTACTGTCAATTATCCTTTCTTTTTTTTTTGTTTTTTTACAATAATGAAAGAAAAACAAAAATCATATGCCCTAAACATTATCCCATTCCTCTTCCTTAATTCCAAATTTGATTTGGTCCTCTACTCCTTTAGCTAACTTTCATCACATACCCATGACCCAGTGGTCTTCAAACTTTGTCGATTCACGGAACTCTTAGAACTATAAGATGTTTTTGGGGAACCCCATCCCACCTTTAGAAAAGTATAGCTTGCCGCTGCTAACGAATTTTGGTAAACCTGTATTTCAGTGGTCTTGAAACTTTGTCGATTCACGGAACCCTTAGAACTATAAGATGTTTTGAGGGAACCCCCATCCACCTTTAGAAAAGTATACCTTGCCGCTGCTATGGAATTTTCATTTCGACTCGCGGAACCCCCAGAAGACACATGAAGACCGCTGCCATGACATATACCAAAGAGTCACATTTCTCTCCCTATCTCTCACCGGTCTCTAGGCCAGTGGGAGCGAACCTTTTTTGAAGACGGGTCACAATAACACGAAAAAGAAACAAAAAGTTGTCCACGGGTCAGGCGCAAGCACTATTTAATTTTATGCACTACCTCACACCAGGTTCCCGTCCACCACACACACTACCATATCCTTCCTGACAACCTGCTCCCACGTCTGCTTTGGTCTCCTCCTGCCCTGGGTATACCTAACGAGCTCCTCCTCTCTTCTCCTTACGTGTCCATACCATCTCAAACTACGCGATGTCCCCATGACGATAAACTAGTTATGATCACGCTCGGGTCACTTAAAATTGCTTGGTGGGTCACAGGTTCGCCACCACTGCTCTAGGCCCTTCGATTAGCAAGGAGCAAACAGAAAATTAAACCTGTTTGAGAAGTCTTAACAGGCAAGTTTAATAATATCAATATTATTTTGTATTGTTTTATAATAGGGCCTACTATAGACTTTATACTAACTCGAAAGAGGTTCATTTAAAATATTATGCGAATGAAGGCGGCGTTTGGTTTCAAATTTGCTGGTTTATGGCTTTGTTTATTCAGTAAAATACTATCAGTGGTAGCTGATTTGGAAAGCGTTTGTCACAATGGCAAATACGAGTTTATATGCACAGAAATTAAGTTAAGACTATACCTGTAAAAAAGCCTGTTGATCTCTCACCCAACCGATAACCATGTCGGCGCCTGACATTTTTCCATGTCTTGAAAATCCTATTCCTACATATCCTTTTGTTCTGGCTTCCACTTTAAACACTATATCGTTCTCCCTAAGATTCCAGTATAAGCGTATATTTTTTGTATTTTCTCCATCTAAAAACACTGAATGGGACCATGAAATGCTTCCTTCTTGAGATTCAACTTCAGTTTCCAATGTGTCACCAATTAAATCAGATGCATACACACTCCATATTCCAATGAAACATTTTAAATGAATGCATAATACAGTGGCTACAAATAACTTGTATCCGATCATTCGTGGAATTGATCTCTTGCACACAATGCTAGATTGTTTCCGTCTCGAATGCTCCATCCTTCTTGTTATAGTATCCTGAGTTTCGCGAGGGAGCTGTTATGTTATTTTTTTCAGACATTCGGCAAAAAATTGTTGTTTAGATACATCAACTAAAGTGTCAGCCAGAAATTGTTCTTTCTAAACCACGTACATACATACTAGTCCACTTGTTAAAAACACAAAATATAATTACTGTACTTCATGAATTTTTAGTTAACGTCTTTTCTTCTTGCGTGGCGAATTTTATATAAATTAAGACATGGTTTCTAGGAGAGGCGAATTATAGTATGGCATCCTTTGATAGTCCTGTAATGTAAAGCAAACTTCATGAGCTTGAATGAACATCGGATATGTCCATGAATTTTATATGCAAACAATTCCACTGAATATGCATCATTTTTAGCATTCAATCACAGTTCAACTGACAAATTGTTTAAACGCACAACTTATAAACACTTATATCGGCCGACATAATGATAACCATGGTCATTAAAAAGTTTTTGTAGTTTGATTATGAACTTGCTTCAACACTAAATAAGTTTAATTGTCGCGGTTCTAATTAGATGTGATGCATAAAATGATCGTTGGACCAATGAAGATATATTAAAAATGAAGTGTGTTTTAAAATTGCTGCTCGGCTTGGCGGCTTTATGAATTTTGTTTCTGATGAAATGTCAGTTTCATTCACAAATTATTTGTTGGTATGCTCTATGAATAACCGTCGAGTGTAGAAAATGAACTGCTCTACAGTAGTTATCTAAAACAAATAGAAATAACTTATTTTACCCACGTATATAACTGCTTCAAATGGGCCCACTGAATAGACCAACAAGTTGAAAAGTATAGCGGCAAACCATCCAAACGTTGCTTCTGTGTGTCGCACTGTAAATCCATTCAGCCGTTGCGTGTTCATTTTCTTGCGGCTTACAAACAAGAAGTTTAGTATTCCATTCACACCATCAGTATTAGTGTGGCCACCAAAAAAAAAACATTTTCCTGTCTTGCAATTTACGACTTGATGATTCCCCTGCTTCACTTGTTATCTTTACTCACTTTTTTCATCTATTTTTTTTTTTATGAAAGTGTTCCAACAGTGTGTTCAGGAAGCGAGTACTGTGGAGAGATGCCAAGCTTTTTAACTGGCTAATAAACTTAAAACTCTTCTAAACCATGTACGCTATACTAAATAAATATTCAACATATACTGTATTTTAAAGTCGTCTATGTCATAAACAGCTATAAGGATTCATGAATAAAATTAAGATACCCTTTAATTAATATTAATCTGGGAAGTCAAGTGAATTCTAGAGGGGATTATTCGAAAAAGAACGAGCGTTCTATTTGAACTGATGGTATGAGAAATCATGAGCATCTATAATTTGTTTCATGAATGTTCTATTGTAATGTATGGCACGCCGATTTGTTAATTTGTACTGTAGTGTTATTGTTTGAAAATTGGGCGTCGGGCTTGTCACGAATCTCAAATCTCGACGTATATGGGGAATTTCATTGTTGACTAAATATTAGATAGTAATTCTTTTTATTGATTGTTTGAAATAAAAAATGTAGCAAATCTCTTCTAGTTCCAGTTTTATATGAGGAATAGGTAGGGCAGTGGTGGCGAACCTGTGACCCACCGTACAATTTTAAGTGACCCGAACGTGAATCATATCTAGTTTATCGTCTCATAGTGTGTGGGGAGTGGACGGGGACCTGGCGGGCTAGATCCTGCAGACCCGACCCTGCCATAGGCGGGATAGGAGTATTATTATGATGATCTCTATTTGCGACTTTAATAATCTAATTTATTCATTAATAATAATAATTTTTTATTCATAAAATTAAATTGTGCTTGCGCGTGACCCGCGGACAACTTTTTGGTTTTTTTTTCGTGTTATTGTGACCCGTCTTCAAAAAAAGGTTCGCCATCACTGAGGTAGGGCATGAGCCTGACTCCTGTTGCATTGTAGTAATTGTGCACAAGGTCAGACACCATGCAATATTATAACCAACAAAGCATTAAATTTACCTGCCAAAAATTTCTATTTTGGTTGTGTAATGCGGTATTGGAACAGTGGGGTAGGCAGGCATCCCCCCACAGACAAATTAACCAATATTTCCTGTGGCTTCCAGACGCTTGGCTGGGGTGCCCCCAGTCAGAGCATGTTCATTGGGCCCGCAGACCCAACCCTGCCACAGGCGGGATAAGGGTATGATGATGAGGAATAGGTAAAATTACTTTAATGTTTGCTTGATTGAACACTTGCTCAAGACTAGAGGTCACTTGATATTTTGGATATCAAATAACGTTTAACAATTTTAAACATTTATTCAAAATCGCTATAATTTGAGGGAGTTTGGCGCGCATAGCACCCGAGATTGTCTCCAGTCCACTGTTGGGCTCCTTGAGGAGCTAACACCTGTTGTGTTCCAGGTCCGGTGTTAAATTCACTCCGTTCTTATGCAAATTAATTCATTCGCAGAATGATTAGCAGTCCTATCTATTTCTTAGCAATCATACCCTTATCCCGCCTGTGTCTGCCGGTCCACTGAACACGCTCTTGGCTAAGGGCACCCCGCCCCAGCCAGGCGTCTGGAACCCGCAGTAATATTGGCCGAGTTGTCTGTGGGGGGATGTTGGCCTACTCTACCTGTTCCAACTTTGGCAGGTAAATTGCATGGTGTCTGACCTATTGCACAATAACAATAAGCAACAGGGATATTTCAGACCGCATGCGGAATATCTTACTTTGCAAGTCGTAAAAACTAGCTGAAACCCGAGGACCTTCCAGAGCATGGATTACCCTGTAACAGTTCCTGAGCACAAAAAACTCTTGAATTATCATGGTTTGACGCGGTAGATAGCGTTCTCGGCTAGTGTCTATTGTTCCAGGTTTGATATTGAATCGAGGTGGGTTGGCTTGTTTCGAGCGAGAGAGAAGCCCCTAGTGCGCCTTCCATCGGATGGGAAGTAAAGTGTGGGCCCGTGTGGTGCACGATATCATTTTAACGTAAAAAACGCTATTCTATGCAATGGTAGATGAGGCAAAATTCCTGAAGTAGGAGCCTCCCCCCTGGCGTAGGTAGTGCCACAACAAACGGTAGGCCGATGATAAATAAGCATAGGGGGTGTAGCTTTGGTCGGCAGCCGGCTGCGTAACAGCACCGTCCAACAGATCGTCCATGTATCCATCCAGAGGGCCATAGATGAGTACCGACCTTGCCACAGGTGGGAAAAAGGTTAGGAGTTGCTTTCTTATTGAATGCAGTGCCGAATTTCAGTTACCTCTATTACTGTCTACAGAAGTTTCAATAAGCATATTTGCTGTGATATTCATTTGGCTTAGGGCCGTTAGGGTACTATAGGTGCCCATGCGTGATATGAGAAATGAAGAGAGGGAAAACACACTACCCTACATCACAGTCCTCGAAATAATTGCCCAGGGCCATGAGAATCTTTAGATTTTGTGGAACTTGAAATAAAAACAATATGTTAATGGCGTTTAGAACACCAGTTGTGATTATTGAAATAGTAGCTCTAAAAATTCCCTCATCGTTACAGTCACAGAACAAATTGACTAATATGATATTGTATGTAGCAAATAATGCTACTATTCTAACAATGTATTAAAGTTTAAAAATTATTTACCCACTGAATCCCTCTCTGTCTGTCGTAAGACGCAAGAAAGAAGAGTTGCACATATTTTCTTGGTCTTTATTTGCGTAGGGACTCCATTATGGAATGGGTCAAATTAAATTTACAGCTGTACTAACTTCTATCATTATGACCACAAAGTCGTTTGAGGGGGTCTTATTATATGGTCGCGATTTTGACCTCCAAGTGCCGAATTCCAAGAAACATTGACAAATTTGTCATTAACATTTTAAATCTTATTGGCGTCATGGTAATGGTAAAAACTGTTTTTGTTCTGTTTGTGAAAGAATCTTCGCATATTCTATTTAGGGCTCGGAACTCCATGCCAGTATCATTCCACGCATAGCAGAGAATTGAGCCAACTTTCTAATAAAGTCACTATTGGGCGTAGATTAATTTAGAGGATCACATATGGCGCCATTTAAATACATATATACTTGTAAGTCGCTCTATATTTCTTAACACCACATATATGTCACAGTTGGAAATGCCTGCCATATTCATTGTCACGTGTTGCCTTAAGAAGCTTCCATTTGTCAGGGTCATTCGAAATCAACATTGAAAACATACCAAAACCAGGAATCACCGACTTTAATTAATCACCCTTTCAAACTTTTCTACTAAACATTTTTGCACGAAATATACTGTATCAGACAGTAGAAAGGTTACATATTAAATACATAGATGTAATCTGGCGATAGCCATTCAACCAACCATCTGAGGTAAAGTGTCCAAATCATTATCATTCCCTTATCCTGTTGTGGCAGAGTAGAGGCTGCGAGTTCTAGACCTCTAAGGGAGCGGCTTATTGCGTTGGACCCACCAGTTCTCGTCTCATCACTGAAGTTAAGCAACGCACCCCCAGCTAGTACCAACATGGGTGGCCGCTTGGGAAAACTGGGTACTGCTAATACCCAATGATCGTCTCATTAGGTTAGTGTCTGTGCGGTCTCTGCACTAGAACTACGCAGTGGACGGGACTCTAATGACCTTGTAGTTGAAGGACCCTAAAACACCAACGAAACAAAAAAAATGCTCCCATCAGGTCCCCGTCCACCCCACACCCTACCATATTCTTATGTGCGACGGACTCCTGCTTCTGCTTTGGTCTTCCCCTGCCCCTGGTGCTTCCAACCACCTGCATTCCCATAATTGACCTAACGAGCTCCTCCCCCTCTTCACATCTTATGTCCATACTATCTCAATCTACTCTCTCTCTCTCATCTTTTCCGCGATGTCCCCCACTCCCAAACTACCTCTAAAATACTAATTCCTAATTCTATCGGCTCTCAGAGAGGCTGTATTGCGTTGGACGCACCAGTTCTCGGCTGTTCACTGAAGTTAAGCAACGCAACCCAAACTAGTACTAGCATGGGTAACAGCTTTGGAATACTCGGTACTGCTTCTGACTAAATCGTCGTAACAGCGTAGTGTCTATGCAGACTCTGCACTAGAACTACGCAGTGGACGGGGCTCTAATGACCATTGTAATTGAAGGGCTCTAATGACCATTGTAATTGAAGGGCTCTAATGACCATTGTAATTGAAGGGC
>JAAFCE010006949.1:22208337-22298759 GCA_013389805.1 Trigoniulus corallinus | reverse complement strand
TGACCATTGTAATTGAAGGGCTCTAATGACCATTGTAATTGAAGGGCCCTAAAACACCAACAAAACAATCAATCAGCTCTCGACACCCTGTCAATGTACCGCAGCGTTCGCATCTCAGCTACTTAAATTTCTTTTACGTGGCTCTTCCTCATTGCCCAACATTTTGATCCATATAGCATACCTGGCCTAACCTCTACCCTGTAAAACTTCCCTTTCACCTTTATTGAGATCCGCCTATCACACAGGACTTCAGGATCACTTCAACCACTTCCCCCATTGATCCTATGGGTCCCATTGCTGTTGTTGTTGTTGTTTAAGGTCCCGTCAACTACAAGGTCATTAGAGACCCGTCCACTGCATAGTTCTAATGCATAGACTGCACAGACACTACACTAATGCGACGATTATTGGGTATTAGCAGTACCCAGTTTTCCCAAGCGGCCACCCATGTCAGTACTAGCTGGGCTTGCGTTGCTTAACTTCAGTGATCAGACGAGAACTGGTGTGTCCAACGCAACTCGCCGCTCCCGGTCACATTGCATTCATTTAATTAAAATTCCATAATTTTTTAATATTTCGCACGTTTTTTAGTCTCTAGCGCAGTTTCAATTGTTCGCTTAGCACTAAACAGTCATAACACATTCATCTTATTAATATTATGCGTCGCCATCATACCCTTATCCGGCCTATGGCAGGCTCGCTTCGAAGCCTGGTTCATAGATTCATACAATCGCCATATCATCCTATTTCCTATATCTACTTTAGTTAATAATATGAGTGCACTTACTGAATTCAATGAAGACCTTTATGCTGAATTATTAAGTTGCTATTCAAATTCTTTAGATGAAAATAAAACAAAGACAAGCTTAGGTAGCTACCATTAATTGTTCCGAAAATTATAATACTGATGGCCAGTCTAATAGTTAGACGAAGTGTTGAAACTTTTGAAAGCTACGTGTTATTTGGCGAAAAATTGTACTCTCAATGTGTGTATTATTGTTGGTAAATAGCGAAGATCGCCATTCATATTATAAAATGTAAGAACAATAACGTGGATTCACGCTTCAGCAATTTTTTTCCTATGATTATTTGTATTATTTTGATAACAGGAACATTCACTGTAATGTGTTTTTAAGTGGGAGAAATAAACTGGACGGAACTTCGCCAACTATTTTGAGTCTGAAACCGGTTTAGTATTTGATAATAATATGTAATTGTATGAAATTGTTAACCTACAGTTATCAATAAAGCTGCCATACAAATAGCCCATTGTCGCATTCAAACAAAACCGTCATCTAATGTTTTTTGAAGGTTTATAGGTTGATAATATGATTGATGATAGTAAGCATTATTTGTTATTGAACCATTGTCCATTTCAGAGTTGTTAGTGACCATTGTCTGTCTTGGCCACTACATTCAAATGGCAAGTCGCTTGCCAGATTATTATTAATGCCTCAATTCGTGGGGTAGGCTGGCATCCCCCCACAGCCAACGCAGCCAATATCACTGCGGGTTTCAGACGCCTGGCTAGGGTGCCCCCAATCTGAGCATGCTCAGTGGACCAGCAGACCCGACCCTGCCACAGGCGGGATAAGGGCAGGATGATGATGATGGTAAGCATTCATTGGTTCTTAATGTGATGAACATTTTAACGAATTAAAGTTCCAATTAGAAGCAGCACTGACTGGAAGAGGTAGGCCCTCTATATAATACACCTCTTCTAGTCAGTGCCGTATAATACGGTATATTACTATGGCTTGTATATTTGACTCAGTAATCAACTTCATGAGTCCATGGCTGCAGGATCGATCCTAACCGAGGCAGATGACTGGTGAGAAGGAAGCTGTAAATGCGCCTTCCATCTCATGAGAAGTAAAACCGTGGCCCTATGTGGTGTGTCACTGCTTTTCGGAAAAGGGCCCTTTCTACGTGGGATAAAATATAGTTGTAGATCGTCGAATTTCCCAGATGTAGAAACCCAACCCTTTTTCTGGAGGGGTGACTATAAGATATTGCCCCCGAAAGATGGTAGGCTGATGTTCAATAAAGATGGGATGTGGAATTAGGTCGGCATCCAGTTGCTTAATGATACTGCCTAACAATTCACCTGCGTATTCTCGTTTCCAACAGAACAAGTGGGGTACCCGACCCTGCCATATGCGGAAAAGTGTTAGGACTGATAAATGATGATGACTGTGTTGGGATGTTGGGACTTTTCACAAATGCTGACGTCTACTTTAAAAACTTGCCAACTGAATGGTTTGTGAATTACAAAGTGGGTTCAATCAAGGGGTCTGTTGAATTTAGGATGGGAAAATATACTCCACTCTCCCTCGTATGTTTCTATATATAGGGCCTGCTAGTGCTACTACTCCCGACAACAAATGATAAACATATCAGTCGACATGAAATAGATGAGGCCTTACAAAATGTTTTAGGCTTCAGATTTCTACTGTGAGGAAATGTATATATGAAAAATCAAGTATTTGGACACTTGTAAAGATATTTGCCGGTATTTTGAAATTAATAGTTATAGTGGTGTAGTGCTAAAGTTCTTTAAGGCTCTCTAACTGGCCAAACTCAGGAGAGAAAATAAATTAAAATGTAGATAAAAAAAGTTTCATTTGACATGTTTATCAACTTTTTTAATAAAAATATTATCGTGAACGCCACCATAATATTTTTGAATTTCATGCAGCCACTGGCGGACCAGTCACTAGAGGAGAGCCCCAAGCGTAACCTAGTTTAGAGGCCTAGCAGCCATACGAAAGGTAGTTCAATATCTCCAGCAACTTGTAATATTAAGTTATAGTTTACCTTCTATTATTATTAACACTGCCTCGGAGCATTTTAAAACAAAGCATAAAATAATTCGTCTCTGACATCTGTGTCCTTGTGTTTGTTTCGTTTGACTGCATGGAAGGAATTTAAATTCACTTAATTCATGATTGCAGGTCTTAATTTCGGGACACAAAACTTCTCCTGACATTTGAAATTTTATAATGTTACTTGAAAGTTAAACTGGGTTCTCAGTCATTTGTGATTAAATGCACCATTCATATTTTTGAAACCACCTACCTGGTTTTATCTGTTCAATTTATTAGCCCTAAATATTTCTTCAGTCCCCCTATAACATGCGGCATTAATGGCCTCAAGAGGTGCTTGTTCTTTAAATCGGTGCTTCTCAAGCATTTTTTCATCTCGGCAACTCCCTTTTTTAAATGGCCAAAGTATTTGGGACCCCTGGTCATACACACGAGGTGTATTCGGGTTCTGACTATTCAACCCACATCTTGATTACTAATGCAGACATGTCCTGGGACTCACCCTCTACCTACCCAAAAAAAACAGCGACCCATGATTTGAGAGGCACTACTATAAATAATTAGTTGTAAGCAATGTTTTATTTCAGAGATATTTTTATTACCTTCCAAAATATACACAATGTGTTCACTTGACGTACTTGGAGACTATTGGCACAAGCTGTGTTTTCCATAAGTCCAGCGGCATAACTAGAAGGAAAAGAATTTTGCTACGTGGGGGATCCTGCATCTCCTTACTATTTAAATTTTTGGAAAGGGTGTGGGACAAGAATATACTGTAATTTAGTTACACTACTGGGCAGGTCACGCACTTTCACTACATGCAACTATTTTGATAAATATACTGTAGGTCAAGATCACATAGCGTGGCACGTCTGTGCACAGCAGTTATATTTCCTTCTCATCGGGAGAGCCTTAAGTCCATAATATCCTCTCTGATGTGTGCATACAAACTTCCTCAGTCCAATGACAGCTTTAACCAACCACATTTTACTGCACACATACTGTAGACGTGAAATAGAAGTTATAGCTTCCCTAAGATTAATTAGCAATAGAGCATCTGCACATAGTTTCTTCTGGGCAGGCAAATAGGAAGCCACAAGATATTTCGTGGGAGGGTGTATAAATTTGCGGTCTCACTTGACATACATAACGCTTTGCTCTAAGTTGCCAACTGTTTCATTAATTCTCTGTGTCCTTTATCAAATGAAACTTGCGTGAGTTAAATTACAAATTTGTTTTTTCTGAGGTATCAGAAATACATCTAGGGGGTAGGCCGGCATCCCCCCCCCCCCCCGACAACCCAGCCAATATATCAGACGCCTGGCTGGGGTGCCCCCAATCAAGAGCATGTTCAGTGGACCCGCAGACCCGACCCTGCCACAGGCTGGATAAGGGTATGACGATGATGATGATCAGAAATACATATCTAAAATATTATATTCCTGCAAAAACAGTGTTATAGGTTTTGAACGCACAACCACGTAAACAATAGAAAATGGCGTGGCTGTCCAAAAGTATACTTGTACCTTACAAACACATAATTTTGGTGTTTCGTTGGTGTTTAAGGGCCCTCCAACCACAATGGTCATTAGAGCCCCGTATACTGCGTAGTTCTAATGCAGTGTGCCCAGACACTACGCTATCATGACGATTTTGGGGAATTAGCAGTACCCAGTGTTTCCAAGCTGTCACCCATGCTAGTACTATCAGGGGTTGAGTTGCTTAACGTCGGTGATTAGACGAGAACTGGTGTATCCAACGCGAACACTTGAAATTTGAGTGTAGTACACTCGCTTTTCTAAATATTTATTTCCCTCATGAGGTTCATTTACATATTAAGGCAAAGTATGAAAGAAAAATGGGACCTGTGCCTGGATACCCATTTCCGATATTAATCAGGCTCCAAAAACGGACAAATGGCTACAATTCTTTAGCATGTAAAAAAAAACTTTATTGCGCATATTAAATTTATACATAAATTAAGGCGTCACTGTTTGCTCGTGTGATTTATGATGAAATACAAATGTTACTCCAGCATCCATCGTACTTTTTAATATAGAGTCCTGCACTCCCTTCTTGTCGGCACAGTGATTCCATTCTGATAAATCACTGGTACAACTTGAGTCTGGTGGTGGTGGTTTCACTTGTATGCCATTTATACAACGTTTGCACTTAAACCTATATTATTTAAAAGAGCAATCCCAAGGTTAAATACATTACAATTTATTGTTGTATTTTTTTTTAACTTAAAACAAGGCGACCTAATTTACCCTTATGTTGACATTGGAATGCCTTACCAACTACTCCATCCCTCCCCCATCTGATAACATATTTTCCCGACCTTCATTTAATCAAATGATAACAAGAATTTGTTTCTGTCAACAACACCCTTCTTACTTGTCATGAGTGTCGCTAATAGTGGTTTCTTCCAGCTTAAACAATTCTCGTAATTCAGCCAAGCTAAAATGCCTATAAACATCTTCTTCGTTATCCACAACACAGCTACTTAGGGCTTTTTTATGGGCTTGTCTCTGAAATATCTTCTCCTCGATTGTACCAGTCTATAGTGGAACAGAAATAACAGAATAATCGTTATTTTCATGTTGTAAAACATAAAAATAACAATATTAGTAAACACTTTACAGCTAACAGTCGATATATGTAGCACTTTTTCTTTTGTCCATCACGCCATACACGGGCCATGGCTTGATCATCATTAGCGGGGTTCCAGTCCGGATCAAACATAACTAAACGATTGGCACCAATAAGGTTTAGTCCACATCCCCCTGCTTTGCTGCTTAGCATAAAAACGAAATCTGAACTCTGCAAAATTATCGTTGACCAAAATTAGCACACAAACCTGATTTTATGAAATAGCAAATTACTATTCTCAGAATGTCATTAGCGCGGTGATGTCACCAAATTCAAAAACATACAAATTCCTGTAGTGTTACACCCTAGTAAGTTCTAGTAAAGTTGATGACTATCTTATTATGTTCAACTTCTGCAGTAAACACCCATCTTTCAACATTTTTGTCCATCTGAATGCAACATAAAGGAAGTCACACTAATGACATTGTGCCTTGCAAGAAAACACTAACTTCACTACCCCTTAATTCCTGAGCTATCAATTTATGCAATAATTACTGTACGTCATCGACATTACCGTCTTTGAAATTTTTCGAAAAAAGGATTAGCATTTATACCGACGGATCGTTGAATTTTTCCACTACTTTAGCTCTTTTCTTAATCGACATTGTACCATCTAGCCTTACGTAAGAATAACTAAATACATTAAAAAAATTATATTACTTTCAAGAATTTCACGCCGTGCTGATTAGCATAGAGACACGCACCTCCTTAATCGACACAATTTTTCAAATAAGTCTAGTGTTTGTGTATAATTTGATACCAAAACTACTTTATCATTAGTTGTCGACCGCGTGATTGCTAAAATGCAATCTAGTAACTTCATTTTTCCTAAAAACGGACATAATATCAATGTGTTAGCATGCGCAATCAAAGTAAAATTATAACACAATATTAATCACGAATCATCGTATTCTAACCTGACATTTCTGGTTTAAGACGTTTCACGTCATAATTGGGCGGAAACAAAGTTATCAATGTATCAAATCCTTCACTTCTTTCCAGACATTTATCATAAATTAGGTCAGGATCTGTTAACGAAAATGCATAATAGTGATCACCATGACATAATATCATCAAGAAGTTGAAGTATAGAATGTCACGCACGGTTGCATAATTTCTTGAGGTTAGTTATGTATGAAAGAGTTGACGCTGTCATTTTCACTTTCCCTCCATTGATTTTACTAGCACTTAAACTCGTTCTTACAAATTCTTTATAAAGATCTACTTGAAGCTGTGTAAGTTTACAGCAAATTACTTGTTCCACTAAAATAAACAAACCTTTATGTAGACGTCTTTCATGAAAGTAACTTATGAAAACAAAGGCACTACCTTTTTCTGGTAAATACTTGGACAAAATAGAAGCAGTTCTTCGTATAATACATCTATTTACAATTGCCACGAGTTCTTCTAGTTTTTCTTTCCCAATCTGATGATCTTTATCTGTGGCTGCAGCGTCTCTGCCTCTCAAAATTGGAGTTTCAAATCGTCTTTTGAATTCTTGAGCTGTCCCTTAAATGTCAAAATCAAAGTATAAAAATGTTGCCCATTTGTTATCTGTCGTTAAAACTTGTAAATGCTAGACGCAAAACATACCTAAAATGCCTTCATTTACAAAATGAACAAGGCTGAAATATTCCAATAAATCATTCTGGATTGGCGTACCCGAAATAAGTATTCGACGCTTAGCTTTCAAGGCATTCAACGCCTGGTATGTCTGATTATCAGAATTTTTCAAGCGATGCCCCTGTAAGTATTTTTATAATTAATACATGAATTCGTTGGCAACTGTGAGCACATTGTCAAATTCCTGAAGTCACCTCATCACAAATGACCATTCCTACTTCCCCTTGATGCAAGACAGCTGCATGAAGACGGAATGTCTCATACGAAATGATTAATATTGGATTAACAGGGCGCCGTCCGACAGGTCTCATAAAACTTCCTTTAATAAATGACACACGTTTCGTAGAAAACATCCACTAAACTACCGTTTAGCAGTTTAAACTATTATTACCTAGATTCCTGTCAATGTCTTCCTTTGAACCAGAATCAATAACAAGTGGGTTTACTCTTCCATTCAGCCATTTGTTTATTTCATTATACCAGTTCTAAAGTGTGTAATATGCAAAACTTCATTAGTAAATACGCGTCAATATTACAGTACACAAAATACAAATGACTAAAACATACTTTAACTAAACTGCTTGGCGCTACTATAACTGCTTTATCAAAAGTTGGTTTGCATTCTGGGCTTTGTCGCTAGACGACAAAATACATGACTATACATTAAATATGTGCTACGTTTATTACACAAGTGCAGCAAATGGATTTATTGTTTACTAATCGATACCTAAAAGGCATGTAATAATAAAGACAAATATTTCCATGATCAACTGCTCACCAATAAACTCCACATCAATGTGATACATTGCAATGTTTTTCCTAAACCCATTTCGTCTGCCATGATGCATCCAAAACTATTTTCTATTTGAGATCCCGTCACACAATCATACATAAATTTAACTCCCTAGACGTAATGAAAATTCAAGTTACGAAGTAAGATTATTTATAATCGTACAATTTCAGCAGTGATATGTCATAAGTCGATATTTCATAAGATATACGGTATAGCACATACTTCACGTTGATGTGGTCTTAGAACCTTTGTTAACATTGGATCCACAACAACATGCACAGGCTGCTTGCTACTAGAATGATAAAATGGAATTTTTAATTTCATGATCGTCTGAAAGATATGTTTTTTTTTTAAAACTGCTAACATATCAATTTTCATTTGGTCATGAGCACTAATAGAAGGTGGGCTGTACAATATCAATGCCCCTTCCTCATCAGGATCATGCAATGCTCGGCGTGCACCTTGTCTTCTTACTCCCAAAACACGACCACCGAAATTCGACCCTAAAAATACGAAATAAATATCCCACAAACTCTGACCACAATAATAACATTAACCTCAAAATTACCTTGATAATTCGGTATAGGTACTTTAAATGGCCGACTTAATATACTTTTAATTAAGGCCTCCTGAAATTAGAGAAAAAAAACAAAATTTAATGAAAGCCCCACGAATGTCTTCATTTCTCCATCATTGGCTGCCAGTTCACGCACTCAATTATAATGTTAATTGAAATGAGTGTAGCATAAACAACTGAAATAAAATATGCAAAGTCATTAGAAAAAAATTTAATAATAAAAAGAATACTGCTTACGTACGTGTGAAGATATATCGGACAATTGTAATGGTAAATTCAGTGGATAAAGAGGTTTTCGGAATTCTGAAATCGCTGCATCATTATCCTTAAGTTTCAATTTCTTGGTAGATTTCGTGCTTTGCTATTTCATATAAAGCAAAATATTATGCTGTAAGTCACTGCCCTATTAAGTGATGACAATAAATAAGATTACTGCGTGGTTACATGAAATTATAAAATTACTGTACACTTAATCGAGGAGTCCAAGTGCTATCATTGGCATCATTGTCATCAGATTTCCTCTTCAGAATTTGACTTGGCGCACAACTCTTACGCTGTGAAGCATACATGATTTCCATTATTTCAAGTTTTTATCATATTTTAACAACGATTCATCAATACATACCATTTTAACTTTAGGTTTTGTGGGCTACCTTCATACCCATTAAGTAGCAGAGATGTCAAATTCTCATTGTCACAATGAATGTTGACACTACAAAACTGCCGTTAAATGAGAGAGTACAAGGGCTTAGGAAATTAATGCTGAATGTGCTGTTTGGGGCTATCATTTCATCGCCTCAGCATCGAAAATCTCAATTACTAAAATAGGACTCCAAGGAGAAAAATTAACTTTTAAAATAAAGGCGGGAAAATGACGTTTCCGTCTGCAACATGCTTTTAAACATGGCGGATGATAGTACTGTTGTTGCCGGAGAGACCAGGAAACGAGGTGCAGATGATCCCGAAAACGATGTTGACGAAGAATCATTTGGACCTTTATTATCAGAAGCTGTTAAACCAAAGAAGAAGAAAGGTATACATTCAAAAAAATACTCGATAAGTTCGTTAAGTAGGCTTTCCGCTTATATATTTGCTGATAGATGGAAATGCATGCACCCTGTCAATGTCACAAGTTTTTGGTGGGACACAGAAAGTTCACTTTCTGCTATGGTCACACAGTATCAAGTAATATAAACTGGCATTTATGTGATGAATCTACTTTTCAGTTTTACAATTCGAGCATACTTATTTGGAAAACTTACCATCTGCAGAAGCATATGAAAAAAGTTACATGCATCGCGATGTCATTACTCATATAGTGATGACCAAGTAAGTATTGTTATTTCGTTGTTGTCAGTTTTTACGTCGATAGTGAGAACTTTATGACCACCGTATTGGATATTTACAGGACTCATTTCTTAATAACGGCAAGCTGCGACGGCCACGTGAAATTTTGGAAAAAAATTGAAGAAGGAATAGATTTCGTAAAACATTTCAGGTGTCACCTAGGTATGGCGGTTAAACGTGCACATACAGTATGACGTTGACATACTGTATAACATTTGACTGGTTAATGTAGGGAATATTCAAGGAGTATCAGTTAATGCCGATGGAACTTTGTTTTGCACTATTTCAAACGATAAATCTCTGAAAGTGTTTGATGTTGTCAATTTTGGTAAGAATCTGTATTGACTTTACTTATCACCACATAGAAAACATTATTTTAAAGACTATTCGTATTTGTTATTTTTAGATATGATTAATATGATGAAATTAGGATTTATTCCTGGCTGTTGCGAATGGATTCATACACCTGGAGATGCTGTGTCGGCCTTGGCGATGTAATTCATAATATTTAATTTAGGCCTTGCATATCTTTTAGTAGATTCTGCCTAATTTTGAATAACTCATGTCATGATAACTTCTGCATTACAGCTCTGAAGCAGACAGCTCTAAAATTCATATTTATGATGGGAATGGAGGGAGCGAACCGTTGTTTACTTTGGAGCGAATGCACAATCATCCTGTTCATTTAATTAAGGTTCTTATACCAGAAGCATTTAAACTTTTGCAATCCAAATAAAATTGCAGTTGTTATCAAGTGACTGTATTTCTAATTTCAGTTCAATTCGGTATTTGAAGTGGTAATTTCTGTTGATAAAACTGGAATGCTCGAGTATTGGACTGGAATGAAGCATGATTATAACTTTCCCAAAAATGTTTCTTTTGATACCAAATTAGATACAGACTTGTATGAATTTGCAAAGGTCAGTGTGTTACATCTTATTTTATTGAAGTAACAGTGTAAAAGGTAGTTAATTATCATCCCTTCAATTTATTTCAGTGCAAAGCGTATCCAACTGGATTAGCATTCTCTCCTTGTGGCACCAAGTTTGCCACCATATCTTCCGATAGAAAAGTTAGAATATTTAAATTTCTCACTGGGAAGTTATCAAAGGTTTTTGATGAGTCTTTACAACATTTCTCAGAATTACAACAGGTATGCATTTTTTCAATCTTGGTGGTAAAAGCCGCGTCGTTAAATTAACCACATTGTACCTTGAACACATTGTTGGCTGCCATAATGTATTGATGCAAAAACCTGGTTCTTTATATTTTTTAATTAAAGGATAAACAGTTGTTGCCAAACATGGAATTTGGGCGGCGTATGGCAGCTGAAAGGGATTTGGAAAAATCAGATGCTTTTAATTACGCAAATATTGGTGAGTTAAAATATCAAAGAACTTCCTATTTTCTGCAAGGACATTGTATACAGTATAAGTTTAAAGGCACACATGTATATTGCAGAATTTGATGAGAGTGGGAATTTTGTTTTATATTCAACTATGTTGGGTGTTAAAGGTAATTTTTGATTTAGTCGTGTTTATCATAAGTGTAAAGTTTTATGGACAATCTCAGAACCAATTTACATGCTGTAACATTGAGTACATTTTGTAAATAGTCGTGAATCTTCACACCAATCGCTGTTCCAGACTAATTGGGAAACCCGAAAATATTAGATTTCTTCAAATAGCGTTATTTCAGGTATGGTTATAATTAATTATCTGTATTGTAACCTAGCTAATGCGATGCTCTTAGTAGTTCTTTGACTTACAGACTCAAACCGTGTGTATGTGTGTGAATGTTATAGTTTCTAAATGCCACTGCACCATCGCTTTCGCTAATTATCTACTAATGATTCAAAACTGATTTATTTCTTTTTGCATGTTACGAAATTACCACATTTTGAGTATGCGTTTTATGAAATAATAATTTGTGATAATTTCAATTTTAGGGCACGCCTAAGAGAACAAAATCTGCCATCACGATCGAAATGCAAGCCTCCGATAATCCTACTCTAGATAACATGAAATCGGATCCAGCATTATTATGTACAGCATTTAAAAAGAATCGATTCTATATATTTAGTCAGCGAGAGCCTGAAGACACAAAAAGGTATTTAGTGTAAGCATGAGAACACCTTAGTTTTAATATGCTGTAATATATAATTTAACTATGATCTCTAGTGTGGATGCAGAGCGTGATGTGTTCAATGAAAAGCCTTCAAAAGAAGATATCATTGCAGCAACAGAGGTACCACTTTTCGGAAACCTTATTACGGGTCATATTTTGAATTTCTGAGATCGTCTATTTTTTTGCAATGTTCTCTCTATTATATTTAGTCATCTGGTACTCAGCGGTTATATAATAGTTGCATTTTGCATACATCATTGGGCGATATACACTGTAATCTATTTCCAAAAGAGTGAGTACATGTAGTTAGATGAAAATAGTTTTAAATGACAAAATTAAAAAAAAAAAACTTTTTTATTTTTAGATGTCCAAAGACAGTTGAAAACTTCTGCGTTCACAGTAAAAATGGTTATTATAATGGACACGTATTTCATCGCGTGATTAAAGGTTTCATGATTCAAACTGGTGATCCGTTAGGTAAATATTTGAAGAATTCTCAAATTTTAAAATATCAGATTTACTGTTGTGATATGTACCTTACTTTACTAGTTGTAAATGGATGGTAAAATTTTTTCCTTGTTCCTCAATTAGGTACAGGAACTGGTGGCGAGTCAATATGGGGTGGCGACTTTGAGGATGAGTTCCATCCTAATTTGAGACATGACCGTCCATACACTCTTAGTATGGCGAATGCTGGTCCAAATAGCAACGGTTCACAGTTCTTTGTCACAGTTATTCCTACGGTAAGTTTATAATGTCCCCCTTGAACTTATACTTGAAGTACTTTCCTGCTTTGTTACACCCTATAAATGATTTTCTACTAAATTACAATGAGCCAATCATTTCATACGCAACGCCAAGTTTGAAAATATATTTTTGCAGTGAGCAGTAGATTATTACAGGTTATTATTCCAACACAAATTATACCATATAACTCTGATAAACAATGAAAATGACTCGAATACGAAAGTAGTGATAAATAAGCGAATGTCCCAACTTTTTGGTTTGCATGTTTTATCAGATGAGATTATTTCAGTTTGTCGCCCATGAACATCTGGGTAAAATGTTAAATCTTACTATTTACTGCCATTTACAGCCCTGGCTGGATAATAAACATACAATATTTGGACGAGTCACAAAAGGCATGGAAGTTGTACAAAATATTAGCAATATTAAAACTAATCCGAAAACTGACAAACCATATGATGATGTGCGCATCATTAGTGTTACTGTAAAATAAAGTATGTATTTTTTATATGTTTTATGGCTAATAATAAATTATTTTGGAACCTTATCACAGCATTTAAATGTACCATTGCAGTATTCAGTGTGGTCATCCGTTGCACTTGAATTACTCAAATGGATCCATCGTTAGTCATTTCCATTGCTTGAGTTATGCACAATATTTTTATGGTTTGTTCTCACGATTTCGTCAACGTGAGCATTTCTTGAAAATTTACTCTGCGTTTGCTTAATTACACGCCACATTTTGTTTGATGCACGTCTTACACTTCTCTATAATTTTTTTTTAATATTTTTGTTACCATTACTTGAAATTCAACAAGCCACAGACCTTCATATAGAGTCCAAGAGTAGTATCCCATCATATACAGTATATACGTCTCCACAACTGGGAATTGAATTGGAGCTCACCTGTACGCCAGGAGTGGCAAAGACAATTAAACTTGCCTTACAGCCCAATTAATTTATAAACAAATTTTGATTACACATTATTTTAGTCCATTAAATTTCCAACTTTGTTTAGTCTGTCTGGGTGGTGGAATCAGACGTAATTGAGATATCACGATTATCATTATTCTGCATCGGCGCACAGATTTCCGCTGCATTACAATGTTCCACACATTTTATTGCATTAGATGAGTTACTGCGTTCAGGTTGTACTAAAGTTATATGAATATTTGTTGGTGGAAGTTGTGGCGGTGGAGAACGCGGCTGATTATCGGTGTTAATGTCCTCTATCATGTTTCTTACCCGCTGAAAAACAAGGATAAAACAATTAACATTAAGCGATATCTCAGTTAAAAGCTATACTGGGAAATAGGTGCGAGAGGAATACAAGATAAACTGTCAAATACTGCGATGATAGTTCTCATCCAAGTATTTATTCACTAAAATATGTTCATACCCCTACCGGTAAACCAGACAAATGAAACAATTTGAAAACAACTTACTATATTTCTTAATGGTCTCATCCAAGCCTGTACACATGTCGTCCCAATAGAATATAAAAAAGCTGTAATTAGGATAACAGTCGAAATGCTAAAAATTAATTTGTCAACAAATCCGAAGTTATTAAATAAATTATTCCAAAACACTCCAATAGATGTCCCAAAAATGCCTGTAAAGGATGCTATAAATCGTCCTACTGTTTGAGTTATGGCCTGAAAAAATACGATGTTGTTCAAATAACGAAATTTCTTATTATAGTGCGATCACACTATTTTAAACTACGCGTTTAAATGAAAAAGGTTTAAGGACGTTGAGTAAAACAATACATACCGTCAATATATTGATTTCAAAGCGAGAATCAACCAAGAGGTTCTCGTAAAATTTTTCACAAGGATCTTTAAAGCCAAGGATATCATATTTCAAGGACCAAAATACTTGTTGAAGTTGACCAGCTTCAGATGGACTGCATTCTAAAGGAAGGTCTTTGAACTTCGCTCTTTCTGCAGCTTTCTGGGCTTCACGTTTCTAAAAGATCTAAATATATAATGATTTTATTGACAATCGCGTACTTTTTGTATATAACCTACCTGGTATTGATATGTATACTCGCAAACGACACTTATTATTACACATGCCATTAATCCCAAAATTAAAATTTTCTTAGGAGTCAAGTTCCACAATAAAAAGGTAAGTAGAGAGCAGCAACACATTGTCAGCAATAACGGTGATGTAATGCAATAAGCCAACTGAAACAAAAACATTAGATGCCAGCAACTTACTACTTATCTAAATGTTAAGGTACTAGCTTACTTTTTCCGAAAGCCATTCTAACTGGCTCTCTAAATCAAATGTGCTGTAGTCTTTTATTTTTACTTCCTTAATTAGCGTTGTTAATATTTCATCAATATCATGAAGCTGTATTTTATTGTTAGGTGAAACAAATTTTCGCAAGGTTTCCATTTCAACTTTCGTGATTTTCAATGTAACATCGAAGTCGAAATAGTCCTTTTGGGTATCATCCTCCTGTATATATAATCATTTTACGAGTTATCATTGAGGATGGTTTACGCGAGCGGGTATGTACATGTCCTACTCACCATGTTTACATTAAGAGACATCAATAAATAACTCACAAAACGTCTCAGGAAAGGGGTTTCACTTTTGGTTTTATCGCCTGATGTAGAGCATCTGTTGCTTGCTGTACTATCTGCTATTGACGATTTTTTCAATGTGGTCACTAAAGTGATATACTGAAACGTCAATATTATCCATATAAAGTAAACAAATTACAATTCTAAGTGAATTGTCTCATTGTAAAGAATAAATTGTACGTCCACACTTGGACCAGTAACTTCTTATCTATAAAATATAAAAATTCATGAACACACTGAGCTTTATTTAATTCATTACCTGTATTAGTATCATGTTCCTCTTCTATAGGTGGCAAGGATTTCATTTCTTTAGTAACAGGATCATAATTCAACATATCTGTTGGGTCCACCCAATTTTTCTGATGTGTATCATCTTTTAATTTCCAGTTTTGGGCTGCAGGTGACTGCCAGTTAGTTACCATAGTCATTACTAGCACTGATATAATCCACTTGTTGATTAACGTCATATTTGGTCAATTCATGTCTCCAATAAGTGCAACTCTTGAATCCTTACAATCTACTATAAATGTATAAACATATCTAAAAGTACTGTAATGACCTTATCGTCCCAAATCTGCTTAAAATGGAAACTTCGTAGTACAGATTTAGGTACCCAGATTTACTCTACATTACGCCCTAGATCAGGTCACCCCTAGATCATGCCATTCGTTTCACGTCAAGGGAGCACATAGACACCCCACGTTACACAGAGTAAGTGTTGAAAAGAATGGAAAGAAGTAAGAATTAGACGACAAGATAGTCATTCACAGATCGTTCATGACTTGATGACCATATTGTCATTTATCAGCAAATCAGTAACGGAAAAACACGCAACAGGAACAGTGGCAAACTCCTTGAACAAGACAAGACTAATGTTCGCAGCGACACCTCAGGTCAGAACTATAAGTTCACATAAGGATTCAAGCGCTGTTGTTGAAGTCCCTTAGGAGTGTACGAATCTGCAGTGCTCTGCTAGCAACCTCAATTCTCCCGGAAAGTATGTCTGATTTAGGAAAAATGGTTTTAGAGAAAGTTGTTGTAAAAGCAGAAGAATCACAGGTAAACCCCGTTCACAGTTCTAAGTGTCAAATATAGATTCGTTTTCATCTGGGTCCTTCAGTGTTAATAATGCATTCTTGATAAGTTTTTTGAATGTGCTATAATATTGATGAGGTATAATCATGTTGAATCTTCCTACCATTAAATGAAAATTTACCATGTTCAAATCCTCAATACTTTGAAATAAGCCATTTTCATGCGAATAAGAGATATGTTTAATTGCAGGATCAAGAAGAAGAGGAGGAAGAAGAATTAGTTGTATGTAATTACATCACCATATTCACTTAAAACAATATGCCTTAGTGTCCTACTACAATCATAATTTTAGTTAGGTTGTTGAGATAGTTATTGCATTATTTAATAGTATGTGTCTTATTCCATGCATCTTAGGATGCAACACTTTTCAAATAAAAAGTGATAACCTTGGGCAATTAAAGAAAATAGGGGTTTTGAGAAGTTGAGATTAAACATTTTTATATTACAGTATTATTAATTTGACCTGCCTAGGTGGCGCAAGAGGTATCATGCTCAAGTCCTGCGTCAGTGGTTTCAGGTTCTTTCCTGGATCCTCAAGTGCACCTTCCTTCGGATGAGAAGTAAAACCGAAGCCCCGTGCGGTGTACGATGTCATTTGCACGTAAAAGAACCCTCTTCTCTGCAATAGGTAGATGAGGTAAAATTCCCTGAGGTAGGAGCTACTCCCCAGGCGACCTTGGAGTGAACCAGCGAACGGTAGGCAGATGATAAATAGACATAGGGGTTGCAGCCTTTAATCGGCAGCCGGCTGCAAGAAAATACCGTCCAACATAACACCCATATGTCTATTCAGAGGGACAAGATGGGTAGCCGACCCTGTTATAGGCGGGAAAAGATTTAGGAGTTGCTAAATTGCTATTAATTTACTTGTTGTAACCTTATATGAATATGTAATCCTTTGTGACTGATATCTTGCTAGCGGGATTTCTCATGCTAGACCCATATGCCCAGATCTTCACCAGCACCGCAGCAGCATCTTTGCCCTTTAGCTCCCATTCTGGTCGATTCACCCGAACAGACACCACCTGCAGGACCTCTTCGGAAGCGGCTTATTGCGTTGGACACACCAGTTCTCGTCTGATCACTGAAGTTAAGCAATGCAAGCCCAGTTAGTACTGACATGGGTGGTCGCTCGGGAAAGCTGGGTACTGCTAATACCCAATAATCGTCGCATTAGTGTAGTGTCTGTGCAGACTATGCACTAGAACTATGCAGTGGACGGGTCTCTAATGACCTTGTAGTTGACGAGACCTTAAACACCAACAAACCAAACCAAACTCGTCTGATCACTGAAGTTAAGCAACGCAACCCCAGCTAGTAATAACATGGGTCGCCGCTTGGGAAAACTGGGTGCCGCTAATACCCAAAAATCATTGCCTTAATGTAGTATCAGGGCTTCTTCTAATGTGCAGGTCCTCCAACCCCTCCTGCAGTGGTCCAGCATTGGACATGCCAGCATCCCATTTCTGACATCTTCCGCTAGATACCCACGCAACCCACAACCCTCCTCTCCCCCGCCTGTGATCTTTGCCATCCTGTGCTTCGTCTCCTATGACCTGGCTCTTACCCGAAACAGAAGTGAGCTTTCCCACGTATTATCATAAATTACCCCCTCTCTATCTTTAGTTTGTTCCCATACACCCTCAGCGATTTCTTTGCTGCTCTCCCCTCCATTGTTGTCTCCTCTTCACCCTCCTCATTCTCCTCAACCTTCTCACCTCCTGAAATGTTATGCCTATCTGCGTCATTATCCTGTTTACCCTCCTCTCCCAGCTGGTAGACAGTCCCATATTGTTTATCCATGCAGTAGCCTGCCATACTGGATTTTTCGTATGTAGCCCCTGTATCCTGCACCAGTATGTCAACTTACTACTCAATTCTCTCTCTTGAAATGTAGACCACCCCATATCCCCCTGTATTGCTTCAACTGCTGCAAATCTATTTCCTCCAGGGCCGTCCTACCTAATCATCTTTGGGCTATCTCCATACAGTCCATCACTTTTTTACTGATGCGTAGAACTTCATTTCCATATGTTAGCCCTGGAACCGCTACTGCTTTCCACAAGTCCCTAACCATTTCGTACCTTGAAAATGAATCAAATGTTTCAATAGTTTTACAGCTGTGGCTTGTCTCATTTTATTAACACCTTGCAGGATCCACATGAAGAGTTACGTGAAAAATGCCAGCAAAAGAAAGAATGTGAAGCATACCATAATAAATTGCAAGAATGTAATGATCGAGTTAACAGCAGGAAGAAAACCGAAGAGACTTGTGTTGAAGAGCTGTTTGACTTCATACATTGCGTAGATCATTGCGTACGTTTTTCTTTCAATTTTTGACCCTAGGGGAAATTTCGGTTTTTTATTTATCATTGTCTTAGTATATCTTGGCATATTGAGGCTTTAAATTTATTAATATCCTTTCACTTATAAGTGTTTAATTCTCGAAGTATTTTCCCCGTTTTGTTCATGCTATGTATTGATATATTCAATTTAATATTTTAGGTGTCAAAAACACTTTTCTCGTTTCTAAAGTAATGATTTAAGGAATATCTACGATGGTAAATGTAGAAAAAGTTGGAATAAGTTGTACTCTTAGAATGGGCTATTAAAGACAGTTATTTGTGTTAAAACTAGAGAGAACAAGTGATTTTTTTATTGGTTAACTTAAATTAAAAGTGCTTTGGCTCCTAAGATGGTGATTGGATTCAGAAATGTGTTTAAAGGGCCAGGTAAGAATAAAGCGAAGCATGTGTAGCAGGAATGAAGTTGTACAACGTTGGAGACTTGTTACCACAGCAGTTTCTTCGCCAGCTGTTTCTATTCCTCACAGGCACCTTGAAGGACGTTAGTCTGCTGTGTCCATTGTGAAATTACACATTTAATGATTTCAGTTATATAATTAGGTGAAGAAATGTTATTGACCATTGTCCGTCTTGACTATTATATTCAAAAGGCATCAACAGCAAGTCGTTTGTAATATTATTATCATTCTTGCATCGTCTCAATTCGTGGGGTAGGCCGGCATCCCCCTACAGACAACCCAGACAATATTCCTGCGGGTTCCAGACGTCTGGCTGGAGTGCCCCCAGTCAGAGCATGTTCAGTGGACCTGCCGACCCGTCCCTGCCGAAGACAGGATAAGGGCATGGATGATGATGGCGAATGCTGCGGTACATGAGTGGCGTGTCGAGAGCTCATAGAATTACGGTAAGAATAAGTATATTAGAGGTAGCCTGGGGCTGGCGGATATCGCCGAAAGAAATGAGGGAGAATAGGTTGAGGTGGCATGGACACTTAATGAAAAGAGGAGAGGAGGAGCTCGTTAGGTCTATTTCAGGAATGCAGGTGGTCGGAAGCACCCGGGGCAGGAGGAGACCAAAGCAGATGTGGGAGCAGGTTGTACGTAAGGATATGGCAGTGTGTGGGATAGACGGGGACCTGATGGAAGAAAGGCGGGAGTGGAGGGCTAGAACCCGCAGACCCGACCCTGCCGCAGGCGTGATAAGGGCATGATGATGATTGAGTCATTCCAACCAATAAAGGAATCAAGGCATCTCTGCTCGTTAAGCTAAACACTTACCAAAACAATGTTAACACCTGTACATACTATCAATTTGAGGATAGTACAGTCCCTGGCCATATTAATGTGACCACCAGCTAATATTCAGCTGCAGAGGCGTCACTAGGGTTGGCATCACTCAGTGTAGTGACGCTATGGCGTCACCCCTCCCCCTTGAAAAAAGCTGCTCTGTTCCATCAAAAAGCTGATCTGGTGTCACCTCTTTTGTCATGGTGCGAGTGGTGTCACCTGGTCCAGCTGCAAACCACTGGAACCGCCGTTGACCATGGACGACCTGCCATGCCATCAGTAGGGCGTCAGAGGAGGGAACAGCAATGCTGGTGTCTTCTGGCAGGCGGGCCACCTGATTGGCATCAGCATCCGCCCTCTCATTGGACATAATGTTCACATGCCCTGGGACCCACATAAAGACCCCTGTCTTGCCATGCTCATGAATCATGAGAAGCCTAGATGTCTGCCATAAAGGGTGTGCAACAGCTGAATCACTAAGTATCCAAAAGCATTACAAAAATATTACAAATGCAGAAAATGTCTAGTGGTCACATTAATATGGCCAGGGACTGTATTTAAAATGTCAATTGCTTTCATTCTCGAGGATCGCTGTGTATACAGTATGTACGGTATAAAAGCAGAGAATGTGTTTCAAAAAGACCAGGACAGACTCGGTGCCGGATTTAGATATTGAGAGGCCCTAGGCTATTTCAATTTTGAGGCCCTTAAGTTTTGAAGCCCGCTAAATGTTGAGGCCCTAGCCTTCAGCCTACTTAGCCTAATGGTAAATCCGGCACTGGGCAGACTAGATAGTGCGAGTGTATTTTGCATCTGTAGATGTCGATACCTTTCACTAACTAATCGAGCTCTAGATGGCAGCACAGGTAATATACGAATATGGCGACTTGGTGCCGTCCTCGAAGTTTGAGGACGGGCCGATTATTACGACGTAAGTACAATAAATATTAATATAATCTAAAAGTTACTTTCACATTAATTTCGTTAAGTTAATTCTGTACGCTGTTGCTATAGATCGGCGAGATAGTGATGATGAAACAGTGCAGCTAGACTTTTCTAAAGGTTGGTTGTTTTGTATGAGTTTTGTCAACATGCACCCTTTGAATATACAGTAATTCAACTGGCAATCATAAAACAGAAACATGAAACTTTATTAAAATCCTTTTAAATGTCATTGCGTCACGCATACTATCGATTGCTGTTGGAGGTATTCGGCGTAATATTTTAAAGCTGTTATGGCTGATGGATTGCACTCTAAAATGGTGCTAGATCTGAAGATGATGAATTATTTTTTAACAGTGTCCCATCTAATGTGTTTTTACTATTGGACTGCTATTTATGAAACAGAAATATGATTAAAAGACAACAGAATAACCATGGGAAGCCGCGAGAAACGATAATAATTATTGCTAGACGCTGAATTTTAATAAGAGTTTTTTTTAAAAAAAAAAGAATAGGGAAGTAGATATAAATTCTTACTAGCATTTTTAATGACCTTCTATGCAAAGTATTCAGTGATGAAGAGTAATTATGCTATAGGTCAAGCAATGGAAAGTAAAAGCCATTGAAGTTACGTATTACTTCTGATTCACAGATGTATCCGAAAATATTAAAGAAGTTTTATGCAATGTTGTAAAACAGAATGGTGTCTCCAAAGGAAAAAAATTGGGTTACCTGAATGCCTTTGTTAAATTATGTGAAAAAGCATCAAAAAAGAATTCACATGGTTTCACTGCCAAAGAGCTGCTTTGTTGGTGAGTAAATATAATAGACACAATTGCATAATTATAGTTTTATTACTTTTGAATTAGTGAGCACTTTAACTATAGCACGTTCAATGCTTGGACTGAATATGTACGACTCTAATATATGCTTGCGTCCCTAAAAAGTAGTAATAATGATCCATCCATGCTTTTGCTCACAAATAATGAACTAATTTGTGAAGAGCAAGAGTCAAAAGCCCACATTGCCAGCACGTGTATATGTAATCATGTCTCAGATAACTTTTTTTATTATAATGAATCACTTTACTTTTAGCCTACGTTTGGCACTTCTACATGAAGCCAAAGAAGTGCGAGCAGCTGGTTTACGAGCTATGCGTTACTTGTTGAATGAAGAAAAGCTGATTGATGCTTTTCTAAGCATGCAGTTGCATCTTTTAGTTTGCAGGTAAACATATTGTTTGTAAATTGAAATGATAATTCAGTGAGATATTGTTAGTTTTGTAGTCATTTTTCCTTTTATACATCACCGTTATTTTACTCATTCCTCGCAATAGGTCTTTAGATATCGTCCTAGACAATCAAGTTGAACATATTCAGTGCTTGCGTCTGATGCGTAAAATATTGAATGTGTGTCCCCAGAAATTTCCGTCAGCTTTCGCTAGATGTTTAATTGCCATTTCAGTTGATGGATTTCAAGAGCGAGAAAGGTTACAACGTATATGCTTAGCAACATTAAGTGAATTAGGCAAGTAGTTTCTTTTGCCCTCATTTTTATTTAATAAGACATCTGCAAAATGATTCCTGTCTATTTCCAGCGTTGCTGAATGCAGAGTTATTTGCAGAATGCGGTGGGGTAGATGCTTTGATAAAATGCACTATTAACTGTCAACTTCCACGAATTAATGATTCATTAGTAGCTACAATTATTTATCTCATGAATCATCCAAAGACTAGACGTTATATCCGAATGGGAATTGATTTAGAGGTAGCATGCATGCATGTTAAGCATTAATCGAAATTGTTAACTTCCTAGTCAGATACTTTATTTTCACTTGTATATTTTTCATCTATAGCAAGTTTTGGCCGCATACACCGATTGTCACTACCGACCTCATTCAGAAAATTTAGATCATTCTGGGTATATATATATCTATCATAAGATATAATTTAAAGTGGTTTTACGAGTTTCAATAATTTTTCCAATAAAATTTGTTTTAGAGATGAGAAAGAATTAATCTTTGTTGCCAGTAAATTAGCCCTTTTATCTATTTTGCGTTCGTGGCCAGGTAATATTGGATTTAATTAATATTTTAAGTTTCATTTCAATAATATAGCATTTTTGCTATGTTCTCAGGTATGATTCGTTTGTGCAAACCGGATGATGTTGGTATTAAGTCCTTGGTGGATATTTTGTATCTTCCGAATTCTGATATTAGAGTATGCTGTTTTATGTATTTAGAATTGAACTTATGGAATATAGTTTTCATTATTGAATAGTACATCTAGCCCATAATTTGAAATTATGTAATCATTTTAGAAAGGCGTTTTGGATCTTTTGTTTGTGCTTTTTCGACTACCTGTACCGGAGTGGACTGACAATTTTTCTGTGGCGTTGTTGGCAACTGGTAATTAACTTCTTTTTATAAGTTCGAAGTAGTTATGACAATGTCTTGTGTCCCTTTTAATTCATCACGCGCTCAAGACTTGCAATTATTGCTAGATCCATTGAATATTAATGATTCGTGGAAACTCTATGAAGGCTTTGTTGCTGAAGAGGGTATGGCAGTTCTACCTCACATTGCGGAATACAGGTTACATTAATAATATAATCAATAATTTGTTTTATATCTGGTAGTTATTCTTCCTTGACATAGTACAAACTTATTTTCTGTTTTATGTAGAACAAATCTGATTGAAAATTATTTGGCGTTACTTTTACTGGCCTTTATTAGCAATGGATTGTTGGAGGTATATGTGTAGTTTTTAAAGATAAAGTGAGATTGAAATTATACCGGAATTTTGACCCTTGGAAATTTTAATTTATTTTTACATTAAAATATGCCTTTTAAAGTGCAATTTTACTTTCCAAATAATAATGCTAGTAGTATCGACTTATTTCAGGCGCTCATTGAGGTTATTACTACTAGCGATAGTTTCCTAACTGTAAGGGCAACTTTTCTTCTGGGAGAATGTCTTCATTTGGTAAGCAGCATTACAAAATGTTTTTTTCCAACAGCGGATAGATTCATTATAGATTAGGTGATGTTATTATTCTAGGCGAATAAATTATTACCTCATGAGTGCAATCATCATAGCCAGTGCTTGCCAACGTTAATGGCAGTGGCAGCATCATTTGATGCAGCCCCTCAACAACGACAGTGAGTAAAATTTTTGAATTTGTACATTTGGGAAGCCATTCCAGGAATGATATTTTTTAAGTAAACCTTTATAGGTATGATGGCATTTTTAGAGTAGAGGTTATAATTTCTAGGGGTTGGGACAAAATTTGGATTACTGCTCCTCAGGGTTGGTAATAAGCAAAATATTTCCCATATATGCAACGTTGTATAAATATCTTTTATATATTGCTTCATTGTAGCATTCTTCTGGAGAGATTGAATGTATTTTATTTTTCATTTTAGCATTGCATCAGGTGTTATTACATATTTGAACAGCCTTCACGCCTTAAAGAATCGTGGTCCCATTCCTTTTTCGTTGTTCTTGGATCAACTTATTCAATTTTCATCAAAAGCAAGAAAGTCCTTGATAATAGATAAAATTAGCCGAGCCAAACTCTTAGCATGCCTTAAAAAGGTTTTTGAGTTTATAATTCAAACTGCTACTCATAAATGGACTTAATATCTGATCTACATATGTAATCGAAAATATTAGGACTCGGAGGAGTTTATTGTCCAGGCAATAAAAGATTCCCACGTCTTAAACTCATCTCGAGAATTTGACAGCTGGGATTGGATGCTAATTGATGCTCTGTTAAAGGTATGTCTATCCAATGATGAATATATTATATGGTGCAATGTATAGTATTATTTTTTATCAATCATCAGATGTCCAGTGACTCCTTAAAAAAATTAGATGACAGTGTTCACAGGCTTTTTATACGCAAACTTATCCATTTTTACAAGCCAACTTCAAAACTCTTTTCTCATTTGAATTTAAATAATGCGAAATCCAGGGTGATTTCCATTGTTGGATGTCATTTAATGGACTTTCTAGTAGATGCTGAGGAAGTAAGTTACCTTTCATATTGAAGGCTGCTTTTTTTAAATGTATAATCCAAGTATTGTACATGTGTAATGTTTATACTGTATTCGTGTTTGCTACTTGGAAGTATTAGTATGTAGTTGTACCTTTACTGCATTTTTAGAGCGAGGCTAGTAAATTTCTTGGGGAATTTTTGACTGACTTTGGGCTGTGTCTTGGGCAAGTAAGTTCCTAAACATTTCAATTATTGAATACATCAACATTCCCAATCATTGTAAACTATTAAATATTTTATTTATATTTTGCTTGTAGCACTATATGTATGTTCAAACATAACTTGCAATGTTGTTTTATTAGATTACAACAGAGCGTTCTCCGCTGGATGCCATTCTTTGCCCTAACAGGGTTCTCAGTACAAACTGCCAATACTACTTTTTATTTGTTGGTCGGTTGTGCCACTCATTAAATGGACGTAAAGCTCTAGAAATGACAAGCATTTATCAATAGTAAGAGGTCTCATATCAAGTACCAATTATTTATATATATTTAATTTTGTATACCATTAATTTCTTGTTTGGTGTAGTCTTTTGGATCTTGTGTCAGTATCATCACACGACTGTTATACGAAACTGATTGTGTCCAGTTTAGATTATTCCAAAGATGGCTTACCCAGGATTATTTTTACCAAAATTCTTACAGGAACGTCAGAGGTAAATTGCATGATATTTGGTTTTTCTGATTAGCAATACATTCAGTACTTACTTTGGCTTGTATTCTTGTTTAGAGTTAATGTTTTACTACTTCTAAAGCTATTAACCAATTTCAGGGGTTGGGTGTGGGAGTCTGCAATAATTTTTGAGGTTAGCATTCAAAAATATGAGACACTGATTCAACCGTAGTTAAGATTAGGACGTTCGTATTCTTTCAATACAAGAATGAGAATTATTGAAGGGAAACTAGGGTGTGTTCTTGAGCAAAACCGTAATAATTTCTCGTCATTAGGAGAAATATTTAATTTCTTACTTAAATGATTTTTCGAGTACGACTCATAAAAAGCGGATTAAGTTGTCAAACAGTGTTGGGGACTGAAAAGACGTTGAAGTGTAATATATGTAACTCTTTCTGTATTTCAGACCTGCAGACTTTATGCAACGAATTTTATGCGAATATTAGTTAGGTTGCATCACCCAGAATTTCACAAATGGGGAGTTGAACTTTTAGTATCACAATTATATGATAAATCACGTGCTGTTTCATTAACAGCCTTGGAAGTTCTGGATGAAGCCTGTGAATTACTGGTTAGAAATTTTCAGTCAAAGTTATGTTTCTGTAATCTAGCTTACCTAAGTGTTGCTTTTTCAGGCAAACTTGGAATCTGTCATTAACCTAAGACCTTCATTGCTACACTTAGGAGATCGTGGTCTCCTTCTATTGATTCGCTTTCTTTCTCGACCCAGTGGTTTTAAGTTTCTTTTGGATGCAAATTTTGCTGTAAATGAACTAGAACGATGGAAGAAGGTAAAATATACTTGTCTATTGAAAGGTAACCATAAATAATTGTAATGTGTTTACTTTTGATAATTTTATTAGACATATAATTTGAAATATGTAAAAATAGTAGAGGATGAGTTGAATGATTCAATCACACGCCATCAGCGTGGGAAAGATGGCACTTATGGACGACGGACATCACAAAAGTAATAGTGTTAAATTTCTATGATTTAAAGACGTTCGTATTTATAATGCATTTTGTATTTCTTAGGCATGTTATTCGTGATGTCTTTGTCCCTCACCACCTCTATGGACAGTTAGCTCAACATAAGGCGGGCTTAGATTTACTCAGGGAACATGCAAGTGTTATTACTGTATTGCATGAGATAGTAAGTTTCTAATTATGGGAGGAAGTCATTTTGAGATTTATCTCGTCAATCTTTAGAACTGTGTAGTGCCATTAATACAACATATCAAGCTACAAAAATTTGATAGTCCTCAGCAGATTTTGGAATTGAAAGCCGCTTTATGGGGATTGGTAAGGCTGTTACTTTTCATATTTAGTTTCATATTTAAAAACTTCTTGATATTTATAAATTTAGAAAATTTTTATTTTTCATGTAGGGTCAGATTGGTACATCTGAAGAAGGAGTTGCCATGCTAAATAATGGTCATGTCATTCCTGAAATTGTTAAACTGGCAGAAGAATGCCCAGTTTACTCAATACGAGGGACCTGCTTCTACGTATTGGGTCTGTTAGCATCCACAAGAATAGGAGCAGATCTTCTTAGTAAACTTGGTTGGGAATCCCTTTGCCACAGGCGTTCAGAGATGTGGCCTTTAGTGGAAGAACCAGATTTGATATTTGCTGATGATTCCTTGTCATCAGTTGGAAGTCTTAGTAATCAATTGGGCGAACTCGATGTTGATGATGGATGTAGTAGCACACTTGCAAGATTAGATGAAGATGGTGCTGGAGAGGATCTCAAGTGTGAAGAAAACTCTTGTGGTGGTATGCATTTAACTTTCAGTGAATCAAATAATTTCGCTATGTTGGATGAATACAACAACAAGAAGTTCACAAATCTAGAGATTTCTCCTGTGGAGCCAAAATCTCACTTTCATGGTGTGAGAGATGGCATAATGCAAAACAGGTCGAAGTGTACGGTTGTTGAGGGTGCAAATTCCGATTATTCTTGCCATTCTCATCCTGCTTCTAGTCCAGTTAATAGGATTGGCAATGGCAAGTCCTCATGCCACAGATGGTCAAATACTTTACCTCTGATGAGGACTAAACCTTCAACTGCAGAATCTTTACATACCACTAACGCATTTGCAGAGACGGAGTGCAGTCGTCAACGTAGTCGCAGTGTAACTCAACGGCCACTTACTTCTGAAACTGTTACTGAGGCATGGGAACGGCGCAATAGGGTGGTTTCGTCAGATACAAGCTGCTGCAGTGTCCATTCTAGTCCTCGTGGATCGACTCGAATACGTCACAAGCTGAAGATCACCTCTCGGGAAAGAATACGTTGTGATTCTTTAAATGATGGCATGAAATATTCTGACAGTGATTCACCTGCTGCCTCATCTATGTTTTGTCGTGGCCCTAGACACTTACGCAGTTCAAGTAATATAGAAATAGGTCAGAGTAAAGCTTGTCTTATTAGTGGGATGCAATCAGAGTATGGTGATGCTGTCATACCTTTAAGTAATACCAGCTTTAAAGACAGGAGAAGTGATAGCAATGAAAGTTCTCATACCAGTACTAGTAAAAGTAGATCTAATAGTTGCACAGACTCAACAAGTGGATTCAGTTCTTGTGAATCAAACAATATTCGTCCAGTGACTTCGTGTAGTACAATGGATCGGCCTCAGCTACTTAGTCCTATTGCAAGTAGTTCATCGTTGAATACCATGTCAGGTCGTACTGTACACCATTCTGATCCAACTCGTAAACTGGTCAATTTACGGAAAACTCCAGTGATATTGTGCCGCGTTTCTGCCCCAGTCAATCTCGTTACAAATGTTACACCGTTACCTAGTTATTCTGCCCCTTCTGGACCTTCTTTATCACCAGATGTACATACTTTGGAAACGTTTGCATTTACCACAACCCGAGATGCACAGGGGTACGCAACATTACGTTCACTCAGACAAAGACGTCGAGGATTTAGCACCTGCGTTGTACCAGATCAAAAGTTATTGGAGTACAATTTACGCACCGTGAAAACAAGAAGTTTAGATTCAAGGCTTGAATTGCCAAGGCTTCTCACGTTTGTTACACTTAAACTCTGCTGTATTTTTTCTAGATTAATGTCAAAAGTTTTCTGTGCCTTAAATTCCTTTGCTATTTCTAGGTATGATTCATTGAGTTCTTTAGGATTGTCAACTTTTGAAAGGCTATCACACAGTCATAGTACTAGTACTCAAAATATTTCATTAGACAAAGAAGAGGTTCGTTACGTTGGACTCTGCTTACCAGTTGACATTGGCATGATATTTAACGTGAGTACATTTAGATGGTGTTCATTACAAGTATTACCTTTTGCATCGTATCGTTTTTATTGATGGAGAGGTTATTTGAAGAGTCATTAATTACTTTTGAAATGTTTAGGAGGACTGTAAAGAAATTCAGTCTCTTCCTGTTGATGTTACGCCTGATTTTACACTAAAATATACTTATTGTGCCAGTAATTGTAAGTTTGATTTCATATTTACTCATACGTTCAGGCACTACGTGCGACCGATTTGGGAGATTATCTCTTAAATTCTCTATCATATTTTTCATTTTAATTTGCACCTAATGTTTGGATTTTATAGTAGTTGTACTGAGGTCTCACATGGAAATCGATCCAGATTTTGACAAGAATTTAAATGACGGTTTGGAGCTGCATACTCCAAATACCTGTATAGGTTGTTTTCGTATTAATAATGTTCTTGATTTGACCGCGGATAATCAAAAATCGCCAGATCAACTATCATTAGGTACCTCGACAATACCTCATTACCATTAAAATCGAAAAGTCTAATTGATAACTTCTGCTATTGTTGCTCGTTGCTTCAGAGGTAACTTCATTCCATAAGAAATTGGGGCAATTTCAGCGAACCGAAACGACGTATAACCGAAATCGCACACCTTTTGGGAAATCCCATGCAAGTAATTCTGACACGTCTACTGCTACCACTCCTGGCAGCCTTTCCAGTCTAAACATTTGCGACCAAGGTAATTTATTAGTTGCCGATACAATTACTTAAGGACATTTAATGTGATTATTGAAATTATAAGTGAAGAAGATGTAATTAATAATTAAATTTTTAATTAAAGGTAATAAAATAAATAGCGAGAGTTTATCTGGTAAAGCACTTCTACGAAAAGAAGTATTACGACTTATCGTTAATTTAAGTAGCTCTGTAGCTACAAAATCTGCAGAACAAGGCTTATTAAAGTAGGTGAAAGTACTGTGAATGTCATTAATTTAAGATTTCATTATCAGAAAATGTTGATATTTCATTAGAACTTTTCTGTTAAAATGTTGAGTCTTAAAAATTGAAATTTGTTTGCAGTCTCAAGCAGAAATTTCCTAATGCATTCCAAGATTTGTGTCTGTACTCTGAGATTACTCATCTAATGGCCTTGTATAAATTTCGCCTCTCTGCTCGCCGTTTTATTCAAGAACTTTTTATGGATATGACATTTAGCGAGGTAAGATTATAATCATGTAAGTTTTTACTAGCTTTATCATACTATGAATATCTCAAATATTGGCCTAATAAGCGATTTTATGTATAAATCGAGGTCCACATCTTTTTTTTTTTTCATTTTAACATCGAAAGATAGGGTGAATTGCACAATTTCCCTATGTTTCTCTACCTAAAAGTCAAATATGATCGTCGTTGAGATTCTTAAGACTATTTATTTTCAGCTATATGAAGAACCACTACAGTTTCTTGGTTTGAATGAAGAAGCTTCCATTGATGATGACTCCAATGTTTGTTGACTTCATCTTCTGCCTCTTAAAATATTTTGAATGGTTCTTCTTCCAGTATGATAATAAGAAAAATCAGTGTCTAATAAAACGTTTTTAAAGATTTTTTTCACCAAATTCAGTGTGCAGCTACTACTTATATTAACACATCATATCTTGACTAACCCCCGATCTTCCCCAGTCTTAAATCAATTAGCAAGATCTAATCTTAGTTGCACTGGAGGTGAAAAAACTTTGACTCTCAAATTTTTAAATGTCCAACTCATATTTTCCTTGTATTTTACTGCATTCATTCAAAGGTTCATCATTGTCTGAACTTGTAAAATGAAGTTATAAGATCCTTAAAATTTTGATCTCTTGAACTCCTCATCATGTAAGTCTTTCTAGGTATTAAGTGCACACGTTTTGAAAATTTGAGAAGCAAAGGATTTAGCATATCAGATTTTGGGGAAGGTACTGTTACTGCAGATTTATATAATGAATGTTATTTTAAATTATGACATGGCCATTTAATCGATTTGCTAATGATTTTGATTGTAAGTTTAAAACTATTTCTTGCCTAAACATTTAAAGAGACTGTATAGTTTATGTATGAAGCTTATATTTTTGTCTCATTTCTTTTTTTATTTAACAACTTATTTAGTTTGTGATGTTTTTTTGTAGGTATTTATTAGAAAATGAAAGGATTAGGCAGCGTATTATTTTAATCTGAAATATTTTTGTGCTTGCACCATTAAGTGAATCAGTCATTTGTTTTTGCTCATGATAATTAACAAAAAAAAGGCTCCGAGTAAAATAATTTTACCATTCATGCCTTCAAATGTACCATTTATAGCAAACAGCTAAAATGTTATTTGATTTTGATTAGTTGAGTTTTCATCTATTTAAAAATTAGTATACATTTTAAATTAAAGCCAACAAGCTCTCAAATTTTGAATTAAATGCACAATATAGGTTTATCCTTCCTTGCCTTACGCTGATTTTTAAGTGAAATTGTAGTTTTTTATATATAAAGGACTCGAGAATTTATATTCACAGTGCTGCTTATTTATATAACGAGGGTTGTACATAACATTTTAGTCACTCAACATACCGAATATTCACCAGTTAACAGTATGCGTACATTAATCATGTTACGTTTTTAACACGTTAATAATGGTTTATTTTCAATAACCGTGATTCTACAATGTAGTATTATTTAAGTCATTGACTAAGATTTCTAGACGTCAGCAGTAGGATAATGTCTTGCCACTCTCTTGGAACTCATTCCAAAGCCTTTACTAAAGCTTCATGAACTTCTATTGAAATCTGTGCTTCAACTTTGCCCCGTTCAGATGAAGCGGAAGCTAATTCTTGTTGGGCTTTTGCTAATCCGTCTCGACATAACTGCAAATTATATAATGACAGTATTTGAGATGGAGGAATACATACCACAGCCAAAAAACAGTTCAGAAATTAAATGTCCTTCAGGACGAACCACAACTATGCTTACTTTAGAATCCAAATCTTCAACTTGTACGGCTTCCTCTGCCAAGATTTGTACCGATGAATCGTCATTAATTGAAATTGAACCGCTGCTAACTGTTAAATGAATACAACTGTTTCAACTGGTGCACTATCCACTTCTTTTATGTGCAAGACAATAATTTGTATTTAAATACCGAAATATTTTTTCGCATTTCCGTCAGTTCCTAAAACGGTAATTACACCTGGTTTTAAAACTGCTAAAGTAGGTACATGATTCGGAAGGATGCCAAAATTGCCACTATATGAAGGTACGTCAACTTGCTTTACATTTTCGCTATTGTAAAATACCTGAAAATTAATTTATTCCAACAATAACTATAGGCTTATTGGAGAGAATAGAGGTTTGCGGCCACGGTATACCGCGGCCACAACTAACTCTTATAAAGTGCATTGTGATTTAACTTACTTTTGCAGGTGATGCAAATGTGAATGACATTTGATTACCTTCTGCATATCCTCTGCTGTATACAGAAGATAATTTCGCATATTTCTTAGAATTTCTGAATAAAAAACTTGATAAACGTAAAGCCATTTTTATTGGACCTTTAGCAGAAAGCCTGAAAAGCACTGCCGTACCAAGTTGCCGATCGGTCAGGACAACCAAGGATGCCATACATCTGTATCCCTACCAAAATGATAAAATTCCCTATCAACGAAAAAGCATCGTAAACAACTATGCTGCAGCAAAACCAAGACGGTTAACCGCGAACCGCATAAATCACTTGCAATCTCGCGGCACCTCAATAGTTTTTAACAGGATTCACGAGTAAAGAACGAGTTGCCATACATTTTTTTTGATTTACAAATCTCATTTTGTGTAGTTAACAATATGCAATGCATAACATACAGAAGCAACAATCATGGCCGTCAACACTTACAGTATGTATAATTGGAATGTTTTATTAATTCGGAAATAAGTCGTGCAAAACTTTATAAAAGTAAAATATTCAGACAAATAAATAACCAAAATGCTAAAGAAAGCAACATTAAATGCAAACCTTCCCAAACATTATCAAAGCTAGTGTATATTCGATAGCTACATCCTTTTAAGTACAACATTCTTTTCATTCTGGCCCATTTGAGGTATTTTCATACTCGGCACATACAGTATGGGTTTCATATGCCCTAAACACATAACCTTTTCACATTTAGCCCCGCAAAAGCTCGCGCTGGCTCTGCCGGTAAGAAATGTGCAGTGGATAGAGTACAGTTCAGTCTGTCGCTGGCAGTGTTAAGGAAAGTGTTAACCTTCCGTCCACAAGGTGACGATTTCTGGCACACACACTACACTGTGGGGGTCTGTGATGACCCCAAAAAAGGCTTTTTAATTTTCAAGGCTTAAATATTTAGATTAAGGGCATTAATATGGATATTGAATTAAATATCATCCATATAAAGCTTTAGTAATGAAAATAATTTGGAAACATGCAGTAAAAATTCTATATTACCCAAGAAGACAAGACATCATCATCACCATACCCTTATACACCTATGACAGGGTCAGATCTGCAGGGTCTAGTCCTCCACTCCTGCCTATCTCCCACCAGGTCCCCATCCACCCCAACACTACCATATCCTTATGGACATCCTGCTCCCATTTCTGCTTTAGTAGCCAGTGTTTCTGACCAGCCACCCATGTTGGTACTAACTTGCATTGCTTAACCAGAAATATAATATGCTAATTACTTAGGAGACCTGCCAACTCCCCGAGATAGGTAAAAGAAATCATCGGAGAACAGGTACTCAACGGTTGGTTAAGATTGGAGAAACTGGTACATGTGTAGACACAATTTTGTAGGTCTGGGGTCTGCCGAGACCACACCTTGTGGACGGAAGGTTAAAATTTTGAAAACTCAAGCACATACAGTATGTGGGATGTTAGCAATACCCCAGCAACTTTTTCATTATACTGTGGCCCAGGAGCCTTTCAAATAATTCTGTTATGACAATAATAATGACAAACAACCTGAAAGGGTCTAGTAGAAGGGTATTGTTAACTTGGACAATGTTGGCAACTTTGAAGATGAAAAAAAATCCCATTTTAAGTTGGTGGCGTGCTATGAACGCCCCATTTATGGGGTTAAGATAAGGTGACAGATCCACAATACTGTAATACTTTTGTCATATGGGTCAGTAAGTTTTGAAAATTGCATAAATTTATCTCTTGATTACTGTACTCTGTGAAATGCTTTGAAGAAACTCCTCACGGAGTGGACTTGATAAATCATAATAAACGTGTTTCAGATCAAAATTCTTTCTAAAACGCACGAGTTCATTGACTGTAATAGGATCTCCCTGCCTAGACCATACTGCTAAAGAGCTATGTGGAAATGATGCCAACAAATATTGTAGTTGTTTGACAGAATTTTTTGCAATACAAGCTCTAACAGAAAAAGTTACAAGTTGTTTGATGTTGGCATTATTTAACACGGCAGTCATCGCACTGATCATATTAGATGTATACGTAGGAAATGGAACTGTGGGATCAAGGTATGTTGTCCATCCAACGGTCACTCTACAATGTGGAAGAAGTTTAACTACTTCCAGAAACCGTTCTGCTTTTAACGGAGCAGAGATAGGATTTGTAGGTCCCGGTAAAATGTCAGCATATAATATTACAGGGAAGTCGATCTGTAAAGTAGTCAAAGCCATATGAAAAATTTTATTATTAAATCTCTTATAACTCAGGGGCGGATCCAGAGTGGGGGAGCAATGCAGCAATTGTACCCCTCTTCAGTGCCTCAATGGGGCAAAACTGATAAGGCATTTTTGCATTGCTATCCCCATTTCTATACTGGCAGTCCAATCTATTGTTGACTAAACCACTGAAGACAGAAGGATACTGAAAGATTGTGAATATTTAAAAATATTTGGGGTACACTGACTATTTTTTGAAGTGCTCCCCCTCCTGATCCACTCCTGGATCCGCCACTGTTATAACTTTAGTAGAAATAATTTTTTTGCAACATTCAATGAACCTACGTCGCTGATGTACTTCTGCAGAATATCAATTGACGACTGAATGGCATCTAAATGTTTAAAATTGAGTTTGATTCCCTTATGAAATTTCACTACTGCTTCTAACCATTGATCAAGTGTCAAATCATTGGCAGTCGTTGGAGAAAGGGCCATGACTGGAATGGAACTGCCATCCTTCTTAATAGAAGTTATATAAGCCTCTAGAATCATTGTGTTACCTACGAAATAGTATGACTATTGAAATCATCATGATATAAGACACATTTTATCATAGACATACATATTGAACTAAAACCCACTATGCAATGCTTCCTCTAGTGAATGCCGATTATGAATGCCATGAGACCATGTAATCCTACTACCATCGCCTTCAGCTTCGGGAAAAAAATCCAACACATTTTTAGGATGTCGAATGAATGGAAATGAACCTACAGGAAATAAATTCTTCAGTAAATCAATGTACAAATAATTCCATAAAAAATGCGTACAAACTGTTATGTCTGAAACCCCGACTATTCGAATTTCTTAAATGAGAAGCAACGGTATAATTAGTCGATTGAAATATTTTGCTAGAAATCAATACATGATATAGGAGCACAAAGAAAAATCGTCAGTGACAGAACTGTTCGAAATGTCGAGGGTTTACTGTACTTTTGAAATACATACATGCTGAATAACCTCGATAATAATAGTAATTTATGTTTTAAAAACGTCATAATGCAATCACAATATCTAAAGAGCACAGCAAAAAAAGACAAAAATGAGATGACAGGTCTACCTACAGCATATTTGACATGCAACAATATTATTACTTAATAGTCTAACGGAAACTTACTCAGAATAATGTTACACATCAACAGTCCTAGAGCTATAACGCCGATTTTAAAAATAACTGATCGACTCCGAACTGTCATTACGATTATGTCTGTATAAACCATTTTAATTACATGATGATAAACTCATCATAATAGAAAACAAATCTCGCTTTAAAAAAAGCACTTCCGTCGCATGACTTTTGCAATGTTACGAGGGTAATTCATAAATGTACGGAAATTGCCCAGGCCCCTAATGGCGGAGGCGATGTTAACGCAATTAACAGAGATGTATCTGGACTCTCTTTTGCAGTATTACATGTTCTTAAATTTCGCCATTACAGTAATCGTGCTGATTTGTTTTTATAAGCTTGAAATTAGCAATGCTATTTAACAGCAGCTAAGTACAACACATTCTGTAGGCCCTATGTTTACCGCTGAAAAGCAGCTCCTAATGGACGCTAACCCATCTCCCGCCTATGACCTGGTCGGGCACTCATCTTGTCCCTTTGAATGGACTCACGGTGATATACTGTATTGGACGGTATTTTTCGGCACCCGGCTGCCGACCAACCCCTATGCTTACTGGTAGGCTATTTATCGTCGGTTTACTATTCATTGGGGCACCCCTCCGAACTCCTACACCTAGGAATTTTGCCTTATCTATCTGTTGCACAGGTGAGAGGGATCTTTTGGGTGCAAATGCAATCCTACACCACACGGGACCTCGGTTTTACTTCCCATCCGAAGGAAGGCGCACTCGGGGCATCTTTTTTATTCGAGCACGATATCAAGGCGGGTCCTGTACGTTGATAGCTGAAAGAAGGATGAATAAGCTCTGGGCAGTGCCGGATTTACCACTAGGCTAAATAGGAGAAGCCTAGGGCCTCAATATTTAGTGGGCTTCAAAATTTAAGAAAATGGCCTCAACGGGGCTTGAGAAGGGCCTCAAAATTGAAATAGCCTAGGACCTCTCAATATTATAACCGGCACTGGCTCTGGGTCATTCTCTACCTTCTGTTCTCTGTTAGGTCCTTATCCACCCCTAACCTACCTACGGTGACTTAGAGCGGCGAATTGCTTTGGACACACCAGTTCTCGTCTCATCACTGAAGTTAAGCAGCGCAACCCCAGCTAGTACTGACATGGGTAGCCGCTTGGGAAAACTGGGTACTGCTAATACCCAAAAATCCTCGCAGTAGTGTAGTGTTTGTGCAGTCTTTGCATCAGAACTATGCTGTGGACGGGGCTCTAATGACCTTTGCAGTTAAAAGGGCCTATTGCAGTTAATGCAGTTAATGACCTTTGCAGTTAAAGGGCCTATTGCAGTTAAAGGACCTTTGCTATTAAAGGGCAGAAGTCCTATAACCCTTTTTTGTCTATGGAAGGGGCTAGTATGCCACTGTACGTTCCGTTGGTACCAAGGACGAACTGCTAGGTGACATTTTAACGAGGCCAACACCTGCTTATCCATCTTTCTGAGAGCGCCAGGGGCACGCTGCCACTTGTTGTTGTTGTTTGTTGGTGTTTAAGGTCCCGTCAACTACGAGGTCATTAGAGACCCGTCCACTGCGTAGTTCTAATGCATAGACTGCACCGACACTACACCAATGCGACGATTATTGGGTATTAGCAGTACCCAGCTTTCCCGAGCGACCACCCATGTCAGTACTAAGTGGGCTTGCGTTGCTTAACTTCAGTGATCAGACGAGAACTGGTCACGCTGCCACACCTGGAAATTTTGTTAATGGAAAGGGTATTTCATTTTACATGTAGAACAGGTACTTTTACTTGCAGGAACCATCGTCGGCCTACACATTATCGTGGGAGCGGCTTATTGCGTTGGACACAACAGTTCTCGTCTGATCACTGAAGTTAAGCAACGCAGCCCCAGTTAGTACTGACATGGGTGGCCGCTTGGGAAAACTGGGTACCACTAGTATCCAAAAATCGTCGCATTAGTGTAGTGTCTGTGCAGTCTCTGCATCAGAACTACACTGTGGACGGGGCTCTAATGACCTCGTAGTTGAAGGGCCCTAAAACAGCAACAAAACAAAAAAATACACGTTATCGTACAGCTTTACTTTCAGTTTGACAGAAAAATGCGTTCGGGGCTTCCTTCTCACCGGAAAGAAACCTTCCTGTTGTTTGTGTTTAGGGCCCGTGCACCGTGGCCCAGGACCAGGTCATTAGAGCCCGTGCACAGCATAGTTCTTATGCAGAGACTGCACAGACACTAATTACACTAATGCGACGATTTTTTTGGGTATTAGCAGTATCCAGTTTTCCAAAGCGGCCACCCATGGCAGTACTAGCTGGGGTTGCGCTGCTTAACTTCAGTGATCAGACGAGAAGTGGTGAGTCCAACGCAATTCGCCGCTCCCGAGAAACCTTCCTCGTTGTCAGGCAAGGATCGAAACTGCAATCATGGATTCACGAGTCAGTTTTCCATTTAGCCTCCGTAAATAATTGAAAAGTTTGATTCATAATGGATAGTCTAATACGTCATCCTCAGGCCAATCACTTTTTAATTACACGTAGGAGTATTCAGGTATTGTCCATTGAGTTACGCATGAATGCATTTTTATTTATAGTAATCATTGTTAAATACATAATATTAAAATTTTATTGGGTTATAACAGAAAATAATATCGTCAAATTAGAATTTCATATTTCTCACATACTAACAGCATTTGATTGATCTCATTTTGTTGTTGCAGCATGTTGAATGTTTCCTGCAGAAATTGGCTATATGGCATAACAGGTACAATGATATTTGAAATATTATTGTTATAGGAACTATGGATAGGTGAGAAATGAACCAGTATTCCGTTGACGATGTAATAAAGTTGCAAAATGTACATATTGATATCCGAGATATTACCGTTACAGGAACTATGGGCAAGTACAGAGGAAGGAATCAATTCCGCTGACGCTGTATAATTTTTAAAATCAGGTCCAGTCTCAGGTGTTGCTTATTAACATATTCAGTATCTGTTCCAACAAACGTACAAAACTATTTGCTACTTATTTTGACTCAAAACTTTATACAACAATTATGTCTCATTCTTACTTCTACTTTAGATATCTTTGTTATATCATAGGTCTGTCAATTGGAACAAGTTCCTTTCAAGTCTACAGTGCTGAAAATTCGTCTTTCGAAACTAAAAGCGTAAGAAATTATTCATTTCTGTAACCTTTTTATAGAAAAAAATATTGGGGAAAAGTTAGGATAGGAGTAATTGTCGAAATTAATGTTCAGCAGTTCAGAATCGGATTAATAAGTATTTTAATTTTTCAGGATGACTTAAGCGCCAGTAATGGCAACGAAGATTTTGATTTCAATTTCGCCACCAGAGATATTCCACTTATTTTGGGCCGCGCCAATGAAACCACTGATATAGTGTTTAATTGTGACTTCAATGCAACATTAGTAACTAATAATTCTATGATTTGTGTGTGGAGTTTGAAATCTGGAAAAGATGATTTCAATAAGACTAATTGGAATATCGGAAGTGGAGATCAATCGAATTTTCTTGGTGGACCCAAAATTGACGCCATGGACGAGGAGACTGGTAAATTTATATAAGTTTTTTTTTACCATAATTAGTAAGTAGATTTCAGGTTGTACAATTAATTCTGCGTGCATTTCAGTTGTCTCTTTTTTTTATTCCCATGTATAACAGGCAATTATGTTTTTTTCGACGTTGGCCAATCGCGATGGAATCCTCTCGATTCGAAAGATGGCTGGCTAGTCAGTCAAATATTTGCAGCTACTGATCCAAATGGATTGTGTTTAGCATTTCAGTACAACATATATGGCTTAGGAGTGGATGCTTTACAAATTCTATTAATTTATAATGTGGAAAGCGAAAAGATGAATTCGTCATCAGGAGAAGAAATCACTAAAATTATCAGTTATGAAACTGCTATTTTGTGGGAAAGAAATGATACAACAAATGGGGAGTGGCAACCTGGACATCTGAGTTTTACTTCTCAAACACCATTTCAGGTAGGCATAATACTGCTTTTCTATACGTGGATGTTTTAGGGCCCTTCAACTGCAAGGTCATTAGAGTCCCCTCCACTGCGAAGTTCTAATGCAGAGACTGCATAGACACTACACTAATGCGACGATTTTTGGGGTATTAGTGGTACCCAGTTTTCCTAAGCGGCCACCCATTTTAGTACTAGCTGGGGTTGCGTTGCTTACCTTCAGTGATCAGACGAGAACTGGTGTGTCCAACGCAATACAGTCGCTCCCGCATAATACTGCAGTTGGCTGAAAAGCTACTCTAGACGCTTGAACAGGGGATTATGTATTTAAGCCATTAAGTCATGGGTTGGGGAATACGCCAAGCAGCCATAACAGGACGAACTCTTAGGAGGCTGCCCGTGGGAGATGAGGAGGTAGGTGAAAGGATGAAGAAGAGGGTTAAATTTTCAGCACCCAACGTTCTTTACCAACCACCCATGTTGGTATTGACGTGGGCTTGCGCTGCTTACCTTCAGTGATCTCACGAGAACTGGTGTGTCCAACGCAACTTGGACAATATTAATTATTCTACCGTATGGGGTCTGGAATCTCCTTGTTGCTTATAGTTATTGTGCAATAGGTCAGACACCATGCAATATTATAATCAACAAAGCATTAATTTACCTGCCAAAGTTTCTATTTTGGTTGTAGAATGCGATGTTGGAACAGGTGGGGTAGGCCGGTATCCCCCACTGACAACCCAGCCAATATTCTTGCGGGTTCCAGAAACCTGGTTGGGGTGCCCCCAGTCAGTATGCAGTTCAGTGGACCCGCAGACCCCACCCTGCCACGGGCGGGATAAGGGTATGATGATGATGATTTAATATTAATTATTCTGTTGTAACTTTTTGTTATTAGATCGCATTTAGTGTTGTACCTTCATTTATTTTGGACAAATATGAAGGTTATGTAGCTCTAGATAATACAGTGTTTACATTTGGATCATGTCCAGGTTTGTAGATTGTTGTACATTTTACAGGTGTATCTCGTATGGTGTACGGCAGTAATTTAATTATGACGCATTTATTTAGGTGACTGCAGTTTTGAATCAGGATTTTGTAGTTGGGAAAACGTGAATTATAGTACTGTCCAATTTCAATGGACTATTGGCCGTGGAACTATTAACACCATCACTGGACCCCTTCGAGATCACCCCAGCACTGAATCTAAAAGATTACCTGGAGGCTATGCATATATAGATTCGTCATATCCTCGAAGGGCTGGGGATAAGGCAGAGTTGTTGGGACCTGTCTTTCCAGCAGCTTTAGGTATGGTTTAATATTTATTGTTTCTTTGGCATAGTAATTTGAAAATAATGTGCTACGACCAGTGTCAGATTAAAGTGTTTATGAGCCTTAGGCTGAAGAGACCCTTCGGTAGTGTGGAGAATAATAATCTAATTATGGATATGCACATGAAGATATGTGATATACGAAAGTTTCGATTTTAAAATTAAGATTAACAGAACACTTAAGCCTTCAATTACTCTAGGGGCCTCCAAGAGTCCAGATCTGTTTGATACACGAGCACTGACAATGATCAGTTTTTGTCTCTTTGTGATTACATGTTGACAATGTCCCGCATCTAAAGTTGCCAGAAATCCATATTGTCTTCAATTTTGGATGTCTGCTTACGGTCCGAAGATTGGAAGTTTGAGCATTTCAGTTATACCTGCAAATTGTGACAACTGCTCGTCGGCGGTGGTATGGAAACTAAGACCTGAAAAACTTCTAGGACTTCCAGATTTGTGGATTTTGTCCCAAGCAGTTTTAGTTTCGCCAGTGGATTTTCGCGTAATTACTTTTGAATCATATTGAGAGTTTTCATAGTGACACTGAAAAAGAAATACATAATTCAAAGGACATCTTTGTTGTCCATCTACTTAGGTCAGAATTGATGCAACTGTGGGTGATACAGGAGAAAGTGACATCGCCATTGATGATATCAGCTATCAACCAGGAGTTTGTCCAGGTTATATTAAAAATGAATCACGACTGTTAAAGTTTTCGACATTATATGCTTTTTACATTTTTATAATTGCATTTTTTCTTCTTCTGCGAATTACGTGGTTATGATTCTAGCTATGCCATCCATGGCTGCTCCTCCAGGGGATTGCACTTTTGATGATGATATGTGCGGCTACACCGTAAAAAGCATCAGACAAGCACCATACAGTCATACATTGTGGGAAGTAGTGCAAGGTCAGCCACTTCCAAGCTTTCCTTTAGGACACACTCGAGTTCCTAAATATAAACTAGGTAAATATTTAATCGCTTTTCGAATTATTACCATTATTATTGCTGTATTGCTTTCCAGAGCAATGGGGAAATAGATTCTGAAGTGACCCATAGGAGTAAGGGGGGGGGGCTGAAGGGGGGACAGGCAAGGGGGGGGGGGGTCCTACGCGACCGCCGGGTCCCAATGAAGTTGAAGGGTAAAGTTTACAAAACCGTCGTTAGGCCCGCTATGCTTTGTGGCTCAGAGTGCTGGGCAGTTAGGAAGAACCATGAAAGGCAAATGCAAGGGGCTTAGATACGTATGCTGCGCTACATGAGTGGGGTGTCACGATCTGACAGAATCAGAAAGGAGTACCTTAGAGGTAGCTTGGGGATGGGAGACATTGCAGAAAAGATGAGAGGGAACAGGCTGAGGTGGTATGGGCATGTGATGAGGAGGAGAGAGGAAGAGCTTATTAGGTCCATTGTGGGACTGCAGGTAGTTGGGGGCACCAGAGGTAGAGGAAGACCAAAACGGACGTGGGAGCAGGTGGTGCAAAGGGACATGGAGGCGTGCGGGGTGGGGGGGGACCTGGTTGGGGATAGGCGGGAGTGGAGGATTCGAACCCGCAGACCCGACCCTGCCTCAGGCGGGAGAAGGGTGAGATGATGATGATTATTGCTGTATTGATGACCAATGTTGTTCACGATCACTGTTTGCTGTACCATTTAAAGAATAATCATGAATATTATAGTTTATTTATACAATAATGACCTCAAGTGCATTTTTTTCTAATTAAATAGATTCATATGCTCGTTTTGATACTAATGATTTTCAACATTCACCACTGGATCGAGCGTGGTTGTTAAGTCCTCCTTTAACAACAGATGGCTCCACGCCGACGTTTTGTCTCACATTTTGGGTGGATATGTTCTCACTAGCCCCGTCCAAAGATGGTTTAGGTGCTTTGCAGGTATTAGTCCTAGATGCCGTCACGGCGCAAGGACCTAATCCTAATTATAAAAGAGTGTGGAGACTGAATAATCATCAAGGTCCCAAATGGATATTTGCTCAAGCACCGTTTACACTACAAAATGGGACTCAGGTAAGCTCTTTGACCCTGAAATTAATTTGTCTCTATTATCGGCGATAGTCAAATGTCGTCTTGTGTGGGTAGACAGGTTGTTCCCAGCGTAGGAAACATTCTTTTCTTCCGTGTTAACAGCAATTGTTCATCTCATTTTGATACTTAGATTTTTTTCGATATGTAGATTGCATTTGAAGGTATTGAAGGACTAAGAACATTGGGAAATATTGCCGTGGATGACATATCTATTTATCCTATATATGGCAATGACTCAGTATGCCAATGTAAGTCACGTTGGAACGATTCTATTTCTTGACTCTCTTCACAGCTGAGATACTTTAAAGACTAGGGTGGGATGGCTCACAGGGAGTGGCTGTATTGGGTTGGACACAACCCTAACTATAGTGCTCGCCACGAAAGTTGACACATTGGTGGGAGGCAAAGGATGAGTCCTCTTCAAAAAATAGGGAAAGTATTGAAGTTCTGTTTGCCATTACTGAATGAAGCCTGCCATTTGACCTTTTTCAAACTCCCTAATTTTTGTAGTGAACTTTCCTACCTTCTACCTCCCATGTGTCATCTTTCGTGGCGAGCACTCTAGTAGTGGCATAAGTGACCGCTTGGTAACAGTGGGTACTGCTAATACCCAAAATCGTCGTAACAGCTTAGCGTCTGTGGACGCAGTGGACGGGACTGTAATGGCCATTGTAGTTGAAGGGCCCTAAACCACCAACGAAACAAAAATTGGATGGCTCACTGGAATAACGGGCTTTTCCCGGCGGGCCGTAGTTGTCTGAGGATCAATGAGCTGTCATTAAAAGCCTAATGGTTGTCTTTACTCTTTTTTTGATGTCTGTGGACCTTTTTCCTTAGCCAAATTTTCAGACCAGGCTGTCAGTATCCAGGAGTAAGAGAATTAATAAAAAATTAGGGTGCTCAGCACTTAAAACTCGAGGCTGCAGTTGAAATGTCTGCACAGTGCTAAATTAAGGTTTCTATGGGCCCTAGGCCGAAAGGATATATTTGGGCCTTGAAAAGGGGAACCGCAGATGCTAAAATCGTAATGTTTTTAAAGCAGAGGACCCCTAAGATGGTATGAAAAATGAGAACTCATCTATAGAAATATGCGAAAGTTTCGGGCCCAAATTTAATAGTAAACAGATATTGTGTAAATAACTTGGGATATTTAAATAAAACTATTTAATTATGTCATTATTTCTGTTTGATAGATAGTCCAGCAGCGGCGCAATTCCACATTGGTAAAAATCACTTTTATCTAACAGTTATCATAAATTACATGGAGTATTGTATTCGTCATTCAGTTTAAATTATAGCCGACCATTTTAAACTCTTTTTAGGTGACTGTTACTTTGATGGGGATGATTTCTGTTCTTGGTCTGTTGGAAATGCTGTTCAAGGAACTACCTCTTGGACTATAGCGAATTCTTGGGATGCACCAAACTTCATTAATGACCACACGTTCGGTGCTCCAAGATCAGGTTTTGCATTCTTTAATCCTGCTGGTCAGCCCGCTCAACAGCAGGCGATTTTACAAAGCCCTGAAATACCAGTGGTGAATGGTTCTAGTAGAGGGGCATGTTTCAGTTTTTGGTTTCTAACCACAGGAGCTGATGCAGGTATGGAAATGTAAATTAAATATTAGCTGTATTGTCATAATGATATTTGAATATCCTTCTTCAAATTATCCTTTATTTCCATTATAGATGCTACTCTTACTGTAGCTGATCGAACAAACGGAGATTTAGGACCTACTGAACGTCTTCGTATTAAAGCTTCAGATTATTCTGGAAATAGCGAAAATAATCCTCACTGGCATTTTGGACAGGTTGCTGTTGGACAGAATGCGCAGAGCACTTTCAATGTAAGCAATTATTTATTAATACTGTTGGCAGATGCACGACATTTCGGCCCCGCCACAGGCAAAAATGATGACGATTCTTTATATGACTCAATGTTTTTGTTTCTTAAGATACAAATTTATGCAACTGCAACATACGCAGTATTTGCTTTAGATGACTTTACTCTAGTGCCCGGGAGTCGCTGTGCAAGTGAGTCTGAATTTGTTATAATTGAGTATTTGCTGTGACTTGCCATAATATCTACAGTAGTTCTGTTTAATGATTCAGATCAGCGGCGTAGCTAGGGTATTTTGCGCCCGGAGACGAACTATTATTACGAACTACACTATTATTATAATGTAACGTTATAAGCCTCATTTTGGCGCCCCTGTACCTTGACACCCGGGGACATATGTACCCCCTGCCCTTCAGCTACGCCTCTGATTCAGACCGTCTCTTTTGTGATTTTCATGATTTCCCATTTATATTGTAGTCCAGCCGGCGTAATAAGGAAGTGCACTTTATTTCTACTAAGCTGCCGCAAAACAGATTATCTGAATTATGTTTACTGCAATGAACTACACCTAGCCGCCTTCTTTAATGTCTACTAAAGACTACCACGCATTACATTTTATATTCGTTAATTAAATTATAATTAAAGGAAACTACTCATTGTATCTGGAAAACATTAATTTGTACATCTCTCGAAATAAAATATCGTCGAAGTGAAAACTTTTACCCCGAGACATTAGAGAGTTCGTGGTGAACGTCGACGAAGACGATACAGAGGCAAAAATACGATACGAGGCCAAATGAGGCAACTGCGCATGCTCACGAAAAGCAGACCAGCGATTGAGCTTGCGCATTTGCCTCAATTGGCCTCGTATCGTTGTGCTGCCTCTGTATCGTCTTCGTCGATGTTCACCACTAACTGTCTATTAACGACTACATCGTTATACGCTTCCTTTGCGTTTATATCGATCTTTCTCTTCAGAGATTGCCTCTGACATTGGGATATTGGAAGCTTGACTTAAAAAGAGCCCAGTGCAGCCGAAATGAATCACATGGCCCATCAGCTACTAGACTTGAAATGGTGTCATATCGCAGGGCAGGGGTGGCGAACCTATTTCTGCTGGTGTGCCAATCATTTCTTGATGTACTTAACGTTCTAGATCAGGAGTGGCGAACCTACGGCACCCGTGCCAGGGTTGGCACACAGAACAATTTTGCTGGCACGTGGCATGTAGATATACGACCCGCCGCAGTGGCACAGTGGGTGGCATGCTCGGTGACTGCGTCAGTGGTTCTAGGTTCGATACTGGAGCAAGGTGGCTTGGCTTCTTCCGGATGAGAGAGAAGCCTCGCGTGTCCCATCCTTCGGATGAGAAGTTAAACCGAGGTCCCGTGTGGTGTACGATGGCATTTGCACGTAAAAGAACCCTCTTTACCACGCAACGGGTCAATGAGGCCAAATTTCCAGGAGTAGGAGCTCTCCCTCCTTAGCATCTGTGGAGTGCCCCAACGAACAGTAGACAGACAATAAATAAGCATAGTGGTTGCAGCTTTGGTCGGCAACCGGCTGAGGAAAACACTGTTCAGTATATCATCATTCAGAGGGGCAAGATGGATACCCTCCCTGCCATACGCTGGAAAAAGGTTAGGAGTTGCTTTGGCCTTGTGGCATGTACCGTATAGGCCTATATACAGGGTATATTCCTGTAACAAACTAGCATAGGAGGTACTTCCGGTTTGTTACAAGAGATGAAAATTCCACCAATCGAGTGTTTTGTCCATATATAGGTTACCATATAATACTGTACATGACACGTGCCAGAAAAATTGTTCTGCGTGCCATCCCTGTCACGCGAGCCGTAGGTTCGTCACCCCGTGGTGTACGCCTTACAGCCAGGTGGCGTAGTGGTTAGCACGCTCGGCAACTGCGTCAGTAGTTCTAGGTTCGATACTGGACCGTGGTGGGTCGGCTTCTTTCGGGCGAGAGAGAAGCCGCGAGTGTGCCTTCTTTCGGATGAGAAGTAAAACCGAGGTCCGGTGTGGGTGTACGGTGGCACTTGCACGTAAAAAAAACCCTCTCTACTACGCAATGGGTAGAGGAGGCAAAATTTCCAGGTGTAGGAGCTCGCCCTCTGGCGTCGGTAGCATTCCCCAACGAACACTTGACCGACGATAAATAAGTGTAGGGGTGCAGCTTTGGCCGGCAACCGGCTGCAGAAAAAACTATGACCAATATATCACCCTGTGTCCATTCAGAGGGACAAATGGGTACCCGACCCTGCCATAGGCGGGAAAAGGGTCAGGAGTTGTTTTTAAAGAATTTTTCACTTGTACATTCTCTTATCTTTATTTTGAAGTGAAATCACTTTGTCAGCAGGCACAACTAACAAGAGATGTGCTTGATAGCACAATTTCATCACTGTTTGATTTGGGTGTCAATAATTTTGGCCAGCCCCGAATTCACGCGTAAGTACTGTCAAATGTTTCAGCTGTTTGAGAAACCTACAATGAAGATTTGTCTGTTGCTAGCACGTGATTCGTTGAAGGGATGGTGAAAGTTCATAGGAGAGCAACTGCTATCACATCAACAAAGTAGCTTTTAAAGACGTTTGCGACACTAATAGTTTGGAGCACCGTTCTGGCAAATCAAATTTGGTAAGTACCGTTAATTCTTTTGCAAGCAAAAGTTTTTAGTTTATGGATGATTATTTTTTTTGTCACCTTTTAAGAAACGAATTTAATTAATAGCTCATGCATGGTTGCTATTCAAGAGCTTCGCAGTATCTTAGTGGTGTCTATTTTTTGCATTTCTACTTCGAAAATTAAGTCGTAGTTTACCAACTCGTCCATTCATCATCATCATACCCTCATCCCGCGTATGGCAGGGTCGAGTCTCCGGGTTCTAGTCCTCCACTCCCGCTTATCTCCCACCAGGTCCCCGTCCACCCCACACACTACGGGAGCGGCGAGTTGCGTTGGACACACCAGTTCTCGTCTGATCACTGAAGTTAAGCAACGCAAGCCCAGTTAGTACTGACATGGGTGGTCGCTCGGGAAAGCTGGGTACTGCTAATACCCAATAATCGTCGCATTAGTGTAGTGTCTGTGCAGAATATGCATTAGAACTATACAGTGGACGGGTCTCTAATGACCTCGTAGTTGACGGGACCTTAAACTCCAACAAACAACAACAACAACAACCCACACACTACCATATCCTTCCGGACAACCTGTTCCCACGTCTGCTTCGGTCTCCCTCTGCCTCGGGTGCCTCAAACCACCTGCTTTCCTGAAATGGACCTAACGAGCTCCTCCTCCCCTCTTCTCATTACGCGTCCATACCCCCTCAACTGACTCTCCCTCATTTTTTCCGCCATGCTACTGTACTGTAAGCCATTATACTGTAAGCGTGCAAAATACTTGATTTGTAGTTGTTTTAGGGCCCTTCAACTACTAAGGTCATTAGAGTCCCGTCCACTGTTTAGTTCTGAAGCAGAAACTGCACAGACACTACACTAATGCGACGATTTTTGGATACTAGCGGTACCCAGTTTTCCCAAGCGGCCATCCATGTCAGTACTAGCTGGGGTTGTGCTGCTTAACTTCAGTTATCAGACAAGAACTGGTGTGTCCAACACAATTCGCCGCTCCCCGCAAAATACTGGAGATCAGTTCAATATTTGTGTTAACCAGTCAGTAGTTTAGAGCAGTTGGCCTATATTTCGAACTCTGTGAACCGTGTCCCACAGTAGGAATTACATTTTATATCGTGAACTCGGTCAGTCTATCATCACTATACCCTTAATTCACCTACAGTATGGCAAAGTTGGGTCTGCGAGCCAGCTAAATGAAGCCCGCTAAATGTTGAGGCCCTAGGCTTCAGCCTACTTAGCCTAGTGGTAAATCCGGCACTGCTGTGAGCTCTTACTCTTCATTCACTTACATACGTACTCTAGTAAGCCTTTGTCCGTCCGACACACTCCTAAATGGAAAGTGAAAGCTACTGTATATGTGAGAACTGGTTATACAGCAGGGCATCACAGTGTGGTGGCGGGCCTGACTCTGTCATAGGCGGGATGAGAGCATAAGTTTTGTATGTACAGTACGTTAAGAATGGGATCACGTCAATTTGGCGCATGACAATTTGGCGTACGGCAATTTGGCGTACGACAATTTGGCGTACATACCGATCTCTTGGGTGCACACATTTGTTCAAAATTGCAACTGTCATAACCAGTGGCAGATCCAGGATTTTCGTCGGGGGAGGGGGTTGAGCTAAACCTCACATATTATGCAAATATAAGTTTATATGGGCATGGGAGGGGTTGCAACCCCAAAAACACCATCCTAGATCCACGCGTGGGCATAACAGTCATTGCAACGGTCCCGTATAACACAGTTGGGTTTGTTTGTGTTTTAGGGCCCATCGACTTCAAAGGTCATTAGGGCCCTATAACACAGTTATGGTAGGCATTCATTGTTCTATTACCTTGCAATGACTGTTGTTATGACTGTTGAAATATGTTGTTATGGCCGTTGCAATTTTGAACAAAATTGGGCACCCAAGAGATCGGTATGTACGCCAAATTGACGTACGCCAAATTGTCATACGCCAAATTGTCATAGACCCGTTAAGAATATACTCTCTTCATGAAAATGTTAAGCAGTAGTTGTAGTTATCAGTTAATCTTGAAACCCAAGGCTATTTGAATTTAAATAATAGTCGTCCGTAAGTAGAATATCATGGTGTCACGTGACGCTTTAATAAATTAAGGAAGTAATTTTTCAATTTGATTTTCACTTTTAAACTCTATTTGGATTCCCTATTAAATATCAAACTGAATTCCACAAATCCCATGACATTGGACTATGTTTGTGACACCATTTGATCACGAGGAACTTTCAGCACAGCATCGTATTTTAAAATAAGATGGTAGATCATTTACTTTTCCTTTATTCGCTAGACTGTACTTTGATGCTAGTAATTCTTAATAGATTTTTAATTGGTTCAAACATGTTTTTTTCTTTGCAAACAGTTTTAAAGCAACGGGGAGATACATTCCGTTGTTGTTTATTGGTGTTTTAGGGTCCTTCAACTACAGGGTCATTAGAGTCCCGTCCACAGTGTAGTTCTGATGCAGGGACTGCACAGACACTACACTAATGCGACGATTTTTGGATACTAGCGGTACCCAGTTTTCCCAAGCGGCCACCCATGTCAGTACTAATTGGGATTGCGTTGCTTAACTTCAGTGATCAGACGTGAACTGGTGTGTCCAACGCAGTTTGCCGCTCCATACATTCCGTTGATACCCATAGAATTAGTGAGGGATGGTTGGAGTGGGGACAGGCAAGTGGAGTCCCGTGTGATGGGAGGGTCCCAATCAAGTTGAAAGGGAAGTTTAACAGGACAGTGGTTAGGCCAGTTATGCTATATGGATCAGAGTGTTGGGCAGTGAGGAAGAGCTACTGTACGTCAATAGAATGCAAGCAGCCGAGATGCGAATGCTGTGGTACATGAGTGGGGTGTCGAGAGCTGATAGAATTAGGAATGCGTATATTAGAGGTAGCCTGCGGGTGGTGGACATTGCTGAAAAAAATGAGGAGAGTCAGTTGAGGTGGTATGGACACGTAATGAGGGGAGGAGGAACTCGTTAGATCCATTTCAGGAATGCAGGTGGTCGGAAGCACTCGGGGCAGAGGGAGACAGAAAGAGACGTAGGAGCACGTTGTCCGCAACGATATGGTAGTGTGTGGAGTGGACAGGGACCTGGTGGGAGATAGGCGAGGGTGGAGGGCTGGAACCCGCAGACCTGACCCTGAAACAGGCGGGATAAGGGTATGAGGATGATGAGTTGTTATGCGATCATGCTTTTGACCCTTGCTGTTCTACCTATTTGAACTGTTAGTTTTATTAGAGTGAATGTTATTGTTGTTTGGTTTGGTTTTTGCAGGTCGGAGTGTCTTTAAAAATGGGGGCCTTAGGCCTCGCCTTAACAGCAATTTTTGGCCTCTTTGCTGTGGCTTCCTGCCGCCCAGCAATTTGTGAAGAGCCTCCTCCTTGGACAGTGAACGGAAAGGATATAATGATGCAACACAAAGGCAATGTCACCATCGTATCCTTACTTATGGCATCTTGATCGCTTTGTTTATGGCAAGCGCAACAGTAAGTGTTATTCAGGGTATTTCATTGTGACAATTTGAAGCACTAGACAACCTACCATACCTTGATGAGAGCCCATGAACCTATTACTGTAAATATCAAGTTCATAGACCTTTATCGAGGTACTTTTAATGCTATTTCAGGGTCTGTCCCATCTTATGTGGCATGCTGTACATTTATTTAGCTTCATGCTGACCTTCAGAAAGAAAGATGTCCCCGGGCACAGCAGACAGGGGGCGCAAAATATTAATTCATATTAAGTTCAGCGGGTACCCGAGGGCGCATATTTCGGTCTTTGTCCCCGGGCGCAGAATACCCTCAGTACGCCACTGATGTAAACAGCAGCAAAAAATGACCATTTACAGGAACAGAATGATGGCTAACTTTTTGTGGGGAATTTAACCAGCCCTCTTGCGCAAAAAGGCAACAAGTATAGGAACAATGATAAAATGGAAGACGTGGGACGAAGAACTTATTTACTTGACCCGTTAAAACTTTTTATGAAAAGGACCAAATTGGAACAAAGTTCTTGAGTTTTTTGTTGGGGCAAAAATGATGGCGGCCGATGTGTCTTCCTATTGCCATTGCGTTTACACATGTTTCTTTTTACTCCATCATTGAATCATCATCATCGTACCCATGCCTATGGCAGGATCGAATCCTTCAGGTTCTAGCTCTTCACTGCCTCCTATCTCCCACCAGGCCCTCGTCCACCACACACACTACCATATCCCTACGGATAACTTACTCCCACGTCTGCTTCGAGTGCTTCCAACCACCTGCATTCCTGAAATGGACCTAACGAGCTCTTCTCAGGATACTAACCAATTCCCCCTGTTTTGCCTGTATGGGGGCCCCACGTTCCTAATCTAAGATTAGTCCCTATTCTTGATGAACGTGCCCTGACTGAGAACACCCCAGCCTGGCGTCTGGAACCCGCAGGAATATTTGCTGGGTTGTCTCCTACCCCACATTACTCCACATTTGCTCCATAATTGAATATTTTTTATTTTAATTAATATTTGCATTTATTACAGACTTCGCAGCTTGCTTCAGAAATTTGATGAATCTGGAATAAAAAATATTCAAACATTAATCATTAATAGTTACGATATACGATCTCAACTTTTAATTGACAAATTGAAAGCTGTTTCTGGTTCGATCCCCGTGTTTCAAGACAACATAGTAAGCAATGTGTGGAACACACTTGATGGAGGCAAAGATGATATTTTTATATACGATAGGTAAAGTGGTCATACGTGGTTTGTTTTCGGACATGATAGCAGGTTAGCTTTAGTTTTAAATAATGAGTTTTTTTTTTCAAATGCATTTATTAGATGCGGAAGATTAACATACTATGTACCGTATCCAAGTAGTCTTTTATACATGCCTTATACGATGGCTGCTATTATGGCAACATATTATGATGACCCTTGTGGACCTTGCCCGACTGAATCACCTCTCCAAATGTCGAATGAAACTAGCTCCAATACTGAAGACTTTTTAATAGAATCGAAATACTCTCTTAGCAATAACAGTGAAGATTTTGTAGAAGAGCCACTTCATAATTCAAGCATCTTTGCCAATTATGATAACGTATCAGATGCCACTATTGTAAGTACAGCACTTGAATTAAATGTTACTAGTATTGATAACACATGTCATGCATCGAATACGAGCGATGTATCTCCAGAAATGAAAGATTTGAATTTAGGCGAAACGAGTAGTTTATTAACTAGTGATTAGCTGAGCATGATTTTGGCAGATTAGAAATGGTTTCCTCCAGGCGGGATAAGTCCCAAGTGCGCAGACGGAAAGTGAATCCACCGTTCTATGGTGTGTTTCTACATGGAATAAATAGGAGGTGCTCCCAAGTGTTTTGTTTCCTTGGTGTTTTAGGGCCCTTCAAATACAGCGGTGTTTAGAGCCCCGTCCTCTGGATATTTCCAAAGCAGAGACTGCACAGACACGACACTGATGCAGGAGCGGGTCCAGGGAGAGCAATGCAGCAATTGCTCCTCGCGCAGTGCCTCAATGGGGCGCATATTTTATCTGATGCATGATTCAACTTGCTGATGAGGAGGCATTTTTGAATTGCTGTTCCCATTTCTCTACTGCCGGTCCAACAGTTGCAGTCCAATTTGCAGTTGGCTGAACCACTGAAGACCGGACATTGTTTAAGGGGCAGTAGAAGAACTGTTGTATTTGCTAGTTGGAATTATACTAAGGGATTTTGAATATTTAAAAATATTTGGGGCGCACTTTTTTTTTAAGTGCCCCCCTCCCCTCGATCTGCTTCTGGATCCGCCCCTGCACTGATGCGGCGATTTTTGGATATTAGCAGTACCCAGTACTCCCAAGCGGCCACCCATGTGCAGCCAAGTTGCGTTGGACACACCAGTTCTCGCGAGATCACTGAAGTTAAGCAATGCAAGCCCACGTTTGTACCAACATGGGTGATTGGTAAAGGTTATTGGTCCCCGCTCCTACATCCTCTACACCTACCTCCTCATCTCCCGCGAGCAGCCTCCTAAGGGTTCAGTCTGTCATGGCTGTTGGCTTACTCCTCAACCCGTTAGTATAACATAACATAACAAACAAGTTAAATAGTAGTAGTAGGCTACTAGCTGGGATTGCATTGCTCGACTTCAGTGATCAGACGAGAACTGGTGTGCCCATCGCAATACAGCCGCTCCCAGGAAGTCCCGCGAAAGAAATTGAGCTGACTTTAAATAAGATGTTGTCACATTAGGTAGGCAGTATCGTCCCGAAAGTCGTCGGTGTGTTTCCAGTAAAAACGATATACGACATTAGAACATCATTCCTAACAGACTTGCAGAATCAAATATTTGTAACTACGCCACTCATCATCGTACCCTTATCCCGCCTGTGGCAGGGTCGGGTCTGCGGGTCCACTGAATATGCTCTGCCTGGGGCACCCCAGCCAGGCGTCTGGAACAAGCAGGAAATATTGACTGAAAATATTGTAACTACACCACTGATTCCGGAAAAAAAATCCAGAATGCACTTTGTGTGCGTCAGAAATTCGATGTGTGGCATTTTTAGCCAAAATTTTGTGGTTCAATCCTAAGTTATGACATAGTTATACTGTACTTGCTTTCAATTTCTTTTAGGCTTTGGTCAATGCAACTTTCATTGAAGAAATAATACATGTCGAGGAGCAACATTCAGAACAAAATTCGACTCACGAATTATTAATGGACCCGATGACACCTTTCATTGAAGAAATATTGCATATCGACGAGCAAACTGCAGTTCAAAATACGACAAACAAATCGTTAATCAGCACGAGTACATCCATTCAAAGCAACTTATCAGATCTTCTTTCAGCTAATACTAATTCTTATCATAATGTTAGTCATCATAATAGTAATGATAGCTTAGATAAAGTTGATAGTGCAAGTGTCCCAGAATCCATTCAAAATTCAACTCGTCACCAAGGGCTAAATACAAGTACTGCCTGGAAAGCTGTCGGAAACATTTCTGATATTTCTGAAACAAATTTTTCGTCAGAGTATATAACAAATTCTACAAGTAATGTTACTAACGTCGATGACATAACTGTTGTAGCCACTCAAGTGCCAAAAGCGATGACTGTTAGAGATATTTATGATAAACATCATGATTATGAATCTGCCTTGCGAGAAGCATTACAGGATTGGTTATTTAAGAAAATACCAACAAATATTACTGAAAATACTACTTTTGCACCAGCTGTTACACTTGCTCAGACCACTACTACCACTCCTGCCACTGCAACTACCACTCCTGTCACTACAACTGTTACTTCTGTTACTACAACCATAAAAACAGTTTCGACATCAAAGAAGCCACGTAAACAACGGAAACCTAAAATAACATCTAAACAATTAAAGTCTCAGATTGGGTGATCAGGGTTTGATCTGTCAGACTGTCATGATTGGACCATGAAACACGAGTTCAAGCTTGCTAGAGAATGCTGTCGAGCAGATAAACATAGAGGACAAAATACAATTCAAGAGCGACTGAAATGCGCAAAATTTACTGAAGACAAATGCAAGCAAATTCTACAGAAAAGTGCTTGTTGCATTGCTCAACAAGAATTATTGCAAGAAATAGATCAGATAACTTCAGAAGAAGCAAAGAAAGAAACATTGCAAGAGGGTACCAAGTTAAAGAATGACATTTGTTGCAGAGACTACACATCCTATTTTTGCAGTCGTTTGGAATTTTATGGAATTTATAACATTACATGTTGTAACAATGACAGAATTAGTTTCATTTCATTAGCCAATGAAGAACTCTGACAGGAAAGACCAGAAGTCATCTCACAGTCATCAGATTCAGTAAAACAGATTCAAAAACCACGGGGTAATATATGACAAAGTATTTGATATCCACTGGAACGTCAAAATGCTTGATGTCGTTTGTGACAACATCCCTCCTGACAGAAAAGTACACTTAAGGAAGAAGATGCGAAACAGTCGTGACAGTGACAACCAAATCCTCAAATAAACAATTCCAATTCAAAAACTCGCGAAACGGAAGTAGAAAAGCAAGACAGCATCTCGGTGTCCAACGACTGATCCTGATTACCAACGACTCAAGCCATGTGATCCTGATTACCATTGGTCCAATCTAAGTCATCCTGACAGGATGTTCGAAAAACCAATGTCAAACCTGAGCAATCGTGACAAGAGCTGAGTGAAAACAACTGTTGATTATTTCTAGAGTCTTGAGGACAGGATTGAATTGGAACATGAGAGATTTTGAGTACCACAACGTCCACTACTAACTGATCCTGATTGCCATTGACAGAAACCATATGATCCTGATTATCATTGGCTCAGTCTATGTGATCCTGACAAGAGCTGTCAGAGACTATCATAGTTGGAAAATCATGAGCAGATTTGAATGAAAACGAGAATCTATTATTCCTACGGTCCGTCGGACAGGATTGATTTCGACAACTGTGACAGTTATTGAACTGAGTGTCATCTTGACAAGGGCTTTCACTGGATACTACCAGCAGTGAGAACTTCTGAGCAAACTCAGTTTAAAGTAGCAATTTCTGATGATTGACTGGAATACTTGTTTATACGGGCTCATCAATGACTCTGACAGCAGTACGAATACACTTATTAACACCAAAATGACCTTGGAGCAAAGTTTCTATGTCCTAGGATAGGTTGGATGCTTTCACACAAGATCGCAATTGGGATTGGGCAATTAGTTGTGTTTGGACACATGAGTATGTTGACTCTAGTAGCTGGGTTAGTACCATTGAATGGTAGATGAAGGAAAGTTGCAAATAATTACCATAGTAATAATAAAAGCTGACAGGAAAGACAATAATGTCTTAGGTCAATTATCAGACGTCATTAAAATGAAACTTGGCAACAAAACCTTACAAGGAGTTGTCAAGATGAGGATGAATGATGACTGGAATTGACTGATAAAAATCTTACAATTAATTTTCTTGAATTATATTTTAACGCGAATTTTTAAGCACATATCTAACTTTCTATTATATAGAGTTAAAATTTAATAGGCTGCAAACCTGAAAACGTCTCTGCATTTTATTGAATGACAACTAGGAGGGAAAGATGCCAGCTTTCTAGTTTGATGATATAATGAATTGTAAAGACGAATAAGGTACGCTTACAATTAACCCACTTAAACTGTTAATTATTGAAATAAATACTTTGTAGCTATAGCAACGCAAGCTAATTTTTGATCATCTTGTTTAATACTTTATTAATATAATCAATTTTATTGATTTTATGACTACCCAGCACGGCCATAGCCAGCACAGTGTACAATGTGTACAATGCACAAAGGCACCTCGGACCTCTTATTGCTTCTTCGATCCAGCCCCTGATCTATCGGGAGCGGCAAATTGTGTTGGACACACCAGTTCTCGTCTGATCACTGAAGTTAAGCAACACAACCCCAACTAGTACTGACATGGGTGGCCGCTTGGGAAAACTGGGTACTGCTAATACCCAAAAATCGTCACATTTGTGTAGTATCTGTGCAGTCTCTGCATAAGAACTACACTCTGGACGGGGCTCTAATGACCTAGTAGTTGAAGGGCCCTAAAACACCAACAAGCAAGCAAGCCTGATCTATCAAACCCACTGATAGGGCAGATGGCACGACTCATTAAACTATCAAGTCCCTATTCATTATTTTTTGGTTTCCGTAAGCCATCATTCCTAGATGATGCTGTGACAGAGTGGCTTATTGTGTTGGACACACCAGTTCTCGTCTGATCATTGAAGTTAAGCAACGCAAGCCCAGTTAGTACTGACATGGGTGGTCGCTCGGGAAAGCTGGGTACTGCTAATACCCAATAATCGTCTCATTAGTGTAGTGTCTGTGCAGTATATGCATTAGAACTATACAGTGGACGGGTCTCTAATGACCTCGTAGTTGACGGGACCTTAAACTCCAACAAACAACAACAACACATTAGTACCAACATGGGTGGTTGGTAGGGAACGTTGGGTGCTGCAAATTTCCCCTCTCCTACATCCTCTAGCCCTACCTCCTCCTCACCTGCGAGCAGCCTCCTAAGGGTTTGGCCTGTTATGGCTGCTTGGCTTACTCCCCAACCCGTTAGCATAACATAACATGTAAAAATAAATGGGAATACTGGTTACCGCTAATACCCAAAAATCGTCGCATTAGAGTAGTGTCCGTGGAGTCTCTTTATTAGAACTACACAGTGGTCGTGGCTCTAATGACCTTGTAGTTGAAGGGCCCTAGAACAACAGCGAATGAACCAAAGATGATGTGACATATGTGTGCCATATACCAGTTTATTGTTGAGACCTTTTTTCATTCGGGAGGTGGAGATGGAGGCGCAAAATAAGTTTCTTGCCCACAGGCGCCAAATATTACTGGCACACCACTGACTACTCAAAAGTATTCTTTTCATGAAATGCAATGGAGCGTATATTTTCTTAAAAGATATTTTGGCAGAATTATGTTGGCTGAAGATGTGTGGTCAGAATGATGTATCTCCAGTTGCAATCAATAGTTCCACTTTTTATAATATTATAAATTAGCCCTTCTTTTGTACAATTTGAGATTACGCCAATGATGATGCCAACCAGATTTGTAAAAGGAGAAATTACACCAACCCGGATTTTTACGCACTCGTGGTACAAAAAAATGACGGTAAAATATTTCGTTTCAACTCAGTAATAATTTATAATGTATTGATTTTTTTCTCTCTTATCTCTCCCTCTATATATATAGTTGTTAAATATTCGTTTCATCCTAATTTTTAAACGTCAACTCCACCTACGAATCCTTGAAATAATTGTGACAAGGACTGCTGTGAATTGCAAATTGCAACTGTGATTTCAACTACTCCTGATGATAACATATCACTTTTTTTGTCCTCGTTCAAAAAGTCATTTCCTGTCTGCTTGCTGTCCCGTTTATGGATGTATAGTACAGACGATATCGTGAGCGTGAGTAAACGTTTGAATGACCTCAGAAGTAATGCCAAATTGACCAAACCCCATTTCATTTCATTGTTGTTTCTAATCAAATTACTATGCTCACTTCATCTTCATAATGCATTATTTTGTCCAACCTTTTATGGGCCCATCCAGAAAAGATCGCTGTCCATTTTTTTGAAAACCCTTGTTGTTGCGCCGAATCGATAACCGTGCACCTATCCAGGCACCTATCTATATTCATATAAATATTTTATGATAGGATCCAAGTGTGCATTCTGTAGGAGGACCGATATTTCATTATCATCACGATATGCATGTAATTCCAATCAATTTATCAGTTAGACTTGCTCTTGGTAAACACCTGAGCGAGAGAGAAACAGGGAGCGGCGAGTTGCGTTGGACACACCAGTTCTCGTCTGATCACTGAAGTTAAGCAACGCAAGCCCAGTTAGTACTGACATGGGTGGTCGCTTGGTAAAGCTGGGTACTGCTAATACCCAATAATCGTCGCATTGGTGTAGTGTCTGTGCAGTCTATGATTAGAACTATGCAATGGACGGGTCTCTAATGACCTTGTAGTTGACGGGACCTCTGCGGGACCTTAAACACCAACAAACAAACAAACGAGAGAGAAACAAGCAGCCTTAAATGCTGTTGAAGTTATCCACTGACCCTTGCTGGTCAAGGAGCCAATCTACAGACATCGTCCTACTCCCTTTCCATAATGGGCACCGATGTCACTATCCTGGTAACCGTAAACCTCTCTTCTGCGGCCCATCGTTGATTCTTTAACGTAGGTCTCTCTTCTGCAGCAGGACCCGCCTCGGTGACGCAATAGGTAACGTGCTTGATTTACTGCGCCAGCGGTCCCAGGTTTGATACTGGATCGAGGTGGGTTGACTTCTTTCGGGCGAGAGAGAGAGAGAAAGGCCCCGAGTGCGTCTTCCGTCGGATGAGAAGTAAAACTGCGGTCCCGTGTGGTGTACGATGGCAAAATTACCAGGTGAAAGAGATCGTCCCCTGGCGTCGGTGGAGTGCCCCAACGAACAGTAGACCGATGATAAATAAGTATAGGGGTTGCAGCTTTGGTCGGCAGCCGGCTGCGGAAAAACATTGTCTTGTCAATTCAGAGGGACGAGGTGGGTATTTGACCCTACCATAGGCGGGGAAAGGGTTCGGAGTTGCTTTTTTTGTTCTTTACTGCTGAAGGTAATTTACCGATGCCAGAAGACGAACACATATCTAGGTGTTGTAGACGTTGACCTACACGTACATTACACTCCATGTAGAAAGGGACACACGTGACCATGAGTCAAGCACGCTACCACTGAGCGGGGGGAGGGGAAATTGAGGCGGGCTTTTTCCTATCATGGCTCGCAGGTTAGACCCTTGTCGAAGTACGTTTTTTATTTTGGACGACAGGGAAGCCCCTAGTGTGCTTTCTGTCCTGATGGGAAATGAACCTGTGGCTCCTGTGGTGCCCTTTCTACACAGAGAACATCTCGGCCCCTCAGCGTCAGTAAATGGCCTGCAGAAGAGGCAGACGGGCGTTAAAAAAGCTAAACCGACATCTAGCCTATTCTACTGTCATATATGCCTACACCTGCTGCTCGTATCATCATTTTATGGCGTTCAGGTGTCACAAGCGGAAATGACCAGCCACAGACTGGCTGCATTGTTTCCCAACTTCTTTGGCATTTCCGATCAATTTCATTATCATTTAAGAAATGATGAACTCAAAGAAAGTGGTGTCATTCCACTTCCCTCCCATCCGGCTTTATGAAACCGGATATGGCTTGACCCTTTCTGAGTGTAGCATCCAATGACACCACCTGTTCAAATTACTTATATGCCGCGGAGGAAGTTTATTTAGAAGTTCTCCAGTTTCCAACCATTATCGCACAGCTACAGACGAAACAGCTACACCATTGTCACGTATAAATATTTATTTAGGCTAGGGGCCTATATGTTATTCTGTTTTCAGATCCCATACCTAAACATGGACTCATAACTGTCTTGTTTTAGGACGGAGGTGCCGCTCCAATCACCTCTATGAGGGAGTAGTACATTAACAGAGGTCTCCAGACGTTTACGATTCGCGAAGCCTTTTCTGTATGTTGGCTTGCTCACGCGCCCTGTTGACCTTTTGTTAGCATTCTCAACATGCGTCTGCAATGTCATAGGGGTGCATACCCCCATAAGTGCATCTTCCGTCGGATGAGGAGTAAAACCGTGATCCCGTGTGGTGTACGATGGCATTTGCACGTAAAGGAACCCTCTCTACTATGCAACGGGTATCATCATCATCATACCCTTATCCCGTCGGTGGCAGGGTTCGGTCTGCGGGTCCACTGAACATACTCTGACTAGAGTCACCCCAGCCAGGCGTCTGGAACCCGCAGGAATATTGGCAAAGTTGTCTGTTGGAGGATCCCGGCCTACCCCACGAATTGAGACGATGCGACTGTTTATTCAAATTATCTGGCAGATCATCCTGTAAAAAATTGAGTCGATGACCTACTATGCAACGGGTATACGAGGCCAAACTCCCAGGTGTAGGGGATCGCCCCTGGCATCGGTGGAATTTCCCAAAGAATAGTAGACTGAAGATAAATAAGCAAAGGGGTTGCAGTTTTGGGCGGCAGCCCGCTGCAGAAAAATACCGTCCAATGTATCGCCCATGCGTCCATTTAAAGGAAGAAAGATGAGTATCCGACCCTGCCATAGGCGAGAAAAGAATTAATAGTTGCTTATTGCTTACTGTAGGTGTTACTGCCAGTCTACTATAAGGTTAAAAACCATTAGTTTACTTAGTGATAATGAGTTAATGGCCGATAGTCAGTCAGAATCAGTCATTTTGTAATTGTTTCAATACTGACCATTAATGTGTGTCGTAATTGCAACTAAGTACACTGCACTGGGCTACGTGGCTGCAGGTGTGCGAAATATGATTTTATTTTTAATATTTACATAAAGCTTCACAGTCCAACATATTTCTAGACGAAAACGCAACTCAGAGCCACGAATTTGATATGCCTACAATGGAGGAAGCATTGGTAGTTATCCTAATTAACCTTGGTTCACGCAATCAACCATTCGACTAATCATAGGATAGCAACATCCTTTTCTATGCAAGGAACTGAGGTGTTGCAGGGTGATGAATTATTGCAAAGGTGTATGGGAACAACCAGGAACCAGCTGGGTGGGTGATGCTGACACAGCTGCTGCACCTCTCTCACCTTCCTCATCTATTCACTGTGTCAATTTTGCTTCCTACATTCCCTACCCAAAAAAATCGGTCTGAGCTAATATCAAACAGATACTGTACCAACCTAAGTTAGTAATATTATTTTATATACTTATTTTAAACTATCTGTAAATTGCTGACATCTGTCTCACAAATTCCACATTGTTTTTTGTCGTTGTGTGCCACTTCGGTAGAAAGACACTGAATTGGCGTCGACAATGTTAGTACGTAATTCTTGAATACGCCTTGAATGCCAAGCGCGTGCGTCAACTATTAGAACGCGTGTTCAGCTTCGATGCGTTCCATAAGCGCTGTTGTTGGTGTTGCATTCAGATGTGTAGGTGGTTGAGTTGCGCTTGACGTGCGGCTTATTTGAAATAGAGTGAAACAGTGACAAACTACAAGAGCAGTTTGTAAAACACTTCAACCGCAAAAAAATTTAAAAATCGACAGTTTCTCCGCAACAAGCCACAAACAAAAATGAATCGACCGCAGTCAGCTCAAACTCGAAATGAGAACGAACTGCGAGCTAAAGCACTGAGACAACTTGCAACGACTAATGATTTGGTGGAAAGAATGCGACTTCTGTGTTTATCAAGAGGTTCCAGTGGGATTCTCGGATTAGGAAGGTAACGAAAAAAGTCTTTGTTTGGAAATGAATTTCTATGTCATGTACAAATAATAATAATAGGAACTATTCTATTAATGGTTGGATTTTAAGAATAATTGCATAATGGCAATTATGCATTCGACGCGTCATAGCATATGTGACTGTTATAGAGATGAAGACTATTTAGAGGACACCTGTGATTCATCAAGTTAGTTTATTCTTGCAGTTGCAATAGACTTAAAGAGTACAAGGTTATCCAATTGAAATGACGTTATGATTATTTGCCATTCATGCTATCCCTTTAAATGTCATAAAGGTAAGCTGAAAACGCGCTCTTCATTTACAGCCGTCTTCAACCTCTGACTTATTTTCGAGAGCGGCGAATTGCTTTCGACACACCAATTTTCGTCTGATCACTGAAGTTAAGCAGCGCAACCCCAGCTAGCACTGACATCGGTGGCTGCTTGGAAAAACTGGATACTGCTTATACCCCAGTCGCATTAGTGTAGTGTCTGTGCAGTCTCTGCATAAGGACAATGCTGTGGACGGGACTCTAATAACCTTGTAGTTGAAGGGCCCTAAAACACCAACAAACAAATTGACTTATTTTCGACCATGGCAAAGAGTGACTGCTGATGCACACTAAATATAGATAATTTTACTTCATTATCAAAACTATTAAGAATGAAGACACTGTTATATGAAACTATTGTCGAATATTATCAGTTTGTTAAAAATTAAAGTTGTTGATTGGAGATGTATGACAAGCTGACAGCATATTTGACATAGAAGAAGTTATGAAGAATTGTTCGCTTACAAATTTATAATATTTATCAGATGCACAGTCTTATCATTTACGAGACAAATTGTCTTTTGTACTCAGAACTTGTCATATTTGTTACTAGCAGAAAGATCAAAGGGACACTTTTTTGTTGTTTTCGCAAGAGTTACGTGTTTTTTTATGATGAGAGACTGAACACGGACTACATTCCAACTGGATAAACACAGTTAATTTATGCCTGTTTATCGAGTCCCGGATAAGCGTGAATTATGATCTTAAAAACCTTTTAATATTAATTGTGTTCTGCTTCCTTTATGACTTTTTTTGAAGGCACATTGTTGTAATGGCACTTAACAAATGATCTCGACGAGATTAAGTATTTCTGTTTTTCAAAATTGAGAAGACGTATTTACATATTCGCAGTAGGACATTTAATCGATAATTTCTCTGCATTTCTAAGAATTGGTTAAAATCCAATAAATTGCAACAGTCAGCGTGGTTTTCTTTCTCAGAAGTTCTGAGATCATCTCCTACAGGCAGAGACGTAGCAACGCATTGGCAATGGGACAAATGCCAAGGGCTCGAGGAGCAAGAGGCGCGGGGCGCTATCACTGTGACTTAAGGGCGCAATAGTAGATATTTACCAAGGGCGCCAAAACATTGGTACGTCTCTGCCTACAGGCCGATCATTACTTCTCGGTATACTATATATTCTGTTAGCTAAGTTTCTGGTTTATTCACAATGCCCCCCTTATTGCCAGTTGTCTACACAAACATTGAGTTTCTACACTCACAGTGTAGAGTGGTCGTTTTGCGCAAATCGCATAGGATTTTCCTTTTCTGTGAGCAACTCTCTCGATCCCTTTCTGGGAACGAACATTAATTTAGTTAATGTGCAGCTGTAATCGTTCCTAGATCGTGGATGGCGGGTCACGTCGCCAATACCATAGTCTTTTTTATTCATGAAATGTCACTAATGGTCAGAATATGCAGCTATTTCTTTTTTCATTTGTTTTATGTCCCATGTGGCAGGGTACATGGGACATAAATAACATAAAAGACAGATGTATTTGGTAAATATGACAGAAATATTGCAAATGGGGGAAGGCTACACAAATATGGGAACAAGTTCTAAGGCGGGTCATTGTTAGCATTGTGAGGACAAAGTATTAATGGATTTGTTTGGTCTTCGTTGGTGTTTTAGGGCCCTTCAACTACAAATGCCATTAGAACCCCGTCCGCTGTGTAGTTCTAATGCAGAATCTGCACAGAGACTACGCTGTTATGACGATTTTTGGGTATTAGCAGTATCCAGTGTTCCCAAGCGGTCACCCATGCTAGGATACGTTTACTAGCTGGGGTGACATTGCTTAACCTCAGACGAGAACTGGTGGGTCCAATGCAATACAGCCGCTCGTACTAATAGAGAACTAGATTCAGGCATTGACTGTAGTAGAATATGATGATGAACTGCGTTCTTCCCTGAACGCTTGATTGATTGGGAGGCCACAAAAAAGTTTCCCAACCCTTCTCACGTGTATCTTTGTTCTGAGAATAATGTAATTTATTGATTGCCCCGTCGCCCTCGCTCGATAGAAGTGATCTGCAGAAAACATTGATGATGTGTCCCAGATGGAGTCTATGTAGTCTTGCTTGTTGAAACGTGAACCTGACGTCAGTCATTAGCAGCAATAAAATTTGAATGATGCACGCAATGGTTGCATCTTCAAGCTCCATACTAAAAGTTGAAAAAGGTAGGCAGTCGAGACTTATCGCTCTCACCCCTCCCACCAAATGCATCGAATGATCTTTCGCCAGTTCATCGAAAGTGTGTGTAACATCCGGTCTGCTCTGTTCATTTCAGGGGCATCTTATTTGCTGTCTTTTTGTTTTCTTAAAAGCCCACGCATGACTGCATTGCTACTCTCGCCAGCTGTCAAGTATGATTTCTGTTCACCGCGTTTCATGCATTAAAAGAAATTGCCAAATGATTGTGACTCTAGTAGCTAACTGACAGCTATACACTATCCACTACCAAGTGGCCAAATTTGGTTGCTTCCTCAAATGTTGCACTTGACATTTCTTTTCGTTACTCATCGTTACCCTTCATGTGAAAAAAAAATGATGTAATATACTAAAGTGGTAGGTCGGCATAAACATAGCTGCAGTATTTGGGTGTGTCTTTGAAAGCAAACTCTTTAGGGGATTAGACTCTTTTACTTTTATTAATATAAAAATGTTCGTGATGTATCGTACGCATTTGACCTTTAGCAGGATTCTTGATATGACTACCGATTTAAACCCTGAAATATATTCGTGCCCTTTGAATCTTGGAACTGTGTTCTATGGACGAATTTATACCTAGGGTCTTGCAATTAACTTGTTGTAAAGGTGAAATATTTGGTATTGGTAATATCAGTTTATGTTTTGAACATGAAGAAGACAGAGTACCTGCCTTTCAATTTTAATGGTCAGGGGCAAGGGGGTGAGGGGATACCAGTGATGCAAGAGTTTCGTTATTTAGGATCAGTTTTCCAGAGCAGTAGGGAGATAGATTCCGATGTGACTCATAGGATCAATGCAGGATGGCTGAAGTGAAGACAGGCAAGTGGTGTCCTGTGTGACTGCCGGGTCCCCATAAAGTTGAAGGGCAAAGTCTACAGAACTGTCGTTAGGCCCGCTATGTTATATGGCTCAGAGTGTTGGGCAGCTAGGAAGAACCATGAAAGGCAAATGCAAGTGGCTGAGATGAGGGTGCTGCGCTACATGAGTGGGGTGTCACGAGTCGATAAAATCCGAAACGAATACGTTAGAGGTAGCTTGGGGGGTGGGGGACATCGCGGAAAAGATGAGAGAGAATAGGTTGAGGTGGTATGGGCATGTGATGAGAAGGAGAGAGGAGGAACTTACTAGGCTCATTATGGGACTACGGGTATTTGGGGGCACCAGGAGTAGAGGAAGACCAAAACGGACGTGAGAGCAGGTAGTGCGAAGGGACCGGGAGGCATGCGGGGTGGAGAGGGACTTGGTGGGGGATAGGCGGGAGTGGAGGATTAGTACCAGCAGACCCCGCCTCAGGCGGGATAAGGGTGTGATGATGATGATGAATATCAGTTTATGTTTATTTTGGTTCTAAAGGATTTATGGCCTACTACTATGACTTCTAGCCCGTTTCCTGTTTTTGGGAGGTGTGGGCAGTCGTGAATTCCAGATATGCAGTAAGAAATGAAGAGAAGAAGATAGGGTGCAGTGCAAGCAGGAGAAAGAGAAAGGCAGAAATAAAGACAACTCTGAGAAACTAGGGTAGAACTAGAAATTTCTGACAGTGGTTTTTATGCTGCCGGTCAGATTGCACGACTGTAGTCGTTTTTCCCAGGAAACCACATGGGATTTCTCATATTGAAGTAGCGTTCTCTCACCAGGCCGTTTTTGCTGACCGGTCAGCCCATAAATTGAGCTGTTTACATACATACTCAATGATATTAAATAATTGAATAAATAGAAACTCCCACAAGCATCTTGTTGTAGAGCAGAAATTCTGAGGTGAGCACTGTTACTGTTAGCAACCTTTAATTCATTCAGTGCCTGTCCTGATGGATACTTGGTCGTCTATTTGCCACAGGGAATATTTCTTCCTCCTGCAAGATGTTAATTTAATTGAACTTATTTAATTAAAGCTTATGTGGCTGCTGTCAACTATTTAGAGACTACACGAAGTTCTCCGACTGACAACTAGCAACCAGAGTTCAGTTCCCTTTCGTATTTTCTAGTCAGTTCACTACTCTAATAGCTGCTTTTAGACGCATTTGATATACAAATCGATCTTTGTCTAATTCATAATCGATAAATATGCAAGTCCTATTCATTGGAGGCTAGTCAGCAACCATGCATATCAAATAAACCTTAGTATTATTATTATTATTAAGGGTTTTTTGCTTGGTTGTTTTTTAATGTTGGGTGATCGACCTCGAAGTGGTTTCTGCTTACTCGGTTCACACCTGTGACTGCTCCTCTCTTGGTCGCTATCGCCAGACCATTTTTTGTTGCTTTTTTTGTGAGTTTCTTATCTGTCTGATATTGATCGTATTGCGGTTGATTAAGAAATTCTTGAGTTATGACATAATCGAAAATTTCACTTAGTTTTCTTCTTAGCAAGACGAGAGGCGTGTGGTATCAGTTGCTGCGTTGATGAATTATCTGCACTGCATTGTTGCTTGTTGTCGCCTTTAGTGGCTCATCCATCACAATGAGACAAACTGGCTGGCGCCATTTGAAGGCCATTTTGCAGGCGTTGAAAATTCTCTTTTCACTCCAGCAATCCACGAAATGAGGTCACTCCAATGATGCATCCAACTGGAACTCTTGAAAAGATGCATCTCGCAATGTTTGTTTTGGGCTTCAGGTTTCTGTTCAGTTTTCTGGAGTGTGAAGATGGTATCCTGGTTAAGGCGGAAAGAAACTGGCGTCCCGTATGACACTGAGACACCCTTCCTGTCTGTCGTGATCTGCCTGCCCGTTTGTGACATTCGGAGACAGTCTTGTTTGTATTCTTCCTTGCCCCGGAAATGTGAGCCCTCCATTATGTACACGAACGGAATATGCAAATTGCAGCTGATGATGCTGAAGTTGCGGGTGGGGTTGACAGGGCCATGGTTCTTCCCCAACTCTTTCATACGCTAGACAAAGGGTAGATGATCGTTATTTCTCTAGTTAAATGAATTATTATTCTTCATTTTGTAAGGCATTACTGTTATTAAAAGACATTGTATGAGATGATTAACTTGGTGTAAATTTAATTTTGTTGCAGAGTTTTTCGTCGGATGGATGATGATGGAAGTAAACGACTAAATTATGATGAATTCAAGAAAGGAATCGAGGATTCAGGCCTTGAAAATTTAAGTGAAGATCAAATAAAGGAGTTGTTCTCACGTTTTGATAAAGATGGCAGTGGAAGTGTAGATTATGAAGAGTTTCTCCGAGCAATCCGGGTAAATCTTTTAACTCTTTCTTAATTAACGATATTTTTATTATGAAGTTAATCACGTTACTCTTACAGTAGGCTTTTACAAGCTCTATAGACTTTTTTCGAGTTCGTAGGGTCTAAGATATCAAAAAAGGAGTTGAAGATTGGACTGGGGCAGGGGACGGCGACAGAAATTTACAAGATAATAATATTCACAATGCGCTTTTTTATTGAGCACAACAGGCAAATGGCCTTCTTCATGGTGCATTTTTCGTTGGTGTTTTAGGGCCCTTCGACTACAAAGGCCATTAGAGTCCCGTCCACTGCGTAGTTTTAATGCAGAGTGTGCACAGACACTAAGCTGTTACGACGATTTTGGGTATTAGTAGTACTCAATGTGCCCAAGCGGTCGCCCATGCTAGTACTAGCCGGGGTTGTGTTGCTTAACTTCAGTGACCAGACGAGAACTGTTGTGTCCAACGCAATACAACCGCAACCTTCCTAATGCAGCGTTGAACACAGTGACCAGGCAGATCTTCACGGCTGTTAACTGAATTAAGTTCTCCTGCCCATCGGGCCAGGATGGTACTCCCGTCACTTTCTGTTATTATTGATAGTAACCACAGAGTATCTCGGCGGCTGAGTAGTAATGTGCTTGGCTCCCTGGAGGTGGGATCCTAGTTGAGGTGTGTGGCTTCTTTTAGGTGAGTGGGAAACCTCAGGTGCGCTTTCCTCGGATGGGAAGTAAAGCCGTGGTTCCCGTGTACGACGATCACCCTGCACGTGTAGATAGTCAGTTTCCACTCCTGGCGTCGTTTAAGAAGAAACTATACCCAGAAAGACGTTTGAAAACAAGTTTTGGTATTAGGCGGCAGCCGGCTTCGTAAAAATATAATCGAGAAATTATCCTTCGCGTTTCCTGTATCACTGAGGCAAATGGGCATTCGACCCTGTCGTAGGTGGGGAAGGGAGTGGGAGTAATGATGTTGATTGATAGTAACCAGAGATTCCTGATGTAGTACCTTGCTCGCAAAAATCTAATCAATATGAACAATTCAGTATTTCCTGTCCCGTGGACTCAAATGAAGGACCTATAGGTACTTTTTGACGTTTTTGAAGTTGACGTCGATTGCGTGACCCGACAGACTCTTTCTTAGTATTGGTGTAAAGGTAAGCAGGGAAATGTAGGACAAATAATTCACAAGTTCGTGATAACAGATTCACATGCAAATTGTATTCCTGCATGATGTCGAATGAGCAGCCTCGGTGACGCGGAAGCTCAACTACTGCGTCAGTGGTTCCAGGTTCGATACTGGATCGAGATGGGCTGTGCTCTCTAGCAGAGACGTAGCAGTCTTTGTGGCCCCCTTGGCAAATATCTACCATTGCGCCCTGAAGTCAATATTACACTGCACGCTATTTATAACAGTGATAGGGGTTACTGTCTACCTACAACCTTTTTTTTCTGACGTCAAGGGGCTTTTGAGACTCATCGAGTGCCCCGCGCCTCTTGCTCCTCGCGCTCTCGACATTTGTCCCATTGCCAATGCGTTGCTGCGGTACTGCTCTTAAGGGGGAGAGAGAAGTCCTAAGTGTACCTTCCTTCGGATGGGAATAAAGTCGTGGCCCCGCTGGTGTTTACTGTTTAACTTGCAGCGAGTAGATCGACAAAATTTCCAGGTGCAGGAGTTCGCACCTTGGCGTGAATGAATGGAAAAGTGCTCCAATGAAGAAAAATAAATACCGGCAGGCCGACGATGAATAAGAGTAGGGGTTGTAGCTGTAGGGTTGCACCCAGCTGCGTAAAAACACCGTCCAGCAGATCGTCCATTTGTCCCAAATTCCCAATGGGACAAAAATGGCCACCTGACCCTGCCATAGGTGGAAAAAGGGGGAGCGGCTGTATTGCGTTGGAGACACCAAGTTAAGCAATGCAACCCCATCTATTAGTTGCATGGGTGACCGCTTGGGAACACTTGGCACTGCTAATACCCAAAAATCGTCGTAAGGGCGTGCAGACTCTCTATTAGAACTACACAGAGGATGGGCCCTAAAACACCAACGAAACAAACAATGAAAAAAGGGGTAGTAGTAGTTGTTGCTGTTTTGGTATCATGTTGAATTTTTGTTTTATCCCAAATATTTTAGTGGATATTTATTTTTATTATTTATTGCGTGACAATTTGTTAGCCTCCAATGTCGGCTGCCAGAGAGAAAGTCGTGATAGAAGCTTACAAGAAATTGGACAAGACTGGAGACGGAAGTGTCACAGTGGATGATCTGAAGAATGTATACAGTGTGAAACATCACCCACAGTATCTAAATGGTGAATTAACAGAGGACCAATTGTTGAGGAAATTCTTAGGGAATTTTGAAGCTGATGGAAATGTTGACGGAACTGTAAGGCCACTAAAATTAGGCTGGATGGTGTGCCGGCCTATAAGGAACCACTAATTGATTGTTTTGCTTTTTTTTTAGGTGACTAAAGAGGAGTTTTTGAATTACTATTCAGGAGTTAGCGCATCTGTTGATTCTGATGGATATTTTGATTTAATGATGCGTACTTGCTGGAAATTATAATTCATCGGAGTCGTTGTGGAAAACTCGGTTCCAATTTAAATTGCAAATATGATTTTTCAACTGCAGTCGTTTGTTTGAATAAAATAATAGAAAATGATTCCTGCTGCTATAATCCAAATTAACATAGCCAATTCTATATTTGCCTTTATGTTTTAAACGTGGTAGTGCTATGGACTACAATTTTGCTGATGTCTTCCATGCATCAGGTGTTGTTTCCTTATCTGCTCGTTTTAATTTGTTGAGAACTATATTTAACCTCAGCATCTTTTTAAAATGTTGCCCTGACTGCATTTTAATTCTTATTTATTCTTATAACAAAAGTTAACTCTTTTAAAAAGACAGTATATGTTGATAGTATTTTAACTTTAGACTAATTTTTAACATGTGAAAATAAAGTATACTATACTGTATATAGTGTATGCATAACTCATTTTCATTTGAAATTCATAGGAGAAATAAAAAAGCAGTCAGTCGACAATAATTAATTGACTTCTCAGACATTTACCTACTTATTTCTTAATTATTACAGGTAGAAATTTAAAGTCTTACGCAATCTTATATCGATTATTTGGGTTGGAAGGGAATTTTTGGCTGGCCTTTGAAATGAAGAGCATTAGGTAAGTACACTACCCTATCAAAAGTCATGGGACACCACCACTTTAATAGAAACACAATTATACATATTTTAGTATCTTGTTGGTCCACCTTTTGCTGCTATCACAGCGTCTTCTCTCTGGGGCATACTGTCCACAAGGTTTTGATATATTGAGACAGATAATTTACGCCATTCTGCCATAAGTGTCTTGGACAGTTTGGTCACAGATGTCGGGCGTTCTGCACAAGTGCGCAATCGACGTTCCAACACGTCCCATAGATGTTCAATGGGGCGTTGGGGCCTCGGACCTCATGGCAGATAGGGCGTCGACCGCCCTCCGTGGGGTAGGCCGTTACCCCCCAAGGCATGCAGGGCCAACGTTCCTGCAGGTTCCAGACGCCTGGTTAGGAACCCATTAGGAACGTGGAATGTGGGGACCCTTACAGGCAAAACAAGGGAATTAGTTAACATATGAGTGTGTGGGGTGGACGGGGAACTGGTGAGAGATAGGCGGGAGTGGAGGGCGAGAACTCGCATACCCGACCCCGCCATAGGTGGGAGAAGGGTATGATGATGATGAACTGTTAACTGGTAAGAGTAGATTGCAGTGGTAAAGGTGCTTTCTCACGAGTCAAGTTTTGTTGACCAATTGTAGTTGTTCAACAAAACTTGAATGAAAACTGTAGTGGGAACCTGTTTCAATCGAGTTGATCAACAAAAGTTTGACCCAGTCAAACTGGTGAGTCATTCACCATTACCCTTCAAGTGAACAATAGGTCTTTTGTTTAAGGCCCTTGTAGATATACAAAACTGGACCCATCAGAGGGGTGGACCAATTGGGGGTTAACCAAAATACAGTGTTATCCACACAACTCCTTTTGACCCCATTTGTATTGTAACTGAAACCCCATTTGTACAATGAAACTGCTGATCAGTTTCTATTGAAATGTGTGAACGAAAATTGATTCAAGTAATGTTCAACTTTTGTTGAACAAGTACAATTGGTCAACAAAACTTGACTAGTGAGAACGCGCCTTAAAGGGAAGTCACGAGGAGAAGCGTTGTTAAGTCCGTCAACGGGATTTAAGTCATATGGAGCTGAGGTAGGTTTCGATCAGCCGAACCACAGTAATATGTAGGGTGGAAAGGGGGACCAGAACCGGCAGCCTCGATAGTGAAATGAATAAACTTAAAAATTGCGCCACTTCTAACACCGCCTGCTTCAACCAATGTCGCGCCACGCCAACCAGTAAAGCTTTGATACGGTGTTGCACAGCGCTCTGCAGCATGATGCAAAGCAGACGAATTTTCGTAGTGAGCGAACGAGAGCTTTTTCTCTGCTGAAAATAAGCAGGAAAATGAAAAGCGCTACAAAACAGTAGAACGTACGAACGAACTCAGGAAAAATGATTGTTATTCCGGTTCAGGTGTTTTCGAAACTATTTGCTCAAATGTGTGAAGTGTGTAATACGTCTTTTCGAAAATTATTTTTGGCATCGTTATTTGGCAATATTATATTAAGAGGTTGACTAAGATAATGACGACTATCGCTTCAAATGTCGCGCATTACGGCTAATACTCAGGTTGTATTGATCGTCTGTTACGTTTAGTTTATCTTAAAAAAAATTGGTTGTTATGCTGTCAACTCTTCCGGTTTAAAAGTTTAATGTAAATAATAATGAGCTCCGAACACGAGAAAAACAATGATACCCCTGAAAAGTGTGACTGGAATAAAGCTGGCGAAAGACGATCGAAAGTTGGCCCTCTTAAAGACACTACCTTATCTGGATATTTGATGAAATGGCCGTCGCAAAAACTTTTGAAGAAACCCAAACAATATTGGTTCGTGTATGCAGAAAATTGTTGTAAATTATATTACTTTAATAGCGACCGCTGCTCAAATCCATCAGGTGCAATTGACATTAGTGGTGCAACATTTTCTCTTCAAGTTGATAATCAAATTGCGTCTGGGTTATTCACTATAAGGTAAGCGTATTAACTGACTTTTTAAAACCAAACAACATATAAGTTACTTAATTAACATTCTTCGACGAGGATTCAAAAGAAAGACGCACTCCTTATAATTCTATAATCCTCTTAAATGATCAAAAGTTGTAGAATTTAATAATTAATTTAGTCTTTATTTTTTACCTAGTACTCCTCATCAGAATTTTGACTTGGAAGCTCCTGATAGGAAAACTGCTTTATATTGGCTTCAAGAACTGCAGAAACATCGAAGAAAACATAGTAGAAAACGGACAGCGAACGTTAAAATATATGGCGTTTCTTATACTCATACGGGAGTAAGTTCCTTATTTTAAATATGAATAAAGAGATGTATGCAGAAGATGCAGTTTTCCTTTGCAGAGATATTAATGTTTAGTGATAAGAATAAATCTCTTGCACGCATAATTTATTAACTGTCAAGTAATATTTTAGGGTTTCGATAGTGGGTTATTAAAGGAGTCGCCATCTGACAGCCATTTGGGAATAGACGATGACATCCCACCTCTTCTGGAGCCCATTGAGGGTCCTGAAGATGCGGCAAAATTAACGCATTCCAATTCATCTCGAGTATTTTCTAATTTTCGCTCTCATTTCCGAAATGGGATTATCAGTATTCGTTCCAGTAGGGCGAGTGATGATGGTTAGTTGACATAAAACAATGGTGTCACTAATTTAGACATTAATTTATGTTGGCATATATTGATGTTGTATAGTTAGCGTTTCGAGTTTTGACGACTCACCTAGTGCAGTTTCACCCCCCACATCACCAAAACAAGTGGAACAAAAAATATTTGCAAAAGCATGTAAAAATCGTTCATCATTCCGCACTTCATTACCATTTTCGTTTCTATCGAAGGAGAGTCATTCTCATTCATCTTCAGACGCAAGTTGCAAAAGATGTGCTAACGTAAGTTTTTTTTTTGGTGTAATCAGGTAAATGAAACTTGATTGACTGGAAATGTTTTATTATAATTTTCAGTTAGGTTCTGAAATTGAGGAACTGAAAGAGACAGTAATTCGTCTTAGTGACGAATTAAACTCCAAAAAGGAAGAAATATCATTACTTCAACAACAACTAGATTTAGCCTGTCGTCAGAAAGAAAGTTTGTATGTTTATTTTTGTTTTTCATTTTTGTATGTGTAGGTTTAAAGTTTGCAATATCTTTTGGAAGTGTTGCCAACAATTTATTAAGTTTTTCTAATTGAAACGGACAGTTCTCTGATTCACAAATGCTTGCTTGCAGCAACAATTGGGAGAAGCTCTTAAAGTAGATAGTTAACTTTTTCTTTAGAAACGAAGGGAGGCAAGCTGTTTTCTAAAGCTCAAGAAAGGTGACCCCATGATTAGCATTAAAAAGATTGAACACGCCTAGTACAATTTTATCTTTCAAGCGTCAAAATGAGTTGAAAGTTGAAATCACGTTGAGTTCGCAAGTAGTTTGTGGTTATGATTATCAGTCTGTTCATTGTCAATTAATGGTATTGAAATCAAAAATAGATAGCAATGCTTAGCCCTATAATGGCGTGCTTTAACAGAAAAAGAAATTCTGGGTGAGGATTTTTCGATTGCTTTAATGTTCGTTTCATATGGGATAGATCAGACTGGGATAGATGAATGAAATCCGCATATTGAATTTCCTACTGCTATAATATTTTTGAGCTTTTATGTGGTCGTTGACCTTTATTTTTTTCATTTTGATGAATGTAGAATGAAAATTCATGTCAGTCCGAACATGGAATGTCACATGAGGTTGGCCATTGCAAAGGATGTCGATTTTACATATCTCAATAATAGAGTCGACGAACTACAAAAAGAATTGGAGGATATGAAACTGAGTTACATGTAAGTATCACTTAAATCTTTGTTACAACTTAGATAATTCTTGCTTCACAGTAAATCCGTTTTTATCCTTTATTACTAATCCTTTTCATCGTCTCGTATATCTCATTTATATTTCCACTTTTTTCATGTGGTATATGCTTTGTTGTTTTAGTGGAATATTATTAACATGTATTCTGCTACTAAAGTTTTCTTCTGACGAAAGATTTAGTTTTGGATCCATAAATGTATGTTGGACTCATCTTCGTAAACAAACTGTGCCACTTATCGCTTTTAGCTGAGTCTTGCGTGGGTTTGCAACGATCAAAACTACTCCTTTCTCAAATTGCAAAACTCCCATCATATTTTGTAATCATCCATGAGTCATGTGTTGTCAAAAATCACGTTTTATTATGCAATATGAATATGACCTTGGAGAGCATAAAGGAATAAACGGTACTTAAATTACTGTAACCTAAATGTTAAAGAGTAATTCAGCTACTCCCATTTGCTACCTAAAGGGCAGTGTATCTTGCATGAAACGAAAATAAAAGGATTAGTCTTTTTTTTTCTTTAAATGAATCCTACTTTCGAAGATGTCACCAATTATATTTTGATTATAACATTAGAGATTTCAGTTGCTTGTTTGATGCCACGCAGGAGATTTCATTCAGGGAAGGGGAAACCTTAAAAGCAACGGATGAGGAATTAGATAGTAATGTGGGGTTTGCATTTATTTTTAGTAATTGATGTGAGTTATGGAATTATAACAGCGAGTTCCTTTATTATCTGATGCATTTCCGATGTAATCCTCGATTTTCAAGGCAGAAATTATTGCGTATTGCAGTCCAGTCTGTTTTGATAACATACACATTGATAATCTTGGTTCATTGACTTGATGGTTCAATATCTTTTTTTTCAGCACATTATTGAAAGAATCTAAGGAACAACGTAAGCAGGACGAAGATATCATTCAACTAAAGAATGAAGTCATTGATCAGTTGACGGAGCAAGTAGCGGCTCTTGAAATGGAGAAAGCAGAAATGAAAGAAGACGACAGCGACTCATTTGTAGTTGTCCTTCGTCATAAGTTGAAAGATAGCACAAATTGTGATGAAAATGTTTATCCAGAGCTTGAGAGACTTCAAGATGAGTTGGACGCTTTCCGCATACAGAACAAATTTCTAAATTCTGAACTCTTACAATTAAATTTGCTCCGAAAAGATTCAGAAGAAAGAGAAACCTTCATTAAAATGTAAAACTCCTTTCTTTCATTTGACATCCGTACTTGATGCAGAAGTATGGCGAATGCTAACTGATAATATTTTGTTAAAATATTCAGGAAATGCATAGAATGGGAATCGAAATATTATGCCATACAGAGTAAATATTTGGTTCTTCTAAATGAATATCATGCTCCTACCAACGGTATGAATTAATCAAGTAATATTTTTTTACTAAGTTTTTACTTCTTTTTCTCTAAGTCATAGTATTTTCATTTCAGTACTAGAAAATTCCTCGCAAGAATCTGCCTCACATTTGTTGCATGAAGCAGTTTCCGATGCAACTGGACCTGATTATATGAATATTGCCAAAGTTATAAACTGGTTTGTAACACCGGGCAATCCAATATCGTTGGCCGTTATCGATTATTACGTCCTTGAAACGTCCAATTGTTTTATTCTTCCAGTGATGGTCAATATGATCTCTATGGATTTTCTAAGTCATCTTCCACGCCAACACTTTCTTTACTGCAGAGTGCTTACCTTTTAAAGCAAAGGTCTGAAGAACTAGAAGGGAAGCTCAAGGTTCGTAGCGAGCTTATGAACAAGCTATTTATAATAAATTTCTAATTGGTTTGCAAATGTTTCTTTGATGTAGGATAATTATGCAGATATTTGGATGAATAAGTGGGACAACTTTATGACTTGTCATGGTAAACGGAGTATACAGGCTTCAGTGGTACTGAAAGACCTTGTGCGGAGTGGAATTCCTTTTGTATATCGTGGAATCATATGGAAAAGGTATTGCATTGAATGTTGATTAGGTTTGTATAGTATTTATAGCTTGATTTGGGTTAAAAGGATTTTATTTTCACTGGTTTTTAGCTGTATTGATCTTCACGTACGTCATATTCGTGAAAGTAAACCAAAGAATTATTATGATACTCTGTTAGCGTTAAATAGGCAAGAAAGTGTTTTGGACATGTCTGCCAAACAAGTAATTCGCTATAGTTACAGTATTAGATGTGGTTGTTTTAAGATAATTCGCTCTTTATTAATATAATTTTACTTCTGGTTTATGTTTCAGATCGAATTGGATCTCTTAAGAACCCTACCTCATAATAAACATTTTGAAAATGTGTACGCAGATGGCATTCCCAAATTGAGGCGGATTCTGCTGGCATTCAGTAGGCATAACCCAGATGTAGGCTATTGTCAAGTTAGTAACAGAAGTAAATTATTCAATAATCCTGAAGATGTCCTGTATCCTAGTTGCAACTAACTGTAAATTGTCATTTCCTTCTTTTCAGGGCCTTAATCGGTTGGGAGCAATAGCCCTGTTGTTTCTTCAAGAAGAAGAGGCATTCTGGTGTTTAGTTTCCATTGTTGAAGTCCTTGTGCCATGTGATTACTATAGTAGAGATCTAATTGGTGCTCAGGTTGATCAGGTAAAGTTGGGGGTTAATGTTACTGTCACTCTCCTCTTTTCTTTAAGTTATTAGTCGATGGTATGTGATGATAGTGTGGTGACATCCTTTTTCTGTCTTTCGTTCAGCTCGTACTCAAAGACTTGTTATCAGAGAAGTGTTCTCGTCTGCATTCTCACTTTGAATTTCATAACATGGACATTTCACTTTTTACTTTCAATTGGTTCATGTGTATTTTTGTGGATTGTGTGCCGATCGAAACGTACTTGTTTATTTGGGACACTTTCTTATACGAAGGCAACAAGGTAAATTATGGAGAAGGGGGAAATTGTTGGAAAGTTTCAAGTGGTTATCTTTCATCTCTTAATTACAATATTGTGTGGCATACCTTTAGATTGTTTTTCGATTTGCTCTGGCCATCTTCAAAATGTGTGAAAATGTGTGTCTGAACGCAAAAGATAGCATGGGAATTAGTTCATCTCTACGACATGCTCTGGAAAATATCACAGACTGGAGAAGACTAGCTCAGGTAAGAACCTTTTTAAGGATATAATATAATATTGTAACTTATTCGTCGAGTGCTTTTAAGAACGACAACAGGAGTCCAAAGACGTGCATAAATGTTTTCGCCTGGCGAGATGAAGGGGCTAGGTATTCACGTGATCCCCTCGGGAGTTTTAGTTCCTAGTTTTCGTAGCATGGTTCTTCCACTCTTTGGGCTCTTTCAAGGATTGATGTCTGGTGTGTTCCAAGTAAAATAGTAATAAATAAATAAACATAGAAGGTAGCATACCATGACTTTCTTCTTTGCTGACATGTCTCGGGGTAGTTTATGATGACACAAGATTTCTTGGCACCTTTAACCTCGAAAATAGTGAGTAGTAACACGTGTACTGGAAAGTGTTGAACTTGGCACCCCACTGTTTATACTAACCTAGAATTTAAATGTGCTTTGTAAGAGCGAAAAGAAATCAAGTTTTTGACTATTGTGTTACAGATATCAGATGTGTCTCTTAAAAGTCATTATTTTCTTTTGTATAACTTTATTGGCACCATAATAAGTTGTTAAGGCTTAAAACCATTCCACCTTTAGAAAAAAAAACTTGAAGACAGTTATAAGCAGATCCATTTTCTAAATTCTAGTACAGTTGTGATTTTTTTCCTCCTTATAAATTCTAGGACTGTACTCACTATGGTAATATTATCCTAAGTCACTTATATAACATGGGGGGGGGGGGGGGGTAAAAATAGAAGTAAAAAGTAAATCACATTTCAATTGGATATAATGGAAAGAGTTAAACAATTATCAACGACAAGGAAGAATTAATTCCATCATAATGGTGGAAGCATTACGTTATAAGTAAATGGAATATATCAGAAGACAATGAAAACTCTTAAAATGGATTTAGTTATTATAATTATAATAACTTTAGATTGTCCTTGAAAATGAGCTGCGCTTAATGGTTTTTCTTGTTAACAACATGGATGACGGTTAAAGCAAAAAACACGTTCGAGTCCGCCGTGTGCAGAAAGCAATCACAGTAATTTGTTATTTTCTTGAGCATATTATGGGCAGATTTGGCTTTTCTAAATTTTTTTTTTTTCGTTTACCTGGAGGGAACTAGGAGCAACAAACAACTTTGATATTTGTAGTTTTTCAAAAAAAAAAAAAAAAAAAAAGGTATCGGATAATGATTCCAGAACCCACTTTACTTCAACATTGAAGTTTTACAGAACTTTTCTCAAAGTTAGGACTTACAACTGCTGCTGGCTGGAGTTTAGGCAGGACATCAACAACCAGATAATTATGGTTCTCTGAGGGGGCGAGTTGCATGAACCCTTCTCGCTAGCCGACTTCCACACTGTCTCTTTACTTTCATCTCATTATTCCTAGATCCCAACATCATTAAGCCTGATTTGCACTAGGCGAAGTAGCCAAGTGCAAGTATGACGTAAATGGGTAAGTTGCCGCGTGTGAACAATGCCAAGACAGGCAAGTGGAGAAGTAAAATTGCAAGTAAAGCCTTTCCACAATCCCTCACTGGTAAATTGAACGCAGGGGTGATTATGAACTTGCACGTGAACAGTTATTTGCTACTTGCCTGCTTTGATATAGGTCACTTTTTTTCGTTGGTATTTTTAGGGCCTTTCAACTACAGGTAGTCGTCGACTTAGGACTGTTCGACTTTACGACCAGTTTGGTCAGCTGGCGTTGGACATTGTCGACTCACGGAACCCTTAGAACTATGTTTTGGGGGAACCCCCATCCCAGCTTCAGAAAAGTATATCTTGCCGCTGCTAACGAATCGGCTACGAATTTTTATTTTGACTCGCGGAACCCCCAGAGGTATACTGCGGAACTCTGGGGTTCCGTGGAACACAGTTTGAAGACCGCTGCTGTATAGCCTACTCAACTTACGACTAAATCGTGTTACGACCAGTCTGTCGGAACCAATTGCGGTCGTAAGTCGACGACTACTTGTACAAGGTCATTAGGGCCCCGTCCACTACGTATTTCTAATGCAGAGACTGCAGAGACACACCAGTGGTTCTCAATCCGTGTCCCGCGGAACACTGATGCTCCTTGAAACCACTTCGTGTTCAGCAAAAAAATTAAATGCACAAATATAGGTGTTGGAAAAAAAAATCGATAATTTAAAATAATTTTTGGATTGGATTATAATCAGCAAACGCAAATAACTGTTGTACGTTTTATAGCAAAGTTTATGTTGAATTGTAAGTGTTCCGTGCTAGTAAAATGTCACAGTTTAGTGTTCCCCGGCTTCAAAAAAGATTGAGAACCACTGCACTGCACTAATGCGACGATTTTTGGGTATTAGCACTACCCAGATTTCTCAAGCGGCCACCCATTTTAGTACTAGCTGGGGTTGCGTTGCTTAACTTCAGTGATCAGACGAGAACTGGTATGTCCAGCGCATTAAGCCGCTCCCCAATACAGGTTACGCGTCATACGTCACGTGTTACTTCGCCTAGTGTGAATCAGGCTTAGTTGACGGAATTGCGGCCCATATCAGAATCTCCGAAATAATTCTTCGCGGCCACTGAGGATTACATATTATTTGATGGTACAAAAGACGGGTGTCGGCCTTAGTCCAAATGACGTCCCAGGCAAAGCATACATTTTGGAGGCCTCGGACCTTCGTGACGTCACGGTTGACCCCAATGATTGTAATAACAATAGCCGATTGATAACATTATCCGTGATTACAATATCCGGCTTCTACTGTACGCCTGTTAGATTATTTTAAAATCCTTGTAATTATTACATTTCTTGGTGAAATGGTCGCGCATTATTGGCGCCCCAGGCAACTGCGTGCTTTGCCTGTGCTTAAGGCCTCTGGCCCTGCTTCAGAGTTTTTACTGAATCAGCAGTTTTTACCGGACAGTGCTTTAACAAAATAGTAGTTGTCATATTTTCCTTATTTCCAGAATTTCACAATTAATTATCTGAATGCCTTTGTACAAGAAATACTGATAAACGGCAGGTAATATTCAATTAATTTTCCTGTCCCAAAGATTGTGTCTTTAGGCAAATTTTTGGCAGTTTTTTTTTCTTTGAAAAACCACAAATATGAAGAAAGACAATATGATTTAGTAGTTTCCAAATCCCATCTACAAAATGAAGCAGGTATTGTACTGAGATTAACTCAAGGTTGTTTTCTCTTTCTTTTTAAGTTGCTTTTTTTAAAAAATGAATTGTTTATGGAGACGCTTAATGCGCTTGTTCTTCTTGTATTTGCTCGGCAGCCCTTTCTTGGACGCTTTAACACTTTTGTCGTATTTGTCCACTCGTCCACCGTTGCTTGCGTGACTATTTTGAGATTTGAATGGCATCGTTTTATGGCCGCCACCTCCGCTAGGAACATGCATTTTCTGTGCGTGACCACTTGACTGCAAGTTGCCGCTGGAATGGTTGTCATGGTTGCTGTGGGATTTGTGGCTTTGGCGCTGTTGTACAGACATAGGAAAAGGGAAAGAGAAAAAGCCCCCCCACAAAAAAAAAACATGTAAAATATTAGTGCAATTTTAATTAGGATATCAAATTTTATCACCAATATGGTTTGAAACACGAACACCTTCCTTGGTGACAAGCAAGTAGTACTTTTAAGAGTATTATTACAGGTTCTCAAACGTTGCAGGAGAAAAAATAAGGGAGGTCTAAGTGCGATAGGTTTGTTTATTTGTTTCGTTATTTAACATCTCAACTCTGAAGGTTATTTACAGACGTCAAGAGGATGGGGGAATGGGGCGATCTGCTTACACCTGTTAATTTTGATTATCTACATATGTCTTTTCGATTAGAAAGGGGCTCTTTAACGTGTTGTTGACGTCGCACACCCACACTATCTGGAAAGAGATCAGAGGCCTTACACAGGGCCGGTCCGTCCATAGGTACAAAGTGTGCAAAGAACGCGGGCGGCTACCCTGATGAGGCGGCCAATCAATGTTAACTTGCAGGCATTAAGAAAATTATGTGAAAATATTGAGGGGCCGGGGCGACCTCGACATAACTGCACGTGGGCGGCCGAACCCATAGGACCTGCCCTGGCCCTTCCACATCACATTTAACGACCCACTTGATGTTAATCTTTGCTCTCTTGTCCAAAAAAAAAAAAAAAAAATCCTCTTCCAAAGTTTAACCTATTCCACACCAGTTTGCAACAAGGCTTTTACAGGCACCTTTTCGCCGTCTTGTGTGCAGGCGGAGGCGGATTAAGTACCTGCTCGGGGCAGCGCCAATTGATTTAAATTATCCCCAGCTGGTGGTGTGATCGATTGGCATGCAGGTGTGCCCAAGTTCAATCCCCCAGTTGTAGTGCCATTTCTGGGCTTCTGTTGTGTCCCAAGTAAAAATGTATACTAATAAATTGAAGGTGTCAGTGCATGCTTTGGGTTCACTTATTAGGTCCATTGTGGGACTGCAGGTGGTTGGGGGCAGTAGGGGTAGAGGACGACCAAAACGGACGTGGGAACAGGTGGTGCAAAGGGACATGGAGGCGTGTGGGGTGGAGAGGGACTTGGTGGGGGATAGGCGGGAGTGGAGGATTAGAACCCGCAGACCTGACCCTGCCTCAGGTGGGAGAAGGGTGAGATGATGATGAGTGCATGCTTTGGGTTTCTGTTGTATATTTTATGCCAATATGGGGGTTGTTTGTCACTAGGAGATCCAAAACTACAGAGTATAACAAGTGCCTGTTAATTTTAGTGATCATAAAATTTGTTTTGCTAAATGAAACAAATCAAGTCTCTTGTAACGTGATGACTTAAAATAGAAGTTGTCCTTCAGTTTTAGGCATAAATCCGGAAGTTCCACCAATAGGTGGGATATAAAGGGGGGTGGTGGGGTATAATAATAATAATAATGTCTGAAAGTTTTGAGGGCCTAAAGTCACTGGAAGAGGGTCGTATTTCAACATATGTACAACATTTCAACACATTACTTTGTGATGCAGAGCATCTTCAACCAATAAATCTTGCAATTTGATGTCGCCCTTTGGTCCATTATGCAGAGATTTAGCTTTGCCATGACTCAAGTCACTCTGAATGCTTGCCTCATGTGAACTTACGGATAGCGGTGCATGCTTCTGTACCTCCTAATTATTTCAAGTAGAAGACAAGAGAAAACAAAATAATATTTAAAAAAATGTCAGAAACAAATACAAACAGTGTTCATTCATATGTCAGATTTTTGTACGTAGAATTATACAAAATTGGAAAGGGCATTTAAAATAAAAACTAAGTTTTCTTTTCACTGATATTTTTAACAAGAATGACAATTTAGTAGGATTTTGTCGGCATCAGAGTGTGATGAATTACAGTTATTCAACGAGATTCACCTCCTCTCCGGAAAACCATTAGATTTGTATGAAATGTACCATGTCAAATACACCTTGTCTCCGCCACATATCCCCGTTAGATAGACTAATGATTAATTGCTCGTCATTTTTTTTTTATCTTATAAATAAGCAAAATACTTTTCACCCAAACGATCATTTATTGTTCATATGGATGATAATAGCACCTGTCAGAGTTTATAACGTTTTTTTTTTCACTACGAACATTGATCTAGGATTGTAGGAAGGCAATTTAAGAGGCAAAACAGTTTAGGTGTGCAGTGAATAAGCAATCAATTGCTTTTTTTTTTCTTACCTAATAAAATGCGACTGCTACCAGGACAAGCTTAAACTAGGAGTCATCAATTAGTTCTGCTTGTTTAGGCTGTCAGCTAATTGAAGTGACACTGCCATTCTGTCGTTTATTTATACTTATTTAAATAGTTCTTGTTAACTGTTTATGTCAGTACTTACCGACACTGGTAGAGGACTTGTTTGATTTGTGACGTCGGCCTCTTATGTCTGATGGTAATTTACCGTACGCTAGGTGAGAAGGGGGCGAGCTCTTACACATGACTATCACGCCTCATTGGGTCACCGCTTTTGTTTCCCATTACTGTAGTGCAGTGTTTTTCAACCGGGGTTCTGCGGAACATAACGGTTCCGTGAGGTCCGCCCAAGGGTTCCGCCAATGGCAAGGTAAAATATAAAAATAACAATGAAAACCCAAGAAACGAGAACGACTTTTGTCTCTCTCTCAAACATTAGGCCACACATTCAACTGCTTACGCTAACACACACACCTGTATCAATTAATGTTTTTTTCTGTCACTGCATGGGGTTCCGCGAAAGGTGTAAATGTTCCAAAGGGTTCCGCGAGAAGGCTAAATGCTCCAAAGGGTTCCGTTCCAATAAAAAGGTTGAAAAACACTGCTGTATTGTCTGTGCAGTCTCTGCATTAGAACTCCGCAGTGGACGGGGCTCTAATGACCTTGTAGTTGAAGGGCCCTAAAACACCAACGAACGAACAATTCGTTCCCATCCGACTAAAGGAGAACTTGGGGCTTCCTTCCCTCTCGACCGAAATATGCCTACCCGCCTCCACTAAAATCCAACCTGCTACTATGGTTTCACGAGTCAACCACACTGTTACTGATTTGGCTGGTGGAGGATGGTGTTGAGCCCCAAATCTAAAACAATAATTTTCTCTTACACCCCAACGGTAGTTGGGACTTTTCTCTCACCTAAAATACCGCTAGCTTCCTACTGGCTCGAACTTTCGCACCATCGGTGCAAGAATCAAACACGCCATCAGTTGAGGTTTCAGAGGTCTACCACAGAACCAAAGTTGCAATTACACGCTTAGGATGCTTTAATCAGTCTTTTAATTCACTAATTGTCAGAACCTATTCTTTAGTTAACGTTTCGTGGACGAAGAGGTGACAATATAATTATACTTCTATGATGGACGGTGTCCACTTTAGGTCTTACAGAGTGAAAACCACCGATCTCGCCCCGGGATGAACTTCTCCTAATTAAGCTTCAATTAGGCTACATTAAGATTCAATTATCCACGGGATAGTAGCAGCTTTCTCAAATGTTGGACATAATATAGCCACAAGGGACAGAAACAGTGGTCAAAACTTGCCCTCTGGCTGGTAGAATGATGGAGCTGTAATGGCATATTTTGAAAATGGGTTTTTTTCTTCCTGTAATATAAAACCCATTAAGTGAACAGCCTTAAAATCTCTCAGTGTTTATCCCAGGCTCGCCATAACTGTGAGGTTTTTAAAATTCTAGTCAACAACAAGTAATGAAGGTAATTTTCACTTTAGATTTAAGATGTTCGGGGAAATTATTTTCCTTTTCTAGTAGAATGAGGAGCAGCACAAAGAAAAACATAAATAATGACTACTTGAGAACATGTTTTCTTGGACTTTTTCTTGTAACATTATAGTACATCGCATTGGGGGAAGGGGGGAACAGGAATGCATTAGATTTCTAACACTGAAATACTGTATACTTGTTTCATGTGTTTTCTGATTCATCGTCAACTCGTAAATGGACGTTGCACAGGCTACTACAATGTAGAACTCAACTTATTTTTTTTTATAACAATTGTGTAGTGTGAGGTACAGTATATAACTGATAAACAGTAGTTTTTATGTTCAGCGTCCACAAAAATGGCAGCATAGCATATAACTTACTTTAACAGCATGATGGTCACCGTGACTTTTAGGTCCTTTAGAAATCTCCTTTTGTCCTAACAGAGATGACTTATGAATTTTTTCATTTTTATGTTTCGTAAGTTGTGCCTAAAAAGAGAAAAACGATCATAATTTTTAATATGCAAAAGATGCATTATTGAATGTCCATGGCAACGTTTACTACGCAAAGAAAAAAAGTTCCAAACGAATATAAATTAGAATGTTTTTTTTTTTCTGTAAAGCGTTCTTCGCCGGAAGTTCGAGCTCAAGAATTCTTAGAAATTAGAATGTTCGATTAGCGCGAGAAAACACGACTATAAATCAATTCTAATTTAAGGTTTTGATAATATACTCTAGTAAAAATGACCCAAAATGTGAACTGAAGTGGCGTAACAAAACATAAAAAAAAGGTAAAAAAAAAACCCGTTAACATAATGTTTTACTTTCACATGCCTATTTCATAAAGTCCTTTAATATGTATTCTATTTTTCAAATTGCTGCTTCGTAAAACCATTAGGGTTCAATTCTACGAAATAAGCGCATAAACAAAATGCATTCTTTCTTCAGTTAATGTTTAAATGTCTACTTTAAAAAGTTAATGTTTTTATTCCTAAAGTTTCCTCAGTACTACAAAATTACACTTGGATCATAATCTATATTTGTATGAACTTAGAAATCAGAATCAGGAGGTATGTAGGCCTAAAAATGAATTGTTCTCTATGATACATTATCCGTGTTTGTTTTCTGCTATATAAAGAACTTGTGTATAATGCTTATGTGATGATAGAAGTCTTAGAAGATGAAAATGAATTGGAAAAGTTTATATATAACGTACTTTGGTTACTTTGCCACCACACTGGTGAACTAAAATGTTTTAAGATGTTATTGTGCTTAGGAATTAAATTTCCGAATTACAATGGGGCAAAAAAATGGATAAGATTTGGCCTACTTCTTTCTGTTGGAGTACTCTTACAGGTAACGCTTAATAGAGGTGAGAATGATTGAAGTTGTCTAGGGTTTCATTACTGTCTGATTAGTCGCTAAATGGATATCTGCTCTTACGTTGTGAGTACACATTATTATTATACCAACGTGGCGAGGAACTACATTGATTTTTTTCCCTTTCTGGCAGTTATGTGCTCTTCATCAAGTCTCTAGTTTCCAATTATTTATCATTACACAATTTTCATTATTTAGCAGAAAAAAATCCCCAACTGACGTTCATCAAACCATTCTTGTAGAAAAAGAAAGAAAAAAAAATTTTTCTTTATTCGAATGGAAAATAAATCAACGAGCCTACTGTGCCGACATGTGGCTGTGCCAAGAGTCTCAGTTGTACTTAACTTCTTCATTTATGCGAGAAAAATTTTTGAAGTGAGGTTTGCGTTAAGATGAAGATGGGAGCCATAAAATGAGCTTTCACGAGGTTTAATTGGCATTATGGAAATGATACGATCACTTAGGATAGCTTTTGTTTCAGCCTTGGTAAACATCTAATCTTTAAAGATGCTTCATAAAGGAGAGAAGGAGGAAGATGAGAAGTATTGTTCTAGAAACGTGCACTTTGCACAGTAAAAATAACTCTCTTCCTCCTCCTGCACCTCGGTGTGCGTCTTCTCAACTGTCTTTGGCCCTACAGAGCTTAAGAAAGTAGTTTCAAGAGTAAAAGTGAAGGAATGAAGGTAGTTGGTTGTAGAAAATGCATTCGATGTGAATAGAAATTTGATGGTTAATTGTTCATCTCTTGCTGTGTGTATTTTTTCCTTGCGGCCAGGTTTCGAGACTATAAATAGCTATCTCTAAGCACATCCAATGTGAAATAATGCAATCGCTGCCCAACCATCTGGAAAATAATCAGTCTAGTATAAATAAATGAATGAGAAATACTGAACTAAAATAATAGCACAGCGAGAGTGTGGAGCTAGAGATTGAAACGGGGGAGTAAGGGCAGGATGGAATTCGAGAAACTACGCGAGACTTCTTCTTTCAAGTTTTAAAAAGTACGAAATGCTTCGTTAGAAACTTTTGACGAAATTGCTACTGTTAACTTTTAGCTATTTAACTGAGATAGAAACTTATGTCTTAAGATGTTAACAGTTCAAAGCAATCTCTTGAAAGATAAACGTCAAAAGCGCTGCTTCACAGGTCATACATAACATGTAATAATACAATGGCAGTGGCAGCAGTAACTCTTTCAATTCAAGTTTAGGGTGTATTACATATGATGTAAGGAGGTAGAGGAGATAAATACGCCACTTGGGTAATCATCTTTTAAAGGGAACTGCGGGATGTAGTAAAGGGGTTTTCTTTTTCTTGCAACAGCTGCATCTGGGATACTTCCCATCAACGATTACTTCGGTTTCTTTGTTTTTTCTTTTGGTGCTCGTCACTGTGCGCCACAGGATCCTGAATCGCCTTGGACCTTTTCAGGAAGCTCTTGAGGTCATTGAGGTTCTCCCTTTATTTTAACAGTACATGCCATTTGCTGAATGTTTGCTTTTAGTAGAGATTAACATTTCGTTGCTTTTCTCACTACAGCCCTAAGGATACGAACAACAGCGAAATAAATGGGCGGTTACGCTTCAAATTGCAGGCAATTCAAATACCACATACATTTTAATTATCTTCCCGGTCAAATACACTCGAGTTCCAAAATGGCCTGTGCAAGGTTGAAAATACAGTGCATATAATGCATACATAATATTACTGGATTAGTTTCGTGGGTTGGGGAGTAAGCCAGGCAGCCATAACAGGACGAACCCTTAGGAGGCTGCCCGTGGGAGATGAGGAGGTAGGTGAAAGGATGAAGAAGAGGGTTAATTTACAGCACCCAACGTTCTTTGCCAACCACCCATGTTGGTATTGACGTGGGCTTGCGCTGCTTAACTTCAGTGATCTCACGGGATCTGGTGTGTCCAACGCAACAGTCTATTTTTTTATGGATATGGTTTCTTTAGCACAGACAGAAACATATGAGAGCACATTCGTTATTTTCTACGAGTCCATTTCCAGCCTTTGGCAGAGTTGAATGCTTACGGGAGCGGCGAGTTGCGTTGAACACACCAGTTCTTGTCTGATCACTGAAGTTAAGCAACGCAAGCCCAGTTAGTACTGACATGGGAGGTCGCTCGGGAAAGCTGGGTACTGCTAATACCCAATAATCGTCGCATTGGTGTAGTGTCTGTGCAGCATATGCATTAGAACTACGCAGTGGACGGGTCTCTAATGACCTTGTAGTTGACGGGACCTTAAACACCAACAAACAACAACAAAATTGAATGCTTACGAGTTCGGAGATGTCCATTCAGAGTAAAGCGTTTTGGAAGCGGGGATACAGAAATTGACAGTGGTTTAAAAAGCGGGTTTACTTTGCTGACCTAATGACACGATCTTTTTAGGCCGCCTCTTAGACATGCATTACTATCATTCGCCTGATGCTGTAAATATTTTTTTGTTGAAACATTTTCACGCTGTACAAGAGCAAGAAGGTCCATGACATTGACACGTTTTTTGTTAGCCAATTTTTGCACGACTTTTGTTCCTTTGTTGTTCTCAGACAGGATATCAAGGCAAGGATCCTCCTCCCACTCCATCTTAATTTTGAATATAGTAAGTCTGAAAAGACCTGCTTCTTTGTAATCGTCATTTAAAAGAATACAACAATAAAGGTGTGATTGTAAAGGATTGGGATGAGGTTGGAAAAGCTGTTGCATCAATAAGACTAGTATAAACTCAACAACCTCATTTTTTCGATCGTGAAATGCTACTGATTGCTTATTTAAATCGTATTTAGTTTCATCCTATTATACATGTATACTGATATGTTAACAAGAAAACGCTATGAAAGGGATAGAAATGGGACACAAAAGGTGCCTGTGTGGATGTTCCAGCTACTGGGCTCCCAGACTACACAAGGTCTCAGGCTGAAGGAAAACTTGAAAGGGGAAAAAAAGTGACGCCTTGTAAAAATTTGCAAAGTAAAGCAATATTTGAAAAGGCAACTTTTGTCATACGGTATGTCTAAAATACGATTTTCCGCTTCAGGTCATAACATGTTTGGTTCATTTTTTTCCTCTTGTCTTTTTTATTCCCTTTCGCGGTAAGAAAAATAATTACACATCAATGCAGCTTTATAATTCTACATTCACAGAACTCCCACTGGGGTTTACTTGAGTCAGTAACTTTTAAAAAAAAAAAAGCCTTGAAAACACTAAAATCAATAAACTGCAAAATTATCATGAAGTTGAATTTAACTATCATTTCCTTACGAACACAAAGAGCTCGTTGTAGCCACAATTTTCAGACTGAATGTTCTTGTAAATGAATAGGACAGGATCATGACAAAGAGGTTACATTCATGACTATCTGTGTGGGGAACGACCCCATCCCCTCCGCTCCAATGACAGGCCTTACAAAGAGTAGATTACAGAGAGTAAGAGAAGAATGTTACAGTATGTTACACGAACGGGTTGGGGATTCGGCCAAGCAGTCATAACGTGCCGAACCTTGTGGAGGCTGCCGGCGGGTGAAAGGGTGGTAGGAG
>JAAFCE010006949.1:22155183-22191736 GCA_013389805.1 Trigoniulus corallinus | reverse complement strand
ACAGGCAGGGATAAAGTAGAGGATAAAAGAGGAAGAGAGGGGGGGCACTTTAACAACCCTTTTCCTTTCCTATTGGTCCGAAGAATAAACTCTCATTGGCTCTTTTTTTTTTGAGTACTGCAGTTGTTTGAATTCTGCATGTCACACTTATTAGTATCTAAAATGTTTAAATCACAGACGATTCTCGACTATTTACGAATTACAGGTCGTCGTAGGCGTGGTTTTTATTACTATTTTGGGATAAAAATAAAATTGCACGAAATTGTATAACAATAATAAAGATTTAGTGACAGAAATAAATGTGCTTTGGGCCAAGAAAAGCGGCGGGGGGGGGGGGGGGGTTCTATTGGATGCTTTCAACACCCCCATTTTTGACCACTGTTTTAGCGACTTCGTTTACAGATAGCCATCAAGCAACACTCCTGAAAAAGTGATTTTAGACACAATGGGGTGGTTTGTTTTATTACCTAATGTCATCACGTAATTTGTGACTTTCCTTTGTATCAAAGTGCGACCATACAACGTATGGCTTCAGTTGAATTCTCCAAAGTATTTAGGTTCGTTTCTGTCACTAATCGACCTGCCTCGGTGGTGCAATAGGTAGCCTGCTCGATTTACCGCGCCAGTGGTTCCAGGTTTGATACTCAATCGAGTGGGTTGGCTTCTTTCGGGTGAGAGAGAGAGAGAGGTCCCGAGTGCGTCTTCCTTTGGATGAGAAGTAAAACCGAGGTTCCGTGTGGTGAACGATGGCATTTGCAGGTAAAAGAACCCTCTTTACTACGCAACGGGTAGATGAGGGCAAATTTTCAGGTGTAGACGCTCACCCCCTGGCGTCGATGGAGTGCCCCAACGAACAGTAGATAAACATAGAGGTCGCAGCTTTGGATATATCATCCTTATGTCCATTCAGAGGGACAAATGGGTACCCGACCCTGCCATACATGCGAAAATGGTTAAAGTTGCTTACTTCTGTGTGTAATCAGGAGTTTGCACTCTACTACGGATGAGCAGGGTTGACGAGAAGGGGGATGACGCGGTAAAAGTCCCTCCCCGGGTTCGGACATTTGTAATTGACCATCCCTCCTCCCTGGACCCGGCGACATCGTGACATCCCTGCGGATGAGATTTGATAGGGTGCTGTTTCGTGGACAGGCTGCGAAGTGCGTGATACGTTGCGTCCCCCTCCCCCACATTTCTCAATTTCACCTGACGTTTATTTATATATTAAAATTAAAACATGGCGTCAATGGTTTGCTTTTGAAGTATTTTTTTTCACTCTTGAACTTCAGGTAACTCGGTTTTTCCACCTGGTCAAGGTTGGGAGCAAGGAAGGCTCACACTCTTTAAAAAAAAAAGCCTCTGAATTTTATTTTCACGTACATTGTCATTAGGATTGAATACGAGTAATTGAGCTGTTGCGATATCATTGACCTCGTGGTTTGCAGGTTCCATCCTGGTTGACGTGGATAGGAAGTAAAGCCGAGGTCCCTTTGAATGATGTATAGGTGCTTGGTGCCTCATTCCTCCGGTATTGGCAAATGGCCTTGAGGATGGATAAATCGAGGTTAAACAACCAAATCAAGAGTGTGATCACTCTGATGATGACAATCGGGTATTTATTATACTTATTAACACCCTTTGATAGCAAGGGGCAGTGGAGTCACACACGGAGCACAGTCTAGGCATACAGAGAATTCTTGGGCAACATCCAGAAATGATTCGTAATCTCGAACAGCACTGTGTAAATGAGTGCTCGCTAAACAAACACTGGTACCAAAAGCAACTACTGGTACCGACTTCAAATATTTGAGATTCCGTGTTAGGCGTCTTAAATTTTCTTCCCAGAAAGACAAATCTATGAATTTGACATTTGAAAGGCAGTGCGTAGGAGGAGAGATTGAATAAAGATGGTGTAACAGTGATCACCTCACCAGTTGACGTCTCCAAACTAATTTTTAAATCAAATTTCGTACTTAGAAGATGGAATAAAGTTCCACTGATCCGTAACATGCCCCCTCCCGCCCAACTACTCTACGAGGACGAGCTCTCCTTAGCTTTTTTTTTTGCTAAATTTTCTAAGTGCAGTCCGCATTGATGACTTTAGCCTAAGGCGGGTGGCACTTTTTCGGGCTAGAGGGAGGAATGCTCGAGGTGCACCTTCCGTCACATGGAAGTCAAGACCATGATCCTCTACCAGCACTAAGGGGGGGGGGGGAGAGTGGCTGTTTTGCGTTGGACGCACCAGTTCTCGTCTGATTACTGAAGTTAAGCAACGCAACCCCAGCTATTGCTGGCATGCTTGGGAACAATGGGTATTGCTAATGCCCGAATCGTCGTAACAGCGTAGTGTCTGTGAAGACTCTACATTCGCACGTAAAAGTCCACTGCTTAGTTCTAGACGACATGGTAAAACACCACACGGGACCATGGCTTTACTTCCCATCCGACAGAACAGTGAATTGCGTTGGACACACCAGTTCTCGTCTGATCACTGAAGTTAAGCAGCGCAACCCCAGCTAGTGCTGACATGGGTGGCTGCTTGGGAAAACTGGGTACTGCTAATACCCAAAAATCGTCGCATTAGTGTAGTGTCTGTGCTGTCTCTGCATAAGAACTATGATGTGGACGGGGCTCTAATGACCATTGTAGTTGAAGGGGCCTAAAACACCAACAAACAATAACAATCCATCCGACACGACGGAAGGCCTACTGGGTGCTTCTCTCGCCCGAAAGAAGCCAACCCACCCATGAGGTAGTAGTAAGTGTTGCCAGGGTACCTCTGCAAAGGGTAAAGTGGTTGACTTACAGTGACAGATAGGCAAAGGTCCTGAGTACTCATTACCATGTCCAGACTCGGATGACGTTTAACCCATTCTGTCCCCACCATTTTCTTAGAAGGAAGATTGAAACGGAAGTGATGCAGTTCGAAGAGTAAAGACGTAACCGGGCCGTAAGCTTACATCCGGCGTTTTCCGTCTTGAATTTGTGCGCACTCGTGCCAAAACTCATTTTCCAAGCTTCACTTAACAAGATTTTCTGTCACTATTGATTTTCAGAAGTTGCTCTGTGCTCAGAGTTAACTCCAAATACGTACACACATACACACACATAAACCCCTTGGTGCCCGCCGGTTGTTGGCTTTGCAAGGGTCTGTTATCTACGAATTTCAAACTGATATGCTCCTGAGTTTAATGAGAAGGAAGAGAGGGAGTGGAGTGGGAGCATAACTAGTACTTCCTACCCTTTAGCTATTTTGACTTCATCTGTGTAGTGTGCTCATGTCGTTTGACGTACAAGTTATATTTATTTAAATGTCGTTATTAAATCTCAGTTGCTCTTGTACCTTCTCCAAATGTTACTTGTTCGGTTTCAAAACTGGAGTATTAAATGCATTTTAAAGTAGTAGTTGGGGTTTATAGTTTATTTCTTCAGTATATCATCATATAACGTTCCTCAAAAATTTTATTTCGTTAAAAAAAGAAAGGTAAACAAGAATCCTGTGTTGGGGCATCAAGGTAGCATATTCACCCGCCTCGGTGACGCAGGAGGTAGCGTGCTCGATTACTGCGTCAGTTCCACATTCGGTACTGAATTGCGGTGGAGGTTGGATTCTTTCAGGCGAGAAAGACAGGTCCCGAGTGCGCCTTCCGTGAGGTGGGAAGAGAGAGCGGCGAATTGCGTTGGACACACCAGTTCTCGTCTGATCACTGAAGTTAAGCAACGCAACCCCACCTAGTACTGACATGGGTGGCCGCTTGGGAAAACTGGGTACCGCAGTCTCTGCATCTGAACTACACTGTGGACGGGGCTCTAATGACCTTATAGTCGAAGGGCCCTAAAACGCAAACAAACAGGTTGGAAGTTAAGCCGTATCCCCGTGAGGTGTAACGATGTGGTCAGTAGACGTTTAAAAGTGCAGCATTCAGATCTGTGACTTTTGAAACTACAGCTTGCTTTTCTCTATTTAGAGATTGCCTCTCAACGAATGTCCAAAAAATAAGGCTTGATAAAAGGGGTGTGGTGGTGGTGGTGGTCATTTGTGTCACCTAGTCGTGGATGTGGCTTCGATTCCAGTGTAAAATAATAATGTAGCGTTAGAGGGTTTCACACCCCCCCCCTCCGACTCGTAAAAAGTCGCGGGTCTCATTTGGGAGGTGTAGGGTATGTTATGAAACCCTAAAGTGCTGTAGGAAAAATATCGATTGGCAGTTACATCCTCCTCCCTCCCAAATTGGAGGGAGGTATAGCTTTGTACTTTGACCAGCGGTGTACATTTAATCCTTTCGTTCGATATTCGCACTTGTTTTCATTGTTTTGCAAGTTATTTATTTTTCCTTATTCGTAATGATCATATGTTTAACCAACGGCATTTGATTTTATTCTTTAAAGGGTTTATTGTATTTGGGGGCGACGGAAAATGGGTGGTGTCAAGTACAAAACCATGGCGGCGTCGCTTAGAAATAATGAAATTATTTAAATCTGGCTTCTGGGAATTTTAGGCTCCCCCCCCCCCCCCCCGCACCTCTCTACCCTGCAGGAGTTTCCTGCGACATCATTGAGATGATGTTGCTGACCTAATATAGGCGTAGAGGGCTATCCTTACTACCTATTACCACGTGCCCCCTTCTTCTTGTTGGGGGTGGGGGGGGGTGAATATAGTCGCCGCTTTCCAGAAGTGGGACGATGCCAAATTATTAAATTCAGCCTGCCTAAGCAGGATCTTCGCATTGTGAAACAATTAGCAACGGTCATCATCAGGGTTGGATACCCATTTATGTCCATGGGGACACGTGGGCGATCTATTTGACGATAGTTTTACGCAGGCGGCTGTCGACTTAATGCTATTTTGTCCATTTCCGACGTCAGGGTAGTGGGCTCGCATACCTGGAAAAGTTTGCCTATCTACACGCCTCATGTGGAAAGGGTCCTTTCATGAACAGGTAACAACGTACACGACCCACGGAGTCACAGCTTTATTTCACACACACCCCCCAAACTCAACTAGGATCGTACCTGGGACCATTGATGCACGAGTCCAAACGCTATCTCAGCGCCGCCGAGGTGCGGTTATAATTACTGTATTAATGGTCATCTGCCTCTGTAAATGTGCATTGTTCTCTGCCTTCACAGCCAGCGACTTGTTCTACGCGGAAAAAGGGGAAAAACCTAGATGTAGGCGATTGCCCCACCTTGGAATCGACATACAAATGCCTGCAGAACAGCTTTTTGACATTTCGCATCAATTTTTTGACAGCCACACCTAGAATAAATTGAAGGGCGGTTTTCTTTGTGACTATCATAATGGGCTCTCACTCTCCCTTCTGGAGCAAAGGGGACAAGAGTCCTTTTCTGGAATATTGAAGCTGTGTGATCGCTGAAGTTGGGGGAGGGGTGGTCATTACACTTTTAACATTCCGAATGACCCATTGACTCGTTTCTATCATGCCTTTATTTCTCGAGCATACTAACATATGTCCGGAGTTGTGAACAGATATTAGTGAGAGAAAGAGAGAGGTGCTGCAATGTATACTGACCCACCTCACTCCTCTACCCTCCTCCCAAGAGAAACATTAACTAACGAAACATGACAAAATAAATAGCATCAAAGCGATTCGCATGGCGTTGTCAGTGTCGGTAGAACCCAGGTTGGTAGTTTTCTTCCAACGGTGCACATTTATATTTTGCCTTAATGACCACCGTAGTGGTTCTAGGTTCGATACTAGACCGAGGTGGGTTGGTTTTCTTCGAGCAAAAGAGCGGCTCTGATTGCGCCCTCCTTCTGATGAGAAGTAAAACCGAGGTCCCGTGTTGTGTACTATGGCATATGCACGTAAAAGAACTCTCTACTATGCAACAGGGAGATAAGGCAAAAATCTTCAGGTGTATGGAGGTCGGCCCCTGACGTCAGTGGAGTGCCCCAACGAGCAGTAGACCGACGATAAATAAGCATCGGAGTTGCAGCTTTGGTCGGCAGCCGGCTGTGGAAAGACACCGTTCAATATATCCCTCGTGTGTCCATTCAGAGGGACAAGATGAGTACCCTCTCCCCTCTCAAAGGGAGGAAATGGGGTTATGAGTTACTTTTTTGGTGACCACCTGGTTAATATCGGGTGGGCTTTTTAGGGTGAAAGTAACCATTTTTGGTTTACAAGAAAACTGTTTTTGATGATGACAAAAAACGGTAACGAATCTCATAATTCTGAATAGCAACAACTCATAGGCAACAACGTTTTTATTGGTGGAAAAAATGTTTAGCTCTGAACGAGAAACTCTGTATAGTGACATTTCCAGGTGCGTGAGCTCCTTTTTTTCGTCTTCCTCCCCCTTCTTTCTCATTTCGACAATAGCCTTAATAGTTGATAGGTCGACGTTAAATAAGTCAATATTCATCAGCCAATCCGTCACTGGCAGGGTTGATGTTGTTCTGCTAGGAAGCACTACAAATTGCTCCAACAAAGACAGGAATCGCAGCACCCTGATGCTATAAAGGGAATGCCGATGAATCGCTATGGAAGTGATGAGAAGCAGGTAGTTGCCATGGTAACCTTGTTGCCTCATTTTTTTTCCTCTCTCTCTCTCTCCTTTAAAGATGGTGGAGTAATAATGATGGCAAGGATGCGACATTTTGAAATAATGGATAACCAGGCTGTGCACGGTCGCTTTATTTTTCATTTTCTATATTAACTATTAATTCTTCCCTGAGCTGAAGTTGCTAGTAGTTTTTTTTTTATCAACATTGGGTTGTTATTTTGGGTCTTTACCTATTCATCTCTCCCTCACTCTCCATATTAGGACTCCCTCCACTTCCCATTTACATATTACTATTACTAATTATTACCTATCTTAGTATCCTCGTATGCAAAAAGGTATGAAGGGAACATGACGACATAATATAAAAAAAAGCCCACTCAACGGCACCCTCCTGTCTATTTAGCCCATTAAAGATCTCCATTATGTCGGGCCCTTTCAGAATTCTGCATCATATATGTATGGTACATAAAATGCATCTTAAGAGCTCCAATATCCGACGGCATCAAAGGCCGCCATACCAAAATTGGACTTAATGGATAGAGCCAAATTTTTATATACAGAGTGAAGCGAGATATTATTATTATTAGTATTGTCAGTCAGAAAAAAAAAAGTAGTTTGTGTTTCAAGAAATTTCGCGTTATTATGGTTTTGTATGTGGCAGTCATTTTAAACCCCGCCCCGCTTCAGTGACGCAATAGGTAGCGTGATCGATTTTCTGCGCCAGTGGTTCTAGGTTCGATGCTGGATCGAGGTGGGCTGACTACTTTCAACCGAGAGAGAAGCCCCGAGTGCGTCTTCATTCGGATGAGAAGCGAACCCCGAGGTCCTGCGTGGTGTACGATGGCATTTGGACGTAAAAGAACTCCCTCTACTATGCAACGGGCAGCAAAGAGCAACTCCTAACCCTTTCCCCGCTATGGCAGGGTCGGAGAACCATCTTGTCCCTCTGAATGGACCCACGGGTGATATATTAGACAGTGTATTTTGCAACCGGTTGCCGATCACAGCTGCAACCCCTATGCTTCTTTATCGTCGGTCTGCTGTAGGTTTGGGGTACTCCACCCACGAAAGGGGAGCGAGCTCCTACACCTGGATATTTTGCTTTATCTACCCCCTGCATAGTACAGAAGGTTCTTTTTAAATGCAAACGCCATCGTACACCACACGGGATCTCAGTTTTTCTTCTCATTCGAAGGAAGGCGCACTCAGGGCATCTCACAACCTACTTCGGTTCAGTATCGAACCTAGAACCACTGACGCAGTTACCGAGCACTTTACCCACTGCGCCGCCGAGGCGGGATGAATACGTAGATAAACAAATTGAAATAATTTTTATCTGGAACTATAAAGAGCGGTGAGCTCCACTGGGGTTTCAAGGCCCATTTTACATTTAAATTACTGAACATCTCCTTTATGTGTTTTTTTTTCTACCTCTGAAAGGCGTGGGAATGGAATGTGATGACTTCTACCTGTGTGGTAGAGTTGGGGAGGAGATTTGGCAATGCCAGATAAGGCAGCAGGGCAGGAGCAAGCTGCTTGTGAGAAAGCAGAAAGGTGTGACGTTTACAGGTTGATATGGGGATTGGAAAAAAAAGCGACCCAGACAGTTACAAAAATGTGTTTTCATAGTTGCATTGACCTGATGGTTTTCACAGTCATCACGAACCTCCCTCAGTTCTCCTCTCCTGTGTTGCTTTTTTTTTTCCTCTTGTAAGTTTTCCCCTTATAAATTTCTGTGTGCCAAATCCCAGCCACTCTTTTCTTGTTCTCCACTTTCCTTTCATTGTCCGGTCATTCGGTCACGCCCAAAATATTAAAGATGGGATACGTCACACGCACACTTTTAGTCGCCCCCAGTTACTTCCACCCATTCTCTCACATAAACTAAAATGCATTATCCGAGCATCACGTACGAAGGTCTAATGAGGATATTATGTAGACTCACAATGTTGAATTCAGCGTTTTTACAGGTAAAAAGGGGTGTGTTTCTGAACGACGTCCTCTCCCCACTCAAATCTTTGCCTGTATTAATACTTGAGATGATAAACGAAAGAAACCCCTCCCTTGGAGGTTCAGGGCTACAAGTTTTTGTCGTTAGGCAGAAGAACACCTACGAGGTTAGTGATCAGTGAAGGAGCGGCGTGCTTAATATTTCTAAACAATTCCGAACGGCTTTCTACAGATTTGTAGGGGTCTAGTAACCTCCATGGCTCACTGGTGGCGTGTTTTCCTCAAGAATCTTTGATTACAGGTTCAACCCAACAGACACATCGAGGTTGGGGAGGGTACCTGAACGGCAACAGGTCGGGTGCTTTGTTTAGTCCCATTGGAACACATGGATGATCTGCTGGACGGTATTGGTACACAACCGGCTGTCAACATAATGCTTTAACTCCTATGCTTATTTATCGTTGCTCTATTTTTCTTTATTGGGGCACTTCATCGGCGTCCCAGGGTGAACGAACCTCTACACCGGGAAGTTTTGCCTGAAACTCCATGCGTATTTTACTCCGTGAGATCACTGAAGTTAAGCAGCGCAAGCCCACGTCAATACCAACAAGGGTGGTTGGTAAAGAACGTTTTGGGTGTTGCAAATTAACCCTCTCCTTTGTCCTTTCACCTTCTTCCTCATCTCCCGCGGGCAGCCTCCTAAGGGTTCATCCTGTTATGGCTGTCTGGCTTACTCTCCAACCCACAAAACTAATCCAGTCCATGTAGCAAGAGCTCTTTTAGGTGCAGGTGACATTATATACAAATCACACAGGACCATGGATTTCCTTCTCATCGGACGGAAGGCGCACCGGAGGGGGAGCTCTCTTCCGGTCCTTTCAGCCTATAGCATCAGCATGATATGCTTTTCCATATCCCCCCTCTCCCCCGTTTAATTTTTGATGAACGAGGTGACATTTGATCTTCATTTTGCGCCAAAACTTGTTTGTCATTTCTTCTCTAATTCGTATTTCTGGTTTCGATGCAATTTGGGTTTATTTTATGCCGGCAGTTGCGTTACAACTTCGAAAATTATGCTGTGACACAACGACTAGGATTTGATCCCTTCCCTTTAGTCAGGATCACTGTGTAGAGAGGGTACAGACTTTATTTCTGTTAGCGTCGACCCTCTTTTCCCCCCGTATCATTACTATTATAACCCTTTTAAGAGGCATGCTATAAATTTTTGCGAAATGTGCTTTACTATAGTTTGCCTGTTGTAAGATAACTTTTTTTTTTCGACCGCCCCCATTTCTCTCCTGCCCTCCCCTCCCTTACATTGGGAGGTTTTATTCTGGAATTTTTAGCATTAAAATCATAGTAAACATGAAAATGGGTTCTTAATGATACAATAAATCTTTTTAAATATATAATACGGACGGTCGTCGAGTTACGACGAAGCAGGATGTGTGTACTGTACACTCGCACTTCGAACGACCAGGTCCCTTTAATCCTATATTATTTACATATATTAAACAAGTAATTTGATGTGCTGTTATATTTTTGTATTATTCAGGGTAAACAAATATAACATAGCACGTTTTTGATGTTTTAACAGTCAGATATGCTAATTGTGAACATATCCGTGTATGGGTCATATTATTAATAATGACAGCGATTACCTACTTAAATGGACCGGGGTCATTTGAACAACAGAATCAGTCAGGTGCTTGTTGTTGTATTAACTCAACATAATATATTCCTAACACCCTTTTTTCCTCATCTTTGGCAGCAGAGCCGAGAACTCATGGGTATCGGGAACACAGTAAGGAATCTTAGGAATGAGTATATTAGAGGTAATAGCTTGAGATAGGGGGCAATCTCTCGTCTGATCACTGAAGTTAAGCAATAAACCCCAGTTAATACTATCAGTGGCCGCTTGGGAAAACTGGGTACTGCTAATACCCCAAAAATCGTCGCAAAAATGCAGACTCTGCATTAGAACTACGCAGTGGACGGGGCACTAATGACCACTGCAGTGCAACCCTAAAACACCCAAGGGGTGGTCTCGCCGGGCATCTCCGAAAAAGATGAGAGAATGGATTGAGGTGCCATGGTCATGTAATAAGAAAAGGGGAGGAGGAGCTCGTTAGGTCCATTGTGGGGATGCAGGTTGTTTGAAACACCCAGGGCAGGGGAAGACCAAAGCAGACGTGGGACCAGGTTGTACGTAGGGATATGGTAGTTGTGGACGTGGACCTGGTGGGAGATAGGCGGGAATGAAGGGCTTGAACCCGCAGACCTGACTCTGCTACAGGCGAGATGTGGGTATTATGATAATGATGATGTAGTAAGGAGTCTTTTCCGTGCAGTGATGACATCGTATACACCACCCTTGATCACGTCGGATGTTCCCCGTCTCTCCCTAAAGTAGCCATCCGAGTCGACCAGAATCGGATCCACACGCCACCTCTGAGCCATAAAGGGGAGGCCATTTACTGCATGTGAGCGATAGGGAGGAATGGATACACACCACATCCAATTTCTTTTCGGCATGCATCATTTTATGGCATAGTGACTTTTTTTCTTGGTGTGTTTTGGTTTTCAATTCGTGTTGTGGCCTAGAAATAATATACCATGCTGTTCAAAGACATTTCTCTTGCAATGCCCAAACGAACCCAACTTAAAAATGATATTTTTATTGCAACTGTCAAAAATTTTATTATCAAAATAGTCAAGAAGCAGCACTAGTGGTAAGACTACAAGTGAGTAAAGTTGACCGACCGATCATCAATTTTACGCCGGATGTCACTGTACACACTATAAACGAGTTTGCTCGTCGGAATAAAATCAATCCTTTATAAGACATTAGGGTACATCATCATATGCTTTCAGAACCTGATTACATGATGTTCAGGTGACATTTATGTGTGAGAAGGGGTGGAAAAAAAAAAGAGAGGAACAACCTGCTTTACCTATCGTGACCCACGTCAGTAGCTCCAGTGTGTAGCGTTTTTGACTCCAACTCTTATGTGGCTGGCTGATCATAAGGCGGTAAATTGCGATTGGAGACGGAGACAAAAATTGGTATAACGTGACCTTTACATAAAATTGCCCTTTCTACAAATAAATATGTAGGACAGGAAATAGGCTTCACTTCTTCAGCCACAAATAAAATTATCCGCGCCCCTCATGGGATCACCTCGAATCACCTTTAATAAACAGGACATGAAGTTCATATTAACTATGATTTGATCTTATTAACATTGCCTTGCATGCTTTTAATTCCACCTGCGTATCCTGCACATGTGAGTGACAGCGCGATCGATTCTGATCACGACCAGCTGATTATTTCAAAACGAGAAAATAGGGCGGGGGGAGGAAGGTGAACTTCAAATTAGTTTTTCGCCGACCCTGCATGGAACCACACTGAACGAACTGAAGGACGACGAGGAATCAGTCTTTAGTAGTGGAGATAACCTCCTAGAGCCAAACCTTTAACCCTGTTGGAAGGAAGTGCCCCCCCCTCCTCAATTTCCCTTTCTGGGAAATCCTATCATATCACAATTTTATTTGTGCCTTTACCGCATTGTTGACCTCGCGTTCTACCTTCATGTTCAAGATTTAAAAAAAAAGCAATTACTAACCCGTTTCCCGCCTATGGCAGAGTTAGGTACCCATCTTTGTGTCCCTGGGTTATTTGGGCGACCTACTGTTCATTGAGACTCTCCACCGACGCCAGGGGAGAGCGAGCTCCTACACCTCGAAATTTTGCCTCATCTACCTGTTGCGTAGATGAGGCGAAATGGCGCAAAAAGTGCAGATGTCCATCGTACACCACACGGGACATCGGTTTTACTTCTCATCCGAAGAAGCCAATCACTTGCTCGAAAGAAGCCAACCCACCTCGATCCAGTATCGAACCTGGAACCACTGACGCAGTAATCGAGCAAGCTACTGCGCCAACGGTGCGCGCCTGCCTTCATATTCAAGCTACAGGTCTTAAGACAAGTGTTACATTAAATTCAGCTCGTATTTCAATTGTTTGAAAATTTTAAAGTTTTCTTTTAAATTGCAATTTCTGTTTTTATTTAAAAAAGAAAAATAAGTATGCAACAAACAAGGCCACAAAAAAATGTCCTCATCTTAATTAACTTGTTGGGTGGTCTTACTCTTAAAGAGAGATTTTTTTATTACAAAAAAAAAACTATTTTTATTTTAAATAACCGGCATCCCAAGATGCAGAAAGTCAAGTAGTGGAGAAACTACCTTTTTTCATTATGCGTGACCCTGGATTCAATTTTCTAGTTGTGGGAACATTCATAGTAATACCAGCCTGATATTGTTCAAAATACAGCGTTTTAGCGTATTATATGCTTATGCATGTCGGATTTGTGAGCTAATAATTGGTATAATTTGGCACACCGTGCTCTATTCAAACTTTAAGAGTTCGACGTCCTTTAAGGAGATGCTAAAAGCGCTTAATTCGCTGTTTACTCGGCAGGGGCGGGACACTCATTCACTATATTTTCTATGGGACTCTACTTTTACTACAATTTTCGTTTTCAAACTGCAATTATTTTTGAAATTAATGCTATAGTTAAAAATTTAAAGGAAATCTTATAAATTTATAGGCCAACAATTTCAAGTTGTTCAATTTCTAAGAATATATAAAAAAAACCTGCCCATTTTTATTGTGTTGTGTACTTCGATATTCAACATTAAGGGTAGAATTGAAAACTTTTGGTAGCATTAAATTGTAAGAAAAAATATCTTTTATTTAATTAATTAAGTCATATTATTAACCTAAAAAACTTATTTGCAGTTTGAAAATGAAATTTGTAGCACAATAGCCCATACAGCCCCACTTCCAAATGTTCATGGTAGCAACCGTGCTGTCCCCTATCAAGTAAAATCGAACTGAAGCGTTCGGCATAAAGCGAGGCGACTAAACCTTTTCCCGCCTATGGCAGGGTCGACGAGGAGCTCCTTAGGTCCATTTCAGGAATGCAGGTGGTTAGAAGCACCCAGGGTAGGGGGTGACCGAAGCAGATTTGTTGTTGTTTGTTGGTGTTTTAGGGCCCTTCAACTACAAAGGTCATTAGAGCCCCGTCCACAGTGTAGTTCTGATGCAGGGACTGCACAGACACTACACTAATGCGACGATTTTTGGATACTAGCGGTACCCAGTTTTCCCAAGCGGCCACCCATGTCAGTACTAGCTGGGGTTGCGCTACTTAACTTCAGTGATCAGACGAGAACTGGTGTGTCCAACGCAATTCGCCCCTCACCGAAGCAGACGTGGGAGCGGGTTGTCCGTAAGGATATGGTAGTGTGTGGGATGGACGGTTACCTCGTGGGATATAGACGGGAGTGGAGGGCTAGAACCCGCAGACCCGACACTGCCACAGACGGGATAAGGGTATGATGATGATGATGACAAAGATGAATCTGACTGTCGGAGTTTTATCACCATCATCATCATCATCATGCTCTCTCTTTCTTTACTCCCTCCTCGACTTTCCGTTATGCATGAATTATCTAGTATCCCGGGGATTTTAAGAAAGAAAAATTGTGAGGAAAGTGCTAGTGTATCCAATCAAAGGAGTAAGTTTCCACCATTTTCTTTCGAGAAGAAAGGGTTGATTTCTCAATAAACATATATATGGAGAGGGATGAACAACCAGTTAAAAAAGAAAAGGAAGAAAGTGATGTGGGAGGTTTTCGTACTATTTTTAATTAAGGGGGTAAGGACCTTGCCTTTGGGAGACAAAAGAGTTATACCAAAAGAGGATGTCGTATAGTAGCCAAACCAATAACACCTTGGAGGTTGCCAAAGGAAAAGTTGTAGACGGGACGTTTGACTAGTCTTTTTTTTTTCTTTTGCTGGACCTACCCACGCACACACACCTCCCCCACTCCTTTATTTTCAAGTTTGTCTGTGGCATTTGACTTTATAATACAATGTTTTTTATCTGTTAATCCTTGCAATAATATAGCAATGCACAAAAAAAATTTTTTTTCGCCCCTTGAAGTATGTAAGCATTGTGTTTTATGGATAAGAAGGAAGTGGGTACACATCATACACACATGGGCCTAGTCTAGTGGTGTACACTGTGTCAAAAAATAAATGGTGGTTATGAATCGTGTCTTATCATCAACATCAGTATGAAAATACTACTGTTTGTTAGGTGTTTACATTTCTAAGTGGATGATGACATGTTTGTAGCCTACCGTCGTCGTCACTGTACGATCGATAATTACGATCTCTCTCTCTCTCTCTCTACTACCCCAGTATCATTTCCGGAATCGACCTTTACTACGATTTACAACTCTGTTTGTTGTATTTGTTGATATTTTACCCAATAGTCGTCTGAACAATTTAACCAAGTTAATGGAGATAAGAAATGTTATTTATGCTATTGATAACTTTGAAGTGTATGTGTTTTTTGCCCTGAGCACGTCAATTAACAGACAAGTACGGTTATTGTCATGTTCAATCATGTTTGTATTTTAAATAATAATGTCGTAATATGATGCATTTGGCCCGCCTCAATGGCACAGTGTGTAGCACGCTCGGTAACTGCGTCAGTAGTTCTAGGTTCGATACTGGACAGAGATGGGTTGGCTTCTTACGGGCGAGAGAGAGGCCCCGAGTGCGCCTTCCTTCTGATGAGAAGTAAAACCGAGGTCCCGTGTGGTGTACCATGGCATTTTCTCGTTAAAGAACCCTCCCTACCATGCAACGGGTAGATGAGGCAAAATTTCCAGGTGTAGGAGCTCGCCCCCCCTCCTGACGTCGGTGGAATGCCCCAACTAACACTAGTTCGAAGATAAATAAGAATAGGGGTTGCAGGTTTGGTCGGCAATCGGCTGTGGAAAAACACTGTCCAGTATATCGCTCTTGTGTCCATTCGGAAAGACAAGATGGATACCCGACCCTGCCATAGGCGGGAAAAGGGGTTTGGAGTTGCGTTTTTCTTGTAATATGATGCATGTAGACAAGGGTATGCATGATGCCAGCTGAAGATGATGATTGTCTTTTATTTTTTTACTATTTGAAGCATATGATGCGTTTTTAATGCTAATTTGTTTGGTGGAAATGTTTGTTGTCTACCTGTTTGACGGGCGTTGCTCCTTAGGTGTTATGAAGGCGTAGGTAGCGTCGTACATTTTTCGCGCAATTACCTCAAGGAATTTTCACTATTATTATTATTACTGAAAGTTTGCCCAATTTGGAACATTAGTTTAATTGAAAGTCTTGCCTCGCAATCAGAAGTTGTGAAAAATCATTTTCAACGGGTCGACTTTTTTCCGTAATTTTTAACATTGCTAATTGGTCTGTTTGTAAACGTGTAGGGGGAACCAAAATACAACACTATATGGAGGTGAACATTTAGGCCCTTTCTTTCCCCTCTCCCCTCATTTTTTTTGCTGTTATTTTGGATATGCAAACTTGTGATAAATAGTGATATATATTGCCTATCTCGACAACCAAAATGAATTGCAAACATAGAGAAAAAAATAATTTTTTATATGAAAATAGAATTTTTATAAGAACGTTTTTTTTTTGAAATTTTTTTTACATTATTCTCTTACCTCTTTCTTCTTATTTGATGTAGCTTGCGTTGATAGCACGCTTAACAAAACTACTAAAACTAAAAGAAAAACTGCGTTATTCCACTTCATGTTGGTTTGCTTGATTGAAAAATGATTATTGAACTTAAAAAGTGTGCAAGAAGTATAGTAGACGACAGGTGAATAACACGGACAACAACTCGAAAATGGAAAAAGGAACGAACGCTGCCTGTGACAAAGGAAGTGGCGAACGTTACAAAACGAAACGCTACTGTCGTTGTGAAGCGGTGCGCGCGTGCGTGTGTCGCCGCCTCCTCAAGAAATAGTGCCAGTGGCTGCATGCGCTTGCCGCGCGATGGCGATGATCAGCGGCGGCCGCCGCAATAGCACGCGATGTTGCCGTCAAATTGAAGTGGTAGGTTTTATACTTGACTACCAGGTGGAGCGCCAAGCACCAAGTCTAGTCATGAAAATTTGTGGCTGATGAAAAGGTGACAGTAGTAATCGTTTCCAAAAATTGAAATTTGTTGTTTGAAAAACAATCTGGTGAGCGATAATTTCTGTCGTCTGGAAGAGATTAGTAACTGACGTATTGATGTAGAGTACACTGTAGTATTAAAAAAAGCAGCTACTGACCCGTTTCCAGCCTGTGGCAGGGTCGGGTATCCGTCCTTGTCCCCTTGAGTTCCACAGCCGCCTGCCGACCAAAGCTGCAACTCCTATTCTTATTAATCATCGGTCTACTGTTCTTTAGGGATTTTCACCGACCCTGGAGGGCGAACTCCTACACCTGAACACCCGAGAGGGTTCTTTTATGTGCTTCGTACTCCGAAGGAAGGCGCCTGCTATATGGATCAGTGTTGGGCAGAGCCGCGTCAGTAGAATGCAAGTAGCCGGGATGCGAATGCTGCGTTACATGAGTGGGGTGTCGAGAGCTGATAGCATTGGGAATGAGTATATTAGAGGTAGCCTGGGGGTGGTGGACATCGCCGAAAAAAATGAGGGAGAATATGCTGAGGTGGTATGGACACATAATGAGGAGAGGGGTGGAGGAGCTCGTTAGGTCCATTTCAGGGATGTGGGTAGTCGAAAGCACTCGGGGCATAGGGAGACCGAAGCAGACGTGGGAGCAGGTTGTACGTAAGGATGTGGTAGTGTGTGGGGTGCACCGGGACTTGGTGGGAGATAGGCGAGAGTGGAGGGCTAGAACCCGCAGACTCGACCGTGCCGCAGGCGGGATAAGGGTATTATGATGATGATGTATTCCGAAGGAAGGCGCACTCGGGTCATCTCTCTCCCCCGAAAGATGTCAACTCACCTCGGTTCAGTATCGAACCTACGACCACTGACGTAGTTACTGAGTACGTTACCCACTGCCCCACCGAGGTAGGATGTACACCACATGGGACTATGTGGCGCACTCGGGACCTCTCTCTTTGTCGCCCGCAAGAAGGCTACGCACCTCGACGCTGTAATCGAGCACACTACCTCCTGCGCCACTTAGGCGGGTCGTAGAACAGATGGTGGTATTAACTTAGGGAATAATGTAATAGCCAATGGAGGAAGTTCAATTCTGGAACTCTTAAGAGTATTCAGGCTTACCGCCGCCCTCCGGTAGCGGAGTCTTGTGTCGACCACGAGCCCTAAACCCCCTCAGAGTAGAATCGGTACTTGACGATGAATGAGGATCTAATAATTGTCCGGCAGTGCCGGATTTACGCATAGGCCATTATATTTCAATTTGTGCGTATCTGAAATGCGGTTATTAGAGCATTTGGGGTCCCATTGTATTCTTTCGACCTAGGACCTATAAAAACCTTAATCAGGCACTACAGATGAGTCAAATAAAGATGTTGATATTACTCGACATTAAATATTGATTTTGGTTGTTTATAAATCAACCACTTCCCAACGCAGGCATTTTTAAGATTAACTCTTTAAAATAAACTTTCATGACAGCTGCATACCTTAAAGGTAGTTAGGGCATTAGGCACTGCATTTAGAGAATTACTGAACGTGCCCTTACTTTCCAAATAGGTATACTGTATAGTCTATACGTGTATATATGCATACAGGTATGACCTTTGTTATAGTATGAGCTAAGTCTGTTGTTTTAAATGAATCAGCATTAAGTCATCAAAAGTGGTATTATGCTAACGTTGTTTGTTGTCATTTCTTTCTCCTTGGAAATAAAGTGTGAATTTTCAATACGTCATTTGTAAATATCAGCTTGTGGATGCTAAGTAACATAAAAATGCAGTGCAAGTGGTGTGCCACAACCTTCCTGAAATCATAATCTCATTTTAACTATGTTAGAAAGTAAAGGGGTTTATTAAACAGGTCTTGCCAGTTGTCGCGTGTGGTTTTCCGGAGTAGAATAGAAGACCCACTCACTGTATCGTGGCCGAAGTAATGCGCCTTCCGATGGATCGGAAGTGAAGTCGTGGCGCAGTATGGTGTGTACGATATTATCACTGCATGTAGGGCCAAGTCAGACGTCAGGATTTTAAGCCTCGGACCAAAGCCTCACACTTTCAAATTTCTGAGAAAAGAACCACAGAATGCAAAAGAACCCTTTCTACTTCAAACATAGTACATAGGTGTGGTCCACCATGATTCTCAATTGTTGTAACTGGACTCTTGTGTCGGGAAATTACCTCCAGACATAGGCTGATGTTACTTAACCAAACTTCATTAGGTACAAGACGATTAAAAAAAGGCATTTGACCTTCACTAAGGAGTCCAGCATCTTAAAAATCGTCATTCGTTACGCGGGGGTTACACGCTCAGTCTGGCATCAGTTCAGTCCATGATCTTGATCAAGAATAGACTGATGCCAAACTGATGGATTGATGGATGACATTACACCATCAGTCAGACTGACCATCACTCTCCTCAAAAACCCTGATTGCGCAAAAGAAACGATGGATTGCAATAAGGAAAAAGCTTGTATTGCAATTGTAATAGGTTTAGCAACAAGTGGTAAAAGGCAACGTTGGACCAGGGGCGGATCCATGTGGGGAGCAATGCAGCAATTACTCCACCCTCAATGCCCGAACTGGGGTGAAGCCATTTTTGACAAAGCAGGATACATGCATTAAGAAGATACCTTGCTAATGAGATTTTTCATGCGAGACCCATAAGCCTAGATCTCCACCAGCACCCAGGCAACACCTTTGCCTTTTTCACCAATTCCAGCCGCTCCACCCCAACACCCACCACCCCTGAACCTCTTCCAATGTGGTGGTTCCACAACCCTCCCCTGCAGTGATCCAGCACTGGACATGCCAGTATCACACTTGATCCCCACAGCCCTCCTCTCCACCTGTGATCTTTGCCATCCTCTGTTTGTTCTCCAGTGACCCAGCTTTTGCCCAAAACAGGAGGGAGCCCTCCCACATATTGTTTCACATGTATTGTACTCGTATAAATCTTTCTCTGGTTCCAACAGTTGTACAGGCATTGTTGCAGGCAGTGCCGGATTTAGATATTGAGAGGCCCTAGGCTATTTCAATTTTCAGGCCTTTTTCAAGCCCGTTTCTTAAGTTTTGAAGCCCGCTAAATGTTGAGACCATAGGCTTCAGCCTACTGAGCATAGTGGTAAATCCAGCACTTATAGTCCCAGAGACTGGGTAGGGGTTAAAACGCATGTGTCTTCATTGCTGATGAAAGGCGCTCACACGATCATTCTGACGTCAGTCATGCACAGACTGACGCAAAAGCAACTCCTAACCCTTTTCCCGCCTATGGCAGGGTCGGGTACCCATTTGTCCCTCTGAATGGACACAGGGTAATATATTGGACATAGTTTTTTCTGCAGCCGGTTGCCGGCCAAAGCTGCACCCCTGCGCTTATTTATCGTCGGTCTAGTGTTCGTTGGGGAATGCTACCGACGCCAGGGGGCGAGCTCCTACACCTGGAAATTTTGCCTCATCTACCCGTTGCGTAGTAGAGAGGGTTCTTTTACGTGCAAGTGCCATCGTACACCCACACGAGACCTCGGTTTTACTTCTCATCCGAAAGAAGGCACACTCGCGGCTTCTCTCTCGCCCGAAAGAAGCCGACCCTCCACGGTCCAGTATCGAACCTAGAACTACTGGCGTAGTTGCCGAGTGAGCTAACCACTACGCCACCGCGGCGGGTCATGCACAGACTGACGAAAATTATCAAAAAATTTAAAAATCCGTCAATCCATTCCATCAGTCTGTCAGTCATCATGTTATACAATCAGTCTGGCGTCATTCTGACCACAGTCATGGACTGAACTGATGCCAGACTGAGCGTGTAACCCCCGCTATAGTTTTCATTGGACCGTGATTTAGATGCTGGTTGCTTCCAATAGAAGACTACAGGTCTTACATTACACTCCATTCCTTACATTCCATAGGCGAGAAAAGGGTTATGAGTTGCCTTGCATAAGGATGATGTGGGTTTGGAAATATTGTACAATGTCGGACATTTAACATTTGCCAGTTGCAATATCATAACAATTATTATTATTGAATGAAAACTGTCATTACTGTTACTGCGAAAACTGTACAACTTCCCTTTCAACTTGATTGGAACCCTCCTATCACACTTGCCTCTCTCCACTTCAACCATCCTCCATTAATTCTATGCGTCACATCAGTCTGTCTCCCCATTGATTTGGAACGTTGATCCTAAATACTTTACCTCTTGCACCTTTTTCACCAGATTTAAGCCTTTAAGCACAAAAATTTAATATACGGTAAAGATTTCTTTTACCTGCATGCGGTCTGGAATATCCCTGTTGCTTACTGTTATTGTGCAATAGGTCAGACACCATGCAATATTATAACCAACAAAGCATTAATTTACCGGCCAAATAATGTGGTGTTGGAACACGAGGGGTAGGCCGGCATCACACCCCCCCCCACAGACAACAAAGCCAATATTCCTGCGGGTTCCAGACGCCTGGCTGGGGTGCCCCCGATCAGAGCATGTTCAGTGGCAGCGCTTGCTCTAGCACCGGACAAAAGGACAAATTGTTTGCGTGCTCTGTTCTCACAGTTACAGCCAGAATGGCGGCCCTAAATTTTGGCACCCCGGACAAATGTCCGGGTTGCCCCCTTAGAGCGGGCTCTGTCAGTGCACCCCCAGACCCGACCCTGCCACAGGCGGGATAAGGGTGTGATGCTGATGATGATGATGATAAAGATGTCTTTTAATTTGAGTTTTTGAAAATACTCGAAATTGTCGACTTCATTGTCACAGTTTCTTTTAGTTTCTTTTTTGTGTGCGTGCTAGAGGCGAAATGAACTGCCTCGCCCTCAAAAAGTAAGCCACCTAAATAATAATAATAATTCTGATGCTAGTTATCCTTTTACGGTAGTTTACATTAGTCTATTATTTTACTCCATTTATCAATGGTTGGGATTGATTAAAGTCTCTGCAGTCTTATGCATATAGAGTGCTCTCATAAATACAATCGCTGAAAAAAAATTATTATGCATAATAAAAGTAGTACAGTATTATCCTCAAAATATAGCACACATCGAAATTATAGCTCATGCCATAAATAATGTACCAATTTTAAAACTTGTTGTTAAAAAAATTTGGGAATATATGTTTAACTACTCACTTTACTACGACGTAAAGAGTATAGGCGTGTGCGTGCGAATATGTGCACTAAATTAATTAATAACATGAAGCGGATGGTTTTAATAGATGCCACCACCAACTTGAAATTAACTGTGAGAAAATATTCTGCTTAAAATGATCGGCATAGAAATGATGTACTTGTTATTTTCCTTTCCCAAACAACATCAGCCACTGTGATTCAACATTGAATAAATATTTATTCATCTCTAAAAAGGATGCTGCTACCTTTAAATTTCTGCATTGCCAAATGAATAGTTTATTAATGAAAATTAAGAGAAATTATTTTTAAAGGGTGCTGAATTGTACTGCCACATTTTGATTGCAAATATGCTCCCTTGCCGACTGTGTACCATCGCCTACCTATGTTTGAAAAGGCTAATGAATTTAGATTCAGAAGGGAAATGGGAGAAATTGTATTTCAAATATTTTGTACGACATTGGAGAGATGTAGGCGCAGTCGAGAGACTTTATATTCATAAGTTGATTCACTCGTGTTAAATCGTGTTTGGTTTGTGCCTTAGAGGCTGGGTGGACTAATGACTATCCAATGAAACTAGTAACGTGTTATTTTCGTTTTTTTTTACAAATATCATTCTTTTGCTCCACTGTAAATTTTAAAAGGGAAATCTTGTGATTCATTTGTTTGCCAACCAGTTTTTACATATACTGTATTTTCATTTCACAGTTGATGTTTATATGCGCTTTTTCAATCTAATATTTTGTATGAATTTTGGGTTCGTCTTCGTCTTCTTCCTCCTCCTCTTCTTCTGCAAAAAAAGAACAATTGTTTCATAAAATGATAGATGACAATATCAATCTGATTGTCTTACTTGAAAATTTTGCGCTTTTTTTTTCCTGCCTTGTTTATCTCAAAAGCCTTCTTCGAAATCGGTTGGATGAAATGAAAGCCACCAGCACTACAGTAACAACGCTGTATACTGTATGCTAATTTAGAAAAGGTTTTAGGCGATCGTCAACCAAAATCACCCAAGCATGGCTTTATGACATCATATCATGTAGTAATATTTGCATATATACAATGGCTCGTTAACGACAGTTTTTTTAATACCTCTCTTCCTGTCGTGCGCCTCACTAAGGCGTGTAACATGTGTAGAGATGATGTCTAGTGGTAAAGTACTAGGCCGCTAATTCCTGTACTCGTAGTGTAATTGCAAAGGACTTTGAAACTTCTTAATGAGTTCCAATTTATAATACACACACTCGTTGATGCCATTATATTGCCGTGTCTCACGTACCTTTTTTATGCCTTTTCAGCCTTACACACTGTAAAATTTTGCTGTGCTTTCCGATTTTGAAATACCAATTGACAGCGGTAGTCTTTTGCTTGTTTGTTGTTGTTGTTGTTATAAAAATCAGAATGGCGGCTTAAAATTCTGTCGAATCAACACTCTTGGCGGAAGTGACGATACCTTCTGAAAGAGTCAACTATGGAAGTTCATTCAAGCGTAATGCGAACTGGTTCTAAAATTTGAATTTTTGATTATCATCGCATATCCATTGCAGATATCTTCCCTCCCCATTTTCGTCTCAACTTTTGATTATTACTCATCATTCGCGGTATTGCTTTCAAAAATGAAACGCCACTTTTTTTTAGATTTGTTCTCACTGTTCCCTCCCAGTGTTTGGGGCGGCTTATTGCGTTGGACACGCCAGTTCTCGTCTGATTACTGAAGTTCAGCAACGCAACCCCAGTTAGTACTGACATGGGTGCCGCTTGGAAACACTGGGTACCGCTACTACCCAAAAGTCGTCCCATTAATAGTGTCTGTGTAGTCTCTGTCTGCATTAGAAATAACGCAGTGGACGGGGCTCTAATGACCTTGTAGTTGAAGGGCCCTAAAACACCAACGAAAAAAAAATGCAACGCAATCCCAGATAGTACTATCATGGGTGGCAGCTTGAGAACACTGGGTACCTCTAATACGCAAAAATCGTCGCATTGGTGTAGTGTCGGTGTAGTCTCTGCATTACAACTAGCAGTGGATGGGGCTCTAATGACCTCGTGGTTGAAGGACCCTAAACCATCAAATCATTCAGTTCTTTAACTTATAATTGTATTAATGAAACATCATCATCATACCCTTATCCCGCCTATGGCAGAGTTGGGTCTGCGGGTTCTAGCACTCCACTCCCGTCTATCTCCCAGCAGGTCCCCGTCCACCGCACACACTACCATGTCCTTATGGACAACCTGCTCCCACGTCTGCTTCGACCTCGCCCTGCCCCGCGTGCTCCCGAACACCTGAAATTTTATTAATGAAACAATTATTGAATTTACATTTTTTAAAGTAAAACATTCTCGGTTTCCTTTAACATGATATGTTTTTACTACCTGCAATTAACATAATCTAATTTAATCAAAAGTTGCCTTTTCTTCACCGTAACCTCTGCCATTTCTGACTTGGTTCATTTTCTTTAGAATTCGAATGGCCAAGGGCGATTCACATATTACGCGCAGGTGATATCGCATACGCATTTTTTCTTCTTTTATAATGAAAATGTTAGAAAAGCAGCCAACTTGGGTCATTTGTGAATCCGCATACTCGAGAGGAGAGCGCATCATCATAGCCTTATCCGGTCCATGGCAGGGTCGGGTTTGCGAGTTCCAGCCCTCTACTCCCGCCTATCTCCCACCAGATCCCCGTTAACCCCATACACAAACTACCACATCCCTACGTACAACCTGCTCCCACGCCTGCTTTGGCCTTCCCCTACTTCGTTTGCTTCTTTGCAGAGGCAAGCGCACCGCATGAAAAATCAATTCCAAACCTCAGGTGCAAGCTCTTATGTTGATGAAGTAGGATGTTACCGTTTCATTAAAGAAAGAGCGGCTGTATTGCGTCGGATACACCAGTTCTCGTCTGATCACTAATGTTAAGCAACCGCAACCCCAGCTAGCATGGGTGACAGGCTTGGGAACGCTGGGTACTGCTAATACCCCAAAATTGTCGTAACAGCGCAGTGTCTGTGCAGACTCTGCATTAGAACTAGGCAGTGGACGGGGCTCTAATGATCATTGTAGCTGAATGGCCCAAAAAACACACAAAAAAATTTATTAAAGAACTCATTTTACTTGGGTTAGGTGGTGGGTCTTGCAGGGCATTAACCCGCCGCGGTGGCGTAGTGGTTAGCACGCTCGGCAACTGCGTCAGTAGTTCTAGGTTCGATACTGGACCGAGGTGGATAGGCTTCTTTCGGGCGAGAGAGGGAGGCCGCGAGTGTGCCTTCTTTCGAATGAGAAGTAAAACCGAGGTCCCGTGTGGGTGTACGATGGCACTTGCACGTAAAAGAACCCCCTCTACTACGCAACGGGTAGATGAGGCAAAATTTCCAGGTGTAGGAGCCTCCCCTGGCGCCGGTAGCATTCCCCAACGAACACTTGGCCGACGATAAATAAGCGTAGGGGTGCAGCTTTGACCGTCAACCGGCTGCAGAAAAAACTATGACCAATATATCGCCCTATGTCCATTCAGAGGGACTAGATGGGTACCCGACCCTGCCATAGGCGGGAAAGGGTTAGGAGTTGCTTGTTGTTGTCTTGCGGGGCACCTATGTTGGCTATGTTGGCCCTATGTTGGCACCTATGTTGGCTATTGACTGTATGTTTTCCGAATTGGTCCGACATTGGATTACAATTCGGATCTCTTATTTAATTGAAGGATAACTTTTAAGGTCGTTGAAGTACATTTATTGTACATCTCTAGGCACATACTAAATTCTAAGTCACTTTGAATCTTAAGAGGACGCTGAACCCCCTTTATTTCGATTTCATTCGATAGGGGGAAGCACAATCGCTGTGGCAATTTTCATTTTGAAATAGGAGTAGCTTAAAATTAATGATATAAATGAAATACGTTCCGCTTTCAGATTAGTAATGTGTATTGAATGTATGCAGAGGAATTTTTTTATAGTGCTTTAGGTCGACAACATTTTCATCTCGTCAATGTTTTTTAAAGACTTTCGGTAGAAAATATATAGTAGGCATCGTGCTGCCCCTATCGAGTCAAGTCGAACTAAAAATCGTGGACGCTCTTCTTAAGGCCCGGTGCACACATCCGATTTTTCCTCGTTCGGCGCCGCTGCGGCATCGTAACTAAGGCATGGGATACATTAAGCTGGGTTTACACTGCGCGCAACATACTCGCGCAACTGTTTCATTAAAAAAGACTCGCGCAGTGTAAACGGGGACTCGCCCCGAAATTTGCTGCGTGAGGCAGCCTCGTGTTTGTTGGAGTTTAAGATCCCGTCAACTACGAAGTCATTAGAGACCCGTCCACTGTATACTTCTAATGCATATACTGCACAGACACTACACTAATGCGACGATTATTGGGTATTAGCAGTACCCAGCTTTTCCGAGCGACCACCCATGTCAGTACTAACTGGACGTGCGTTGCTTAACTTCAGTGATCAGACGAGAACTGGTGTGTCCAACACAACTCGCCGCTCCCGGCAGCCTCGTGGTGAGCCACCGAACTGTCGGTTTTTGGACATGCATCAAAGGGTTTCGCCACTTCCACTTCGTGTACTGGGTACTCTAGATACGTTTTGCATGCTTGCTTCGCGCAATATTTCGCTCAATGTAAACAGGGAGGGCGAGACGGGCGAGATTGCTGCAAGCTTGTAGAAACAGTTGCGGCGAGTATGTGTCGCACAGTGTAAACCCAGCTTTAGTTGCAAAGGGGAAGTGCACACGTTTCTCCAGCGCCGCTGTGGCTCCGCGTATCGGAGTTGCGTCTGAAAATGCCCGCAGATCCCTACCGAACCGTAACGGCGCCGCATCCGAACGCGTAGTACCTCTTGGCCTATTGAGTGCTGCTGCACACATCCATCGATATCGTAAGTGCGGTTTCTTAGTTTTGCGATTTCGTAGGCAAAAAAGAGCACGCCTTCTGTAACAGTTGCCAAATGTGTACTGGCGACATTTAGGCCCGGTGCAGGCCGTGCAGTCATCCGATTTTTCCTTTTGCGGGTGCCGCGGTGACACCGCAGCGACGCTGCAGCAATCCAATGCACACACGCGATGAAATGTCGCCAGTACACCCCAGTTCAGTAGCCAGTACCAAGAGTTACTACGCCAGGGGTGGCGAACCTTTTTCTGCTGGCGTGCCAAAAGTTTAAATAGTTATAGTTCTTGATTTAGTAACGTGCCACATACAGTAGCGTGTTTAGGAAATATATAGTAGGGTACCCTTACTTCCGGTTTGTTAAAGGAAATGAAAATTTCACCAATTGATTGGTAGTACGCTCGCTCGACAACTACGTTAGTAGTTCCAGGTTCGATACTAGACCAAGGCGGGAGGGCTGTTGGGGGGGAGAGGCCCCGAGTGCGCCTCCTTTCGGTGTAAGATGGCATTTGCACGTAAAACAACCCTCTCTACTTTGCAACGGGTAGATGAGGCAAAACTTTCAGGTTCGCCCCCTGGCGAGGGTGGGTGGAATGCCCCAACGAACAGTAGGCCGACGATAAATAAATGTAGGGGTTGCAGCTTTGGTCGGCAAAACCGGCAGTCCAGTATATTGCCCTTCTGTCCATTCAGAGGGACAAGATGGGTACCCGATTCTGCCATAGGCGGGAAAAGGGTTAGGAGTTGCTGATTGTTTTGGCTTTCTTTATATACTGTAGATTACCCTGTACATGTACCTGCCACAAGCAACTCCTAACCCTTTTGCCTCATCTACCCGTTGCGTAGTAGAGAGGGTTCTTTTTACGTGCAAGTGCCATCGTACACCCACACGGGACCTCGGTTTTACTTCTCATCCGAAAGAAGGCACACTCGGGGCTTCTCTCTGTACATGTACCTGCCACGTGCCAACAAAATTGCTCTACGTGCCATAGGTTCGCCACCGCTGTACTACGCGATCGAATGTGCGGGTGCGGCGCCGTTACGGTTCGGTAGGGATGTGCGGAGCCGCCGCGGCGCCGGATGTATGTGTGCACTCCCCCATTTCAACTAATGTATCCCATGCCGTAATTACGTTGACGCAGCGGCGCTGCACAAGTAAAAATCGGATGTTTGTACCGGGCCTAAATAACATTTGTGGACTCTTGATTACCGATTAACCAGAGCATTTATAGCATTGAAGGAGAGCCAGTAAATGTCCACACTTGAGCAAGTTATGGATTTTAGAACCTTAGTTATTGCTAAATAAAATCATGTGTTAGGTCAGTAAGATGATGCCAGGAAAGCAGAGGCTTAAGTTTCTCTCCTGATCACCAACCATTACCTGAAATTAACAGCAATAACAACAGTAAGGTGTAGTAATGGTGGTTGTTGTGCTCCCTATTTTAGATCTTAATTTTAATTAAAAAAAAAAAAAAAAAAGACATTTGTAAAAAGTGGAGGGTTTTCACTGTCTGTACAAGAAAAAGATTTAGGCAAGGGAAATACTTGTGTTGGTAAAACCTTGTTACATTTTCATTTGAGCATAAAATAGATGAAATTTTCTAAGTATAGTAAAGGTTGATGTGATAGCATCAGTTTTATTCCCTCTAACGCATGTAAGCGTCGGATTACATGCCATCATCTTCAAGGTTGACGAGGAAAATGGAGAAATTGAACTCATTAAATATGGAGTAGACATCGGTTATAATTGTATGCAACGTCATGGAAATAATAAATTGGGACACGAGTGCAGCTATGAATTTGTTTAATGGCGACAATCTGATTTACTCAAAAATGACATTAGATAATTGAAGGAAGAATAATTCTGTAACTATGTACAGTAGTATATACAGTATTTCTTGTGTGCTGTATAAATCACACAACTATACCTCTATCCATTCACTAGAAATGCTAGTGAATTAAAATGCCATTAAACTTCAAACTGAAGTTATTACATATGTATGTGCAACCTCTAAAAGGAGGGAGAAGTGTTTGTGCTAAATTTAGAGACCCACCTAACCTCTACCTCTTCTAACTACAGTAAAAACCTTTTTACTGATACTAAACATGAAATGTGCTCTCTAAACCTATGACTTGTGGCGGAAATGTCTTGCGTTGATGCACGATTCGTCTGTCATCTGCAGTTGTAATGAATCTATCATATTGCTTGGTCCTGTAACATTATATTGACCTAAGGGAAGGACTGGCCCATTGCGGTACCAGGCTTTTTCCGTGGAACTGTATCGTCCCAGAGGGCAAACGAGCCGTCATTGAAAAATAAATTAATGCAAGATAACGACATCTACTTCTAATCCTTTTCCCGCTTATGGTAAGGTCGTGATGTAGGGTTGGTATGGTAGGGTCATGAGAAGAGGGGGAGGAGCTCGTTAGGTCCTTGCCACGAATGCAGGTGGTCGGTAGCACCCGGGGCAGGGGAGACCGAAGCACACGTGGGAACATGTTGTCCGTAAGGACATGGCAGTGTGTGCGGTGCACAGGGACCTGGTGGGAGACAGACGGGAGTGGAGGGCTTGAACCAGCAGACCCGACCCTGCCACAGGCGGGATAAAGGTTTTATGATGATGATGGTAGGGTTGTGTACCCATGTTTGTCTTATTGGAGCACATGGACGATTTGTTGGACGTAGGCCCTGCGTTAGAGCAAAGTGATTGAGGTAACCGCCTTGGACCCCCCGCGAGAGGTTGGATTGTTGTTGTTTAAGGTCCCGTCAACTACGAGGTCATTAGAGACCCGTCCACTGCATAGTTCTAATGCATAGACTGCACAGACACTACACTAATGCGACGATATTGGGTATTAGCAGTACCCAGCTTTCCCGAGCGACCACCCATGTCAGTACTAACTGGGCTTGCGTTTGCTTAACTTCAGTGATCAAACGAGAACTGATGTGTCCAACGCAACTTGCCGCTCCCCGAGAGGTTGGAGGATAAAATGTCAAACTGACTGTATTTGTAGTGGATTGTTTCCCAAGCCAGCTCATCAAGTTGGTTATAGCGGTATCTGTTCTAACGGAGAAACTGTTTTGGAGGGGGCCCCTCGCACCTGATTCTTGCCTCGGGCCCCGCGTTTCTTAGTGTCGGCCCTGGTTAGACGGTACCTCTAATGTAATCATTTCGGATTCTGTCGGCTCGCGACACCCCACCACTTCCATGGTTCTTCCTCACTGCCCATCACTCAGCCATACAGCATATCTCTGGCCTAACGATAGTTCTGTAAACTTTACCTTTCAATTTTATTGGGACCCCGCGGTCGCACAGGACTCCACTTGCCTGTCTCCACTTTAGCCACCCGTAGGTGGAAATGTTATAGAAACTAAATTTATTTTGACGAATTGTTAATTCCGGTACGCAGAGCTGGAATCCGGGAGTAATGGTCACCCTATTCTTGAATGAATAATTAAATACTCTTCGAAATGCTTAACCCTAGAGTGGTGGAGAGCGTCACGCCATATTGTCGATCCAAATCTTCCCACTTCTTTCGACATGAAATTTCACTTCGCTACATTTTGACTTCTTTTATTGTGGATGTAGATATGCAGTTGCTAGGCAGTTCAACCGAATAATGATAGAAGAGAGAGCATTTTACTTGACTAGATATAATCATGAAATGTCTAATATAGGTACATACCGTACATGCCCTCCATTTTATAGAACACGTATTCTTTTTCCGTTCTATCGACGCTGAACATTCGAATTTAGACCTTTGTTCTTTTGAGAGCAATTCGGCTTGTTTCTATGTAAAAATGGCGCACTGCGTTATAATCTTGAAATTATACTGTTCATCGATTCTTCGTTATTATTCAGAATTTAATTACCTACCATGTTAGTACGGAGATAGCATGTGGAATTACTTTCATATAAAGTGGATTACATTTTCGTGTTATGTTACATTATAATGTAATATCGATAGTCTGAAGCACATTATGGTAATTCTCGTATACAATTATGGAACAAGAACTTGAAGAAGGGACTTGACTGACTGTTGAAACTGAGTTACACAATCGGATCTTGTCTTCTGACCCGTCCCTAAAAAGATTCTGCAAAAAGGGTTTATTATCCTGGAGTGAAATTTTCTGGTAAGATCGAAATTAGTACAAGTGTACTTTATGGCTTAGAATTAGAACATCATGGACCGGAGATGAGACAGGTTTGTGTTCTAGCCCACCACTAGTTGTTTTTTCCTTTAAAATATTTGCTTAGTAGTTTCACTTGGGATAGACAAATTTCCAAGTAAATTTTGAGCAGAATCTCATTCACCACTTCAGTGAAATACTCTGTATACCCGATATATCTTGTTACATCGGTAAATCTCTTCATTGTACCAAAATGTGGTAAATAGCATAAATTTAGATTAATCATAAGTTTGAAATATTGTTGAACGATGCATTTAAGTGCAAGGGAATGGGCTGCTAATGGTATAATCATTATTTTCTCACAAAAATGCTATTCTCTACCTCTTTTCATTCTGACAGTGAGTAAATGATCTTTTTTTTAAATAAAAGATACACTCTTTCCTCAAAATAGGACTGTCAATTATAGACCCTTCGAGAGATAGCGATAAAATTTGATAACCTAAGTGGAATTTAAAATGTGAATATTGCCTGTCATCTCTATCACAATCAATAAATGATTGTACCAAATTGTACAGGCCTATGCAGAGAGTGGCAGGAATAAACTGCTCCATTATTATGAAGGAATTAAACTGCACATCCGTGACTAGATCATGAAGTATAGTCCATTCCATAGGAAGAGTAATGCTTGAAATTGTATATTGAATCCTCTAATTGCTATTCTTTCCTTGCCTGTTCCACTGGATAGTCGTAGGCTCGAGATGTCGCATTCGGGATAAGGCAATGAGAATCATTAACAAAAATTGACAGAGGGCAAGTAAGTTAAATTGAGGGTGAGAGGGAGAGAAAGATAATGGACGACGGAATACTCATGTCAGTAAAAAAATTGGACATTGATTTTTGTGACTGATATCGCAACCATTTTAGTCGCCCGTTATCATCCGCCTCGGTCGCGTAGAGGATCGAGTGGTCTTTTTTTTTCCGGCGGGCGAGAGAGAGGCCCCCAATGCGCCTTCCGTCGGATGGGAAGAAGGCCGATGTCATCTGAAACATCATCATCATACCCTTATCCCGCCTGTGGCAGGGTCTGGTCTGCGGGTCCAATGAACATGCTCTGGCTGAGATGCCGGCCTACCCCACTGTTCCAACACTGCATTACACAACCACAATAGAAATTTTTGGCAGGTAAATTAATGATTTGTTGGTTATAAGATTGCATGGCGTCTGACCTTTTGCACAATACGTACAATGCAACAGGAGTCAGGCTCATGCTCAAGATGTCATCTGAAACCCCTTACTATAATAGAGATAATTAAAGATATCATTCGGCATAATTTTCAGGTTAGAAGCTCATTCCTTGATCTCGGTGGAGTAAATGCCCCTTAACGAATCAAAAGAACCTGATGATAAATTGTCATAGGGGGTTGCAACATTCGATTGGCAGCCGGCTCCTTAAAAATACCTCCCATGCACCCCAATGGGACAAAAATGGGTACCCGATTCTGCCATAGGCGGGACATGTACACAGATACAGTGGGCCTGAACATTCTAACACTGGAGTCGACTTTAGAACCCTCCAATTGAAAAATTTAATAAATGAAATGAAATTGATTTGATTCTTACACGGATTTTAACACAATTCCAGTAACTGAATTATTTATAGCTTAGTGCCAGCAATTTAAATACGTTATATGAGCAGTAAATGAAATGCAAAAAATTATTAAAGACCAATAACCATAATTTCTGCAATGATCATGAATTAAAGTTACATCCCTTTTGTGGTTTTTTGACATAATGAGCTTGCTGTAAGTCACTGGACCAGGCAACGTATCTCACTCATCCTTTGGTTCCAAACCTATTGCGACACGATATTATATTATAAATGATTAGATTATTTATTATATTTATTATTTAACATCCTGCCTGTGATTCTGTCGTACTCACGGTTCACTACTTTAATATGTCACAATCCATCTGCTTCAAAAGATCAAAGGATGTGTTAGCTCCTTGCACCTCTGTGAAAGAAGAGCGTTGATATATCTTTGGGAATCTTTGTTTAAACACAGTTTTCGTGTGATACTAAACCAACCGTGTATCTTGAACTTAGACTTCCATGGCTGAAAATAAAGTGAAAATAGCACTGATGGACGCATGTATAGAATTGGGATTTTGATATAAAAAGAGTATTACATTTTTTATCCACTTTAATAGAGCTGGTGACTGACCTTCGTAATTATGATGGAATCCTTAGACTCTTACCTGATAGCCTTACTATCCATATAGTTAAGCCTAGCGAATTTATTTGCGGAGAGGGAAAGTTATTCATAAAGGAAAATGTAACCAGAGGGAGAACCAAATCGTAGTCTTACGGATATTTTCTCTTGGGTCATTATGGAAGTATTTTTATTTGTGTGGCTTTTCTACTGTTATTCTGGTCTGTCAATTAACAGCCTACGAAAATAGTCTTGAGTTTGCAATGCGAAAAAGAAAACATTCTGTACGTTGTGGATTGTGTACATAGTTAGTCTACCTGATAGTAGTAGTAGTAGTAGTAGTTGTACGTTGTGCTCTTTTATTTGAATTGTGCAAAGAAAGCCGTAGTCAGCTGTTTTCTAAATTGAGTATATCCGTGCGAACAATGACCATTTTATTCATGTTTTGATTTGAGCCAGAACGTACTTCACTGTTATGAAGACACGTGCTTAGAATTGTGAAGACTTGAAGGCATGTAAAAGCAATTTTATCACTCGGATTGAAAATGAGTACGCTGAGAAGATTGCTTTTAAAGGCATCACCAGTTTTGATGGCAGCTGCCTATTTACGTCGTTTCTTATATCCGACATATGCTATCTTCTAGATTCTTCGCTCATTCTTTCTCTCTTTTGTTCATAAAGATGGGCTTTTATTGGTTTAGCTGCAGATGACTGGTAAGGGGGGGGGGGCCGACCAGACAAGAGACCGTAGTGAGCACTTAGAATTTGTGGGTATGATGAAATCCATCTCTTGGCATACGACGACTACTACATATTATATATTATTAAGTAAGACAAACACACAAACCCATTTCTGTAATGGAATTTTTAACCGATCGTATATTAATGGTGGAGATCAAAATTTTCATTGATGGTGATGGACTTAGGCTTAGATACACGAACTCTTTGTTCTATTTATGACGCCATGTAGCCAAGTAACTATTAATGAAAACCCACCACTGCGTTGATGTTTGCTAAGGATTTCATACAGAAATGGTATGAATTCCAAGTACTTACGTATATATACACATATATCGCAGTTAAGTTATCCTAATTTTTCAGAAATAATTTCATTAGAGCATTCTTCTTCGTGAAATTTTTTTTATTGAGACAAACGTTCTGTTGAAGTTTGGAATCATAGGTGGCGCTAGTGGACTAAGTAGAATAGCCTAAAATGGAAATCGTTCTTTGGCCGTCATTATGTATTAGGTTTGTGTTTAATAATACAAGTAAGTTAATTAATAAAAGTCAAGCTAGTGAAAGTAAATAGATAGTAAAAGAATAAATTGACAACCCTTTTGCTCGTAATATCAATAGGCTGCTCGTAAATGGAGGAAATCAAACGTTAGGCTGTTAATAATAATGCCCTAGTTCAGACAGGAAGTGTCATGACAGACTACTGACTGATAGGATTTGTAAAAGTATGTATAAAAGTTTTATTATTGTACAGACGTCGTTATCCAGGCGGTTGTCAATTGGCATTTTAATTTAAATTTAATTAAATATGCTCTTTCTTTCTTTTTTTTTTTTTTTTTAAAAAAGTGATTAGATTTTGATGAAGCACAAGTATCAAAATCTGTCCAAATCAGGTTTGGATGCAGTATGTATAGTGTATATATTTCATCCTCAAATCCTAAAAGATGTTCTTCAGGTTTAGTCAGACTATGAGGCTTCACATCCAACGTCGTCCTGCATAATTTATTATCTATATTGTTAAAGTAACACTTTGATGTATTCAAGAGTTTAATTTTTGATACTGACATTATACAGTGATGCAAATCTGTAAAAGGTCTCTTTTACAAGCGTTTAGAATATTGTATTTCTGGAAAATGTTGTAAAATTTAATTATCGCAGCATGGGGATTTTAACACAATTACTAACATAATAAATGACAGTCGACATATACACACACATCGTAAATGGACTATTATACAGAATGTGTTTCACGTTGATATTCATTTGATGGTCGACATGGTCACTACTAAACCGTAGGTTATTTTTTTCCTACCTCTGAGTATCTAATTTTATTAAAGCATTTGACAAACATTTCTAGATTTTGCTGAGTCCCATGTGAGATAATTCATAGAAACTAGTTGAAATCTTTGCAATATTTCATTTCTGGCTAGCTGTTGTGAAATTGGAAGAGAAGGAGGATGCACTGAAGAAGATATGAAATTAATAACATCATAATTACAAGTATTCACGTATGAAATAAGCGAAAGATGAAAAAGGAGGTTCTAATCACAAGTTTCTGTCTCTTCTTAAATGAAGTTTAACTCGTTACATGGTTGGTAGGCAGTTGATTTAGATTTGCTCAGCAATAGTTATTGATTGTGATGATTTTTCATTACAATTGAAATCTTTTAATTTCTGTACCTAATACAACTTTTGAGTGTTTTACGCGTTCAAAATGACTTAAAATGCTGCTTTTGTCTGACAGCTAATTTCGTTCAACATCAATTTCATTATTTTCTTTTTAGTGTTTTTTACCTTTAGGCACTCTATGCAATTGATCTCATTTCATATCTAACGTGGCGGATACAAAATAATTTTGTCTGAATTCTCTAAACAAGCTTACATTATTTTTTCTTTTCTAATCTTATTATATTTCTCATATGAATATATTAAGGTATAAAATATAAAAGACTGTCTTACGTCTTCATCAAAAATGGTGTAGATAACTCAATGGAACAACCTATCCGAATGTTTTGATTAGCGATATGGAATTTAGTAAATGTAATGCGTCGTTATTTTTCAGAATTTTAGTAGTTTTACCTTTGGCTCCACGTGCTTATTTTATACACGACTGGTCAAATTTTTTATTCACTATAGCAATTTGTTAGCGTGATTCCCTCTAGGAAGTGGGAACTGCCGTTCCATAGCCAGGGCAAGGACACCCTGGGGAAATACTGGAGGCTTCCCAGTGAAGGTTGGGGTGCACCAAGGTTCAGCACTAATTCCATACCTTTTCATTCTGGTTATGGACGAGCTGCTGGCTGGAGTAGGAAAATGGGCCCCTCAGTGTATGGTATTGGCCGACGATGTTGCAAAACTTAGTGACTGCAGAGTACAAGTAGAGAAGGGCCTAAGCGATAGAAAAGGGAGGGCTAAAGATAAACATGAAGAAGACAGTATTTAGCTTTCAGTTAAGAAGGACAGGAAAATAACGGTGACGTACTTCCTAGGGGCGAACTCGTGAAAAAGGTGCAAGAGGTAAAATACTTAGGATCAACGTTCCAAAGCAATGGGGAGATAGACTCAGATGTGGCCCATAGAATCAATGGGGGATGGTTGAAGTGGAGACAGGCAAGCTGAGTCCTGTGTGACAGGAGTGTCCCAATCAAGTTGAAAGGGGAGTTTTACAGAGCAGTGGTTAGACCAGCTACAGTACATTCACGCGCGGATCCAGGATAGGGTTTTTGGGGTTGCAACCCCCTATGCATATATAAAACTTATATTCGCATAATATGTGAGGTTTAGCTCAACCCCCCCCCCCCTGTATTAGCTCAACCTCCCCTGACGAAAATCCTGAATCCCCCACTGAGTACATTATATGGATCAGAGTGTTGGGCAGTAAGGAGGAGCCACGCCAATAGAACGCAAGTGGCCGAGATGTGAATGCTGCGGTACATGAGTGGGGTGTC
>JAAFCE010006949.1:22136712-22150523 GCA_013389805.1 Trigoniulus corallinus | reverse complement strand
AAACACCAACGAAACAATTGAAGGGCCCTAAAACACCAACGAAACAAACAAACGTGACTCGTGAGTCCATCGTCGCAGGTTCGATCTTGGTCAAGGCTGATACGGTGGTTTCTTTCCTTGAGCGAGAAGGACAAAGTCTCCAGGTGTGCTTCCCAGGGTGTAAACCGTGCCCTGCACCGCACTTAAAGAATAACCTTTTCTTCTAGGATTATGATGTCAGTGTCGATCCACAAAATAACCTCTGGCGCCTGTAAAAAGAAATTGCTACCGACTGACCGTTAAATACGCAGAGGCTTCAGCATTAAGTTGATAATGATGACATTGATGGCCCTTTCTAAGTTTAGAAAAATATAGATTGGCAAAATTCCCAGATGAAAGAGTTCACTATTTGTACTCTATATCGATCCTATACTGAATCATAAGTCAGGCTTAGGACCTAGTATCGAAGTCCCAGTTAACTTATATCCACATCTTCTTTCTAAAATGGTCAGCGTCTTCAAACTCATAATAACTGATAAGTTGGTTTGACTTCGTGATAGCCAGTAAATTTATCTAAAATAACCTAATATTGAAAAAGATGTTCATCGTATATCTGTCAGAATTGTTATAAACTGATGCCAAACGACCTATTTTTCCGTCTGATGGGAAATACTTGACGGAGCCCGCAGTGCTAGCGGTGATTCCAAGTTCGATACTGAATCGAAGTGGTTTGGCGTCTTTCGGGCGAGAGAGAGAGGCCCCCAGTGCGCCTTCAGCTTTGGATGGGAAGGAAAGACACGGCTCCATGTTGTGTGTACGATGTCTCACCACTGAACATCTAAGAACCCTTACTGCAAAGGCCACTCTTAACCCTTTTCCTCCTATGGCAGGGTCGGGTACCTATCTTGTCCCTCTGCTTGGACACAAGGGCGATACATTGCACAGTGTTTCTCCACAGCCGGTTGCCGACCAAGGGTGCAACCCCTATGCTTATTTATCGTCGGTCTACTGTTCGTTGGGACATTCCACCGACGATAGGGGGCAAGCTCTTACACCTGGGAATTTTGCCTCATCTACCCGTTGCATAGTAGAAAGGGCCCTTTTTTTCGTGAAAATGCCATCGTACACAACACGGGACCTCATCCGAAGGAAGGCGCACTTGGGGCTTCTCTCTCTTGCCCGAAAGAAGCCACTTACCTCGGTCCAGTATCGAACCTAGAACTACTACCACTACCCACTGCGGCAACGAGGCGTGTCTATCTAAGAACCCTTACTGCAATGGAGTTAAATATCCGTCCGGTTCGGCAAAATCCTCCAAGGGTAGAAGCTCGCTGATGGAACTCCCCTACAAATAAGCATAGGAGTTACAAATTGCTCATGTGTCCCAATGGGAGAAAAATGGGTACCCAACCCTGCCATTGGCGGGAAAAGGGCTCGTAATAGTTGTATGGAAGGTGTACAACCAAGACCTTGGAGGACCTTGGAGGCCTTGGTACAACGCTTCTTAGTCCTTTATCGGAAAGAAATCACTGACCAAAACCAGAAATGAACTGGAGCAGCGAGTTGCGTTGGACACACCAGTTCTCGTCTGATCACTGAAGTTAAGCAACGCAAGCCCAGTTAGTACTGACATGGGTGGTCGCTCGGGAAAGCTGGGTACTGCTAATACCCAATAATCGTCGCATTAGTGTAGTGTCTGTGCAGTCTATGCATTAGAACTATGCAGTGGACGGGTCTCTAATGACCTTGTAGTTGACGGAACCTTAAACTCCAACCAACAACAACAGGAATGAACTTGGGTACCTTGACGCAGTCTGCAAAAGCGTTGCGTGCTAAGCTACTGAGGCTGGACGTGGCTAGCACCTGTGTTTGGTAAAATCGGGTGTCGTTGATTTGAGAAGAAATGTCGAAAGTCGAAGGCAGATTAGGACAGGACTGAAAGACACGAGGATCGGATTTTGTGTTCGTTCGTTCGTTGGTGTTTTAGAGCCCTTCCACTACAAGGTCATTAGAGCCCCGTCCACTGCGTAGTTCGAATGCAGAGACTGCACAGACACTACACTAATGCGACGATTGTTGTTTGTTTGTTGGTGTTTTAGGGCTCTTCAACTACAAGGTGATTAGAGCCCCGTCCACTGCGTAGTTCTAATGCAGAGACACTACACTAATGAGACGAGTTTTGGGTACTAGCGGTACCTAGTTTTCCCAAGCGGCCACCCATGTCTACTAGCTGAGGTTGCGTTGCTTAACTTCAGTGATCAGTACACGAGAATTGGTATGCCGCTCGAGCCACCAGGGCTCGAGAGGCTCTGATACGAGGGGGGAAAGACTAAAACAAACGGAAACTCAGGACCCCACCTGTTTGAAGTGATTTTTTTTAATGGACTGGTTGCTAGCAGTAACCCTATTAGTCACCTCGCACGTGACATGCAGAGATTGACGTACGGCAAGTAAAGGACAAAACTTTGGACAGTAGGTTTTAAGCCACTGACAGGTTTACGTCACTGACTGACAGTTTGACGTCAGAATACACTTAGTCAGCTCTTATCCAGGCATCCGTTTATTGACGGAAGTGTTTTTTTTCCTTTTGATCTGAATGTGTGTTAAGCGTTTTCTGCTGCATATTTTAAAAGTTTAAAGAATTGAATTCATAGTGATAGAAATATTTCATCTCTCAGGCAGAGGAAAATTGTATTATATATGATACATTTTTAAAGTGAATAGAGTCCCTCTTATTATTGTTATTGAAATGTAATTTTATATACTTTCCCATTCAGACTAAAATGACGTTTTTTTTTATACGTAGCATTCATATTAATTGAATATGTTTTTATTTTCTCTGTTTTATATGAACCATACGGCAGAAAGTGAAGTACAGAATAATAATCGTAATGCTACATGGAAGTGATATTTCATGCAGATACGATCCACCTTTATTTTTATAACTGACAATAATTTTGTCTACTATATATCAAATATAATATATACCCAATTCCCTTCAAGAATGATAATTTAATTAATTCATTTTTGTAGAAGTAGCATATAAAGATTAATAGGAACACGCCATCTTTAAACAATATCCTTAGGAGGACCTTTATCCAATGGGCTCTTATTTCATCATCATACCATTATCCCTCCTGTGGCAGGGCCATTAGGCCTCCTGCGGGTCCACTGAACATGCTCTGACTAGGGGCACCCCAGCCAAGCGTCTGGAACCCGCACGAATTGAGACTATGCACAAACAAAAATAATAATAATACTAATCTGGCAAGCGACTTGGGCTCTTATTTCAAATTAAAAAATTGGTTTTTGAATTCAATGACATTTCTCAGCATTTCGGTTGCCTAAAGACAAAATTCTTACATGCGTTGGACACACCAGTTCCCGTTAGATCACTGAAGTTAAGCAGCGCACACCCACGTCAATACCAACTTGGGTGGTTGGTAATGAACGTTGGGTGCTGCAAATTAACCCTCTTCCTCGTCCTTTCACCTACCTCCTCGTCTCCCGCGGGCAGCCTCCTAAGGGGTTGACCTGTTATGGCTGCCTGGCTTACACCCCAACCCACAAACTAATCAATCAATCAACCATATGTGATCCTTTATGACGGATACCTTACTAGTGGGATTTTTAAGGCAGGCCTGTGCAAGCCTGTGGAAAGCCTGTGCATTTTTCCATTGCACAACACTGTCCTCCTGTAGAAATTCTCGTCGTAATTCAGTGAGACACACAGAACCCCACCTGCCTGTAGGGCCCGCTCCAAGGGGGGATCAACCCGGACACTTGTCCGGGGTGCCATTTCGGCTGTAAGTGTGAGAACAGACACGCACACAGAGACAGAGCACTGCTTCAAGGGGCGGCAATTTGTCATTTTGCCCGGAGCTTCATAGGGTGCTAGAGCAGGCGCTGCTGCCTGTCTTTACTTTATCCATTCCCACTCTAAAGAGGGAGCGGCGAGTTGCGTTGGACACACCAGTTCTCGTCTGATCACTGAAGTTAAGCAACGCAAGCCCAGTTAGTACTGACATGGGTGGTCGCTCGGGAAAGCTGGGTACTGCTAATACTCAATAATCGTCGCATTAGTGTAGTGTCTGTGCAGACTATGCACTAAACTATGCAGTGGACGGGTCTCTAATGACCTTGTAGTTGACGGGACCTTAAACACCAACAAACCAACCAAAAACCCACTCTTAAGCCATATATCAATAAGTCACATCCCAGGTATGTTAACTCTTCTACTGTTAACACCTTCCTCCTAACCCACAGAATTCATCTCACTCTCACTTCCGCCCCAATTGAAACCGAAATATATGCTATTTACTTCTGAATAAGTTTTAGCCACTCTCCCTGTTTTCTCCACTTTCCTGAAGCCATTTACACCCTCTTTATTCTCAATGTCGTCGGCAAACACCATTCACTGGGGTACCCTTCCTCTCATTGCTTTTGTTTTGTTGGTGTTTTAGGGCTCGTTAACTACAGTGGTCATTAGAGCCCCGTCCACTGCATAGTTCTAATGCAGTCTGCACAGACACTACGCTGTTAGGACTATTTTTGGGTATTAGCAGTACCCAGTGTTGCCGAGCGGTAACCCATGCCAGTACTAGCTGGGGTTGCGTTGCTTAACTTCAGTGATCAGACAAGAACTGGTGTGCCCAGCGCAATGCAGCCACTCTCCTGGCATTGTACTAGTCAGCAGCCCATCCATGACCAGAATGAAGAATTATAGATTTATGCTGAACCCAGAGGTACTCTCCGACCTTCTGGAAACACCCAGTATTTCCTCAAGTAATCTTCTTAACCCCGGCTATGGCATATGTCTCTAGCATATATCTTCTACCCAGTTTTACTTCTAGTACCTTCTATAGGACCTTATCGTAAGCTTTTTCTAAGTCAATGAACTGGCACGGAGATCCTTCTTTGCTGTCATGTAGATCGATCTCCACTATCTCCTTGATAATTAAGACTTAAGCAAATAATTTTTAAAATCGGCCAAATTTTTATTTAAAGTTTTTTTTTGTTGCCTGAATAATTTCGATGAATAAACTAGCACTCCTTTGTATACTTGTTTGCAGTACCCTTTCCCGAACACCTCTTCCTGATATTAAAATTTATTCAACGCCAATTTTGGGTATGCGATTAGAAAAGCAATTCCACGTAATAATGATATGAATTAAATATTTTATAAAAAGAAAATAACTTTTGATGACATTGTATTAAAGGTGTTTATCAAAAATACAGTTTTAACAATTAATTTCAGAGTCAAGTGCACACTGTGTACATGATGAATGTTTCTTTTACTTTCCTAGTCATTACTTTTCGTTATAAAATGAAACCATGTGCAGTAAGAAAACGGCGACTCTTTCTTTACAAGGTGACACTTTGAAAACTAAATCTTAATTTCACTGTGACGAAATATTTGGGTCTTGGATTCTTTGAAAAACCGCTATATATTTCTCTCCATTATTTCTTGTTACTTTCTTACCTTCTTCCGTACAGTCACAAATTTTCTTTGCGATGATATCGTCGTGCTATTTCAGAAGTAAATATTATTATTATTTTACCAAAGTTATCAAATATTTGATAATTTTCAAAAATATTTTACTAAATTGTTATCTTCTAATCTCCTAAACAAAGGATGAGTTTCAAAATGTTTAACTATCCATTCATGCATTTCCAAAACATCGGTAATTGTATAGACGACACCCTTTAAAGAAACAAATTCAAAATTCATTAATTAAATTCATATTTTTTTCTTCAAAGTAAACAGTTAATTTTTTGATAGTTTAAACTTACGTCTATTTTTAAAACATAAGCATATTCTGACAGTAACTCGGGGCTTATTATTCTCCATTTATGTTTGGCTTTCTTGAAATGAGGATCAGGAAATAGAAAAAACATTTTTGAAATCTGTCAAAAAAAAAAAAAAAAATACAATATTTTTTTCAATTAATGAGGCGAATAAAATTTATTCTCTCCATATTTAAACTGTTTTCGTGATACATACTTGACCCTTATAAAAGAAATTTGGCAAATATTTCATTGCATTTGACCGTAAACAGGCAATATTTTGATACTGTCCTGAATGTGATTTTCGTAGTCCTTCGATTCGATCTCTGGTATAATCTGAAACTTTAACTCGTATCTCTAACCCAAGCATGAGAACTTCCGGAAAGATGGGTGATAATTCAACTATAAAATAAGAAAAATTCATTATATTCCTCTATTATTTGCGGTAATTGCACATACCAAACAGACTACTGCTTACCCAATAAACCGCCATAACCGCATCCTATATCCAGAAATTCTACTTGTTTATTGCTCGATTTACCATTGATGTTATCAGCATCTTGTAATGGGAAATATTGTGGATAACACTGGTGCCAATCCATTTTATCAGGATGAACTGGACTTTTGTAAAGAGTTCGATTCACCGAAAAAAAAAAGATGCAGCGAATATTAGTTACTGCTAACACGCTATTGTAAGGACTTAGGCTATCATTTTGTTAATATAAGCGTTTAATAGTTGTTCTATGTGCATTGGACTATAATACCGTCTTCACGATAAGAGTACAAGTCAGAATGTGCTACACATCATAAGAATTATTACGAAAGTATTATTATAAAAAAATCAGATTGTGTGGAGATAGAAACAGGTAATGACATGGTATCTTAAATTTACAATATCTGGAGTTTCTTGCAAGCAGGGCCGGCCTTAGGGCAAGGCGACCGAAGCAACTGCCTTGGGTCCCGCGCTGGTGAATTGAAATACTATAATAATTTAATAAATACTATAAAAAATGTGAATTAATTGATTAAAATCGAAATCTTATTGTTTGCGTTTCATCTTCCATATGGAATTAACTGTTACTTACTTTCCATAGATTTTGTTGTATGCTTCCCTCTTCTTTAATATTTATTTTGCAAAAATTTGCGAAGTTATGGAATTATTTTGATTTCATGTGTGTTTAAAGACATTAAAGTACTGCATTGGTAAGCAATCAAGTTCATAAATTATAAATCTTGGCACTGTGCCCCACTATCGCCTGCTGCCTTGGGTCCCGCAAACGGTAACCCCAGCAAACTCTAGGGCCGGCCCTGTTTGCAAGGAACTAAAAGTGTAAACTCTTCAGTATGTTTCAAGGTGGAAATACGACCTCGTGACGTCAAGTAACACACAACCACGTTAGTTTGCCAACTAATTATAACGAAAATATTACAATTTTACGTGATTTGACAGGAAAACAGTATAAAGTTTGTTAGTAATCGTATTATCACCATGCATATGAATAGCACATTGCGAATTTTCAATACTTACTAATCGAAGCAGTGATCAGCAACAGGATTGGAATGCGCTCGTTGACGATAATACTTTTTCTGAGGTAGTGACATGATGATTGTAAAATAATTGTAACCTGTTTTAACAATTAAATGAATAATGGATAGTAGAAAATTAAATGCACTTAATTCGTCATTTTGAATTCCATTCCAGAGAATCGACTGCTAGCTACGGATACTCTGAATGGTCTTCACGTCTACTTAACCACTGTCCGCCACCGTAGAGGGTTGTCTTGGAATATTTCATATGTTGTCCTTCATCTTCTTAGAGTTGTAAATCTCATTAGTGTGGTGTGATGTTGATTTTGCATGCCATTGGTGTAGTTTAAATTATGGCTACTCTTGCTCGAAGTGTGCGATGCAGTCGTCTCTCACCCTCATTATTACGTAGGATTAATTTTTGCGTAAGTGTTAACTAATAAAAATAGGTGTTTAACAATTTGCCACAATTTGCACTTAGATGATGCTGATAAATGGCATCGTGTGTAAATGAGGCCTGGATATTAATGAACTATTTCTATATTTTCTTGGATTACTTTCCCTTCCTATGCAAATTTCAAAATTACAAAAAATCTCCTTCCTTCTGTTCAGATATACTGTATATCAGATGTACATGTTGCAATCTAGAGCGTCTGAATTGCAATTCTGCAAAATCCTTTGGAGAAATTAATGTTGATTCAGCATTGAACGTTAGTATACGGTATAGCGACTTAATTATTGCAGTAAAGTTTCATTTTCTTTTTGTTTTAGAAACGATATCGGCTTGCAAGGCTAGAAGTGGTTTCATTTCATTCAACAAGGTCGTATAAACTTACTGGAGACCCGTCTCTGACGAAATGTTTAAATCATAATTTATTTTTTAGAAATCTTAACATCTCCACAAGTGAGAACTTTAATTTGTTGATTCTAATTTTCATTAATCCTGTGAGCTAACTATCAACAATTTTTAATTGAATAGTTCATCGAAAGGACGTCGTCCCGTTTTTATTATCAGACATTGGCGAAGGGATCAGAGAAGTCAATATAAAAGAATGGTAATTTGTGTAACATATTTTTTCCTAATTATTGGTTGAAATCGATGGTCTGTAATGTAATAGGTAATATCTTCTTGTGTAGGTTTGTTAAAGTTGGAGATCATGTGAACCAATTTGACAGCATCTGTGAAGTGCAGAGTGACAAAGCTTCTGTCACAATTACAAGTCGATACGATGGGACGATAACGAAATTGTATTATGATGTGGACGAAACTGCATTTGTTGGAAAACCCCTTGTAGATATTGAAATACACAGTGAAGGTTGTTCAAGTTATTCTTCTTTTGTAATAATATGCTAAAATGCCAATAGGATTGCATCTAAGTTGTCTTACCCATACCAGCAAGTACTGAAGAACAAGTTGATCAAGTGCATGATCAGGATGCTTCAGTATCCACTGAAGAAAGTTTCTCATTTCCTGATAAATATGCTAAGGTTTTGGCCACCCCAGCTGTTCGTCGAATGGCTGTGGAAAATAATGTAAGGTGGATAACACTGCATAGTCGTATGCTATTATCCTGAAAATTCCATTAAAATGAATGCATGAACCCTTTTTCAACAACAGATATCGTTGAGTGAAGTGAAGGGTACTGGAAAAGATGGTCGTGTTCTGAAAGAAGATATGATCAGACATGTCGAATTTCTAAAACATGGTATATCTATTACTCCTGTGAAGCCAGACACTATACCTTCTTCAAAGCCGCTACCACCCAAACCACCTCCGCCAATCCAGCAGCAACCACGGGCTGTTTCTGTTCCAATCGGCAAAGATCGAACTGAACCAATAAAGGGATTTTCCAAAGCAATGGTCAAAACCATGACTGGAGCTCTACGTATTCCGCATTTTGGATATTCAGATGAGCTTAACCTTTCGGAATTAGTAAAGCTGAGGGACGGACTAAAAGACTTGTATCTTCAAAGAGGTGTGCGCTTATCATTCATGCCGTTCTTTATTAAGGTATTATTATAATAGTATGTACAGCCTAGCAATTGTCATGTGTCGTCAACATGATTGTAATTAAAACTAAGGTACTACTGCGTTGCGTCAAGCCCGCAACAATGACAGGATACTGTCACTGAATTTTTAGTCATCGTTAATCATCGATTCAGCTTAACCATTCATCGATTCACCTTAATGACCTTATCGGGAGTTTGTCACATCTGCTTCCGCTTATTGTTGTTTACTTGTGATAACTTTTACAATTTCGATTTGACTAATATTCTGTGGGGCAGGCCGCATCCCACCACGGCAAGCAGAGCCAATATTCCTGGGGTGTCCCCAGTCAGAGCATGTCCAGAAAGCACAGGGGCAAATCTTAGATTAGGAACGTGGAATGTGGGAACCCTTACCGGAAAAAAGGGGAATTAGTTAATATCTTAAAGCGAACGTGGGAGCAGGTTGTACTTAGGGATATGGTAGTGTGTGGGGTGGACGGGGACCTGGTGGGAGATAGGCGGTAGTGGAGGGCTAGAACCCGCAGACCCGACTCTACCGCAACGGGATAAGGGTATGATGATCTGACTAATATCGATTGGGACGGTAAATTGATATGTCATTTTTAGTTATTGAACTATGTGATAGTTTCACATTATGTTTAATCAAGTATGTCATCATTATGTATAGTGGTACTGTATTTGAATCTTACAAGCAAAATGGCATCACCTTACTGGGTTTCATTTTGTATTTACAGGCAGCGTCCTTGGCATTATTGCAGTACCCAATTCTAAATGCCTCAGTTGATGAAAAGTGTGAGAACATCGTTTACAAGGCAAGGCAAAGAAATGATCCATTCGTTTGACACAATTTCCAGACCATTTATTCACATGTGTGCTAATGTTCTCCTTACCATGTAGGCCTCTCACAATATTGGCGTGGCTATGGATACACCTCAAGGTTTAGTTGTTCCCAATATTAAGGAAATACAATCAAGAAATATTTTAGACGTTGCTGTTGAATTACACCGCTTGATGGAATTGGGCCGAAAAAGTCAACTGGGAACAGCTGATATTACCAATGGAACTTTCACATTGTCCAACATTGGTTCAGTAAGACTCAACTTTTTTTTTTAAGTAACAATCTAAAAATTATTGAATGAGTAGTAAGAGTGTTACTTATACGTTAGATTGGAGGCACGTATCTCAAACCGGTTATATTACCACCTGAAGTTGCAATAGGAGCAATTGGGAAAATTCAGGTAATGCTATCGATAGCAAATTAAATAAACAATGGTTATTTACCTATTCCGTACTTATCATTAAGTTGATGTAAAATTGCAGGTTCTACCTCGATTTGATGAAAATGGAAGTGTTGTTAAAGCACACATCATGCAAGTTAGTTGGAGTGCAGATCATCGTGTAATTGATGGAGCAACAGTTGCACGCTTCTCAACCCTTTGGAAGTCTTACTTAGAAAACCCATCTGTAATGCTTCTAGAATTGAGATAAGCCTATATGAAATTTATAGAAACGTACCGCTCGAAAAGCATATGTATTTAGGGAAAAATGAAACTGTTGAATATACTAGCCCTAGAAATGTTATTATGATATAGGCCATATATCATAGACCATAAAAAATGACTTCAGATCTGTTATTTATAGGAAAATTAATTTTAAAAAGTATTAATTAATTGCAACTATTAAACGTAAACTATACGAGAATCGTTTAAAATAATTCAGTTGTCTTCCTCAAATGTGTAAGTGCCGGGAAGACTACTCAATATGCCTTACTGGTCATAGTCAACATTTGTGGTGATGTTTATTGCATGTATCCACTTGAAAGGAACATGGACATACGCTAAATGATTTTAATGGAGACTTCCGGTTTTGATAGTCCATGCAGTGTAGTTTACTCACATAGGATTAGTTACTTGTTCATCGTTTTTCCTGCATCAAAATGTAAGGAGGATCATACTGTACATTGATTTTCAGAACTTGGCTACACATGACCATACGTGTGGGGCCACGGTCGACCATATTGCATGGATGAAATCAGTTGTCTCCCGACCGGAAACATGAAGAAAGTAACGGGCGAAATCACAACGATTAGACTGGTATTCGCCACCCATCCTTTGAAACGCATGCATAAAATTGATTTCCAGGGGAGCGGCTTATTACGTTGTACACACCAGTTCTCGTCCGATCACTGAAGTTAAGCAACGCAACCCCAGTTAGTACTGACATGAGTGGCCGCTTGGGAAAACTGAGTACCGCTAATACCCAAAAATCATCGCATTGGTGTAGTGTCTGTGCAGTCTCTGCAATAGAACTATGCAGTGGACGGGGCTCTAATGACCTTGTAGTTGAAAAGCCCTAAGACACTAACAAACCAACCGAAGTTGGCTGCCAGCAGAGATATGCTCTAACAGTAGGCCTAGTCAGTCACATGCACTTCGCATCAAGGACGTTTGCTAGTTAGGCGACGGAGAATAAAGTGACAGTCTGTGTGAATATCAGTTCTTTCTCATTTTGCTGCAGTTATTTTTCAGCTGTCAGAAAGGCTCAATGAAATCAACTCGAAAAAAAAATAACATTGTACCAATTGAACAGTGTCTCCCATTATTTTGTCCAACTCCTGTTAATGCCTCTGGGCCGGATAAGATTGAACAAGTTATGCCTGCAGATAAACATTTTTATGATGTCTCATTCATAAAGATGAAAATATGCAATTTATTGAAGATAAATTTGGAGCTGGATTCAGTGAAATTCCTCCTGTGAAAATAACTTTTTCGAATGTGGCCTGTTAGGCACCTTAACGATATTCATGTCCACCACTGAGCGTCATATTGGTCCACACCCTAATTAAGACTTTAAAACGTCCAGGTAAACAAATGAAGCGCGGAAAGGAAATGGCCAATCAAATATTTAGCCAACTAAAGGTCAAGTGGGTGGACAAGTAGAGTAGGTCTTATAGTACCCTTACCCTTGAAAAATTTAGAAGTGACCTACCTGATGATAAATGCAGTTGCAAACTTACTATGCGTCATCTCTCCCTGACAATTCATTGTTACTCTACAGCAGCGGTCTTCAAACTGTGTTCCGCGGAACTCCAGGGTTCCGCAATACATCTCTAGGGGTTCCGCGAATCAAATGAAAATTCGTTAGCAGCGGTGAGATATACTTTTCTAAAGGTAGGATGGGGTTCCCCCAAAACATCTTATAGATGTAAGGGTTCCGTGAGTCGACAAAGTTTGAAGACCACTGCTCTACAGAGTTGAACGCTCTTTTCTGTACGAGTTAACCACTTTCATCTAACGAAATTGAATAGTTGGCGATTTTTCACTTAATTTGCTTTTTATAGTAAATATTTCAACAACTCCATATAATAATAATAATAATTATTTATTTAGCATCACTTAGGGTAATCACAGTTATTGAAGGAGAAACGGCAAGGCGACTAAAGTACAAGTGCATGTCTAGAGATCTGTAAATGTGAACATGTCTGTTAGTGAAGAGGAGTTAATTTCTCAATGGCCTTTGAACGGTAAAAAAATAAAGCCTCTCAGTTTCGCTAAATTAACGAAGTAGTAATAAAATTAGTTGTTTCATATTAATATAATTATAATAAATATTACTTTAAAAGCACATGTTCTTGTTCCAGCATTTACTCTTTGATTTGAGACAACACTTTACGTTGCACTTGCAAATAAGTGTTTTGCATATCTTTATGCAAACAAATGAGACATGAACCATCTGTATAGTAGACAGCGTCTGCTTCTATCTAGTATATCATACTAAAGTAAGCATTATAATTTGTTTCAAGTTAAAAATAAAAATAGATGCAAAAGAAATAGAAAAATGATCCAACTGTGAGAAATTTTCATTCTGACAGCGCTATCACTGACGTTGTCTGAATGCGGTAGAACAATAACAATGTCTTGTGATGGAGACGGTTTTTCGTTGTGTCCATTTGATATTGATAATGATATATCTTTACTATTTTTAGAAACATGAATTGATCGAAGATTGGCATAATTCGACAAGTCGTCTGCAAAGTAACAAGTAGATATTAACTATTTAATTTTCAGATAGTAATAATTCTTCATTTTGATCTTCTTGTACTCACCACATGTGTAATCTTCATCACATACAATTGTTCCATCAAAACAACGGCAGAGGCGACAATTTCCAGTAAAATCTAATTTTTCTGTATTGTGTGTCATATCACCACAAGGTCTGGTATGAATTTCTTCTTCTTCACAGTACCGTCCTTTAAATCCAACGTTGCAGTCACAAAATGATCCCAAAATACAAGTTCCTCCATTTTGACATGGACAACTTCGTCGTAGAAAAGCTAAGAAAACTCAGTTTTGTTATTCACAGGTATCCGTATACAATGATTAATAAATTTCTAGCTAAATCTTAAACGAGATATTTTTGATCCCCGAATTGAAAACAAGAAAAATATAAAGTAAAAAATAAGAAGGTTTCTAACTCTCTCTCTCTCTCTCTCTCTCTCTCTCTCTCTC
>JAAFCE010006949.1:22121705-22136702 GCA_013389805.1 Trigoniulus corallinus | reverse complement strand
CTCTCTCTCTCTCTCTCTCTCTCTCTCTCTCTCTCATAATTTTATTTTAACTTTAATTATTACTTTCTATTAATTTTAAATAGATATTTCTTACCAACTTGATGATCTCTTATCGAGTCTGATGCATTCGCCTGTGGGCTTGCCAAAGTATTGACGAATCCAGTTAATGACCATTGACTACTGAATGAATATGAAATATAAGAAGCAGTTTACTACATTTAATAATAATAAGTACGTACGTACCATATTAATAACAGCTCAACATAGACATTTAACATTTGAATGATCATCTTTCATCATATTTTTTTTGATTAGTGCTGTATAATGTTTAGTGGCGAGCACTCGACGAAATAATGAAAAAACTACGCTTTCTCGTAGATCTTGCGAAAGCAGGCATATATCGCCTCTCCTCATGAAATAGTTCAAAAAATTAACATATAAAGTAGAGTTCATAGCAGACGAAATAGTTTAGTGACGATTTAACTCAAGCTACATAATTAAAGAACTGTCATTTTGTAATGTTTCGTGCGAGCTAAATGACATACCTGTATAAGAGGTAAATATTTATTTTTAACGTTGCTTTCAACAACAACAAAAATTAAACAATAATTTCTATAAGAGACACTTTTTATTCGTAGAAGTACAGTATAAATAGTATTATGTAAATTCACGTAATGCAGAAATGAATTTATGCAATTGTTTTGCCTTTAAAATTGTCAACATGTCTTTTTTTATGCCAAATATGTTCGCTAATGCAGTAATTCAAGATATAACTTTGACACATTAATACAATTTAGGGTTATAATAATAGAATTGTGTTTAAGAATCTTTTAGTGAAGACTAGAGTGCGCTCCACTGAGTTCAGGTTGAGGGTTCGATTCTCGTTAAGGTCAGCGGGAAGTTTCGGTTTTCTTTGAGGAGAGAGTGAAGGGGGCAATCAATAGCAGGCTGAAATTACGTCGGGTAATGTGTAACTTATCTCCTGTTCTAGAAACGGGATAATTGGATAATAATAAGGAGCCTGAGACTAGAAGAAATGCAGGTGGTCGGTAGCACCCGGGGCAAGGGGATTGTTGTTGTTTGTTGGTGTTTAAGGTCCCGTCAACTACAAGGTCATTAGAGACCCGTCCACTGCGTAGTTCTAATGCATATGCTGCACAGACACTACACCAATGCGACGATTATTGGGTATTAGCAGTACCCAGCTTTCCCGAGCGACCACCCATGTCAGTACTAACTGGGCTTGCGTTGCTTAACTTCAGTGATCAGATGAGAACTGGTGTGTCCAACGCAACTCGCCGCTCCCGGGGCAAGGGGAGACCGAAGCACACGTGGGAACAGGTTGCCCGTAAGGATATGGCGGTGTTTGGGTTGGACGCGGACCTGGTGGGAGGTAGACAGGAGTGGAGGGTTAGAACCCACAGACCCGGCCATAGGCGGGATAAGCGTGTGATGATGAGACTAGAAGAAAAAGTGACAATTTTCTGAACCTTCTTCAATGTACATTATCGGAGCGTGCCCCTTGACTTGTTGACGGTTTTTTAGCAAGTTTATAAGAGTATGTCAAAATGCTGTCCTTTAGATTTACTGCCCCGGATAAATGCCCGGGTTACCGGTGCCTAGAGCGGGCCCTGGGCCTGTCATACGTGCAATAGCGGGGAATTTCAAAGCATCTTGACTGTGAACCGGCTGTCACCTTTTAGTAATAACCCTATCTTGCATTGTCTGCTCATGGTATTCGAAGAAGGTTAACGCTAATTATAAAAGCTATTTAGTCTGGTATATGAATGATTATTATCGTATTATTTTCTTACTGTTTGGTTCTGAGAAGAAGTATTTGATTCATTTTTGTTTTATTTGCCAAAAATTTAAATTTCGTTCTCCATTGATCGAGATCGTTTCGTAAGTCGACAGCTCGATGACGTTTATTCATAAAATTTCGCAGTGAATTCGAATTTTACAAATTGTGAAACTTGTTCAAGTTGTGCCTTAATTTTTTCGGAATGTATCACGGGAATTTAGACCACAGTGGTAAGGAAAGCTAGTCTAATGAATTAGTAAATGTTTTATGTTTTATTACATGCCTTAGTAATGTGAAATTGTTTTGTTTAGTTGATCAGATGTCCGGGTTGGCGACCCCTATGCAGTCATCTCCACAGTACTTACCTGAATATTTGTTAGGCGATTCATCTTCTTTAAATTCTGTAAAGTTTTATATTGGAAATTGCAAGTTCGTACTAATAAACATTATTCTAACAGTTAATTACTGTTTTTTAGCCTGCTCCAAGTCACCGTCTCTGGCCATCGAATATGTCTACAACTTCACCTACATCTCAAGTTGCGCATAACACGTCATTAACGGTACCTGTTGGGCAGTCGATGTTATCCACTCAACCGTCAAAGTGAGTAATTTTCATCAAATACAATCACAATGAAATTGTTTTAGACATTGACGACGTATGAATGTCTCGTATTATTCAATGCACTTGTAAAAACCTTACAAAAGTTCAGTATCCCAACCAATGGATATCTTAGAATGTGTGGCTTCAAATTCGTAATTCATGTTAGTGTTTCCATCAGATTTACACGTTCGACAGTTTCTGAGAAACACGGAGGGCCACCAGTTCAAGGATTATTTGATTCGGCTCCCGTTTCATCACCATTTTCACCATCAAAACGGACACTTAGTCAGTTAAGCACTTCAAGTCAGTTAATCAGTCCTGGTATGTAGTTGAGCACTGTTCATTCCCATCTCAAGCTTCCTGTATCATTTATGAGTGATCAGTGCATGGTTATTCCAGTTTTTACCAAAGATTCAAGTTCGTTAAATCAATCATTGCTCAATCAGAGCACGTTAAGTACATCTAAGTTATCGCCTGCTCAAGTGGATCCGTTTTATACTCAAGGGTAAGTAAAAAAATCATTGTGTTCTAGTAATACTAATATGGCATACTTACCAAAAGAAGATCGTAATTAATGCTTTTATACTCGACTTATGATCTAGGGAAGCGTTAAAGGTATCTGAAGAATTAGATCAGACTTGGATTACTGTGTTTGGGTATGTATTGTTTTCGATGGTTTGCCTGGCTTTTAGCAACGTTTCATGACATCTTTTTTTTTTTGGTTTGATAGCTTTCCACCATCATCAGTTTCTTACATACTACAGCAGTTTTCTCAATACGGCAACATATTAGAGCATAAGGTTATACGTTATTATAAAAATTGCTTAATGTGTTAGATATTGTTAAACTTAAACGTTAGAATATTTGTTTAGATATCTGGTAATAGTAATTGGGTTCATATTCATTACCAATCTAAAATCCAAGCGAAGAAAGCTTTGGCTAAAAATGGAAAAGTCTTTTCTGGAAATATGATGATAGGAGTTCAGCCATGTATAGACAAGGTAGGATGGACGTCAGGATAACATGAGTGGTGTAATATTGAAATAGCCATTATGTAATGGATTCTTATAATTTAGACTGTTATGTCAGAGTCATCAAAAGAAAACTTGAATTCGAGCAGCGTCTTATCATTTACGCCTCCTCTGGCTAGTAATAAAAGTGTACAGAGTCCCCTAGTAGGCATTCGGCCTTTGACTCAGTCGTACAAAGCAGCTGCTAGTGATTACGAGGTATCAATTTGAAATTTTGTAAAGGTTACAAATTATTTTATTATTTGTATCTCAAACTAAGGATTAGTTATACTGAAAAAAAGCATGTGTTGTGTAAGTAGTTCAATTTATAAAGCCACATTATTTATATAAACAAATACTTTTCCAGGTTGTACCAAGTGCACATACGCCCCAGAAGAAAAATAGTATAGTAACAAAAGCCATGGAATATGTCTTCGGTTAGTAAACGCTTATTTTAAGCGTTATGTTGGCCTTGATACAAAGCTTATTTTTTTTTTTTACAATGTCAGGTTGACTGGAAGAATGAGATTACTGACGCTTTCCAATCATTATACAATCACCGCCACAAGTGTAAATTAAAGATATGACAACACCAGTATATATGCAAGCCATTACCAGGATTTATATGACTGTACATCTCGGTTTACTCTTTGACATGAGTATTTTATCTATTTTCAACGATGATCTTCGATGACATTAACATAATTTATCTGTCAAGTGTCTGCTTTGGTGTTTATAATAATTACAAGGTGCACACAATTGCTCAAAACTATAAAACAAAATCCATTTGGGGGAGTTCTCTGAAATGTGGGAACGGGCAGAGAATTAAGTGGCGTTTTAACTCTTGTCAATAAATAGATGTTATATAAATTCTGCTTGATTGAACACATCCATGAATTCCGTTTGTTGAAACTTCACCAGAAGGTATTGTCTCATTTGTCCTCTATTAATCCTCTTGCCAAATCTGTCATTTTAGGATATTTTATTTTCTTCTTATCAAGTTCATCCTGCGCCCATAAAAGCAGCTTTAAGAGGTTTGCCAATTTCGGTAATGTAGAATCCTGATTTTCCATTTTCAAAATTGCGGCATTTAATTCACTGGCCACCTTCAATTCATAAAAAGAAACATCACATAAGTGGTTTGCATCATGTAATTTTCTTTCGCTATCGTCTACAGTCAATAATAAGATAAGTTCAAGTTTATAATGAATTTAACGTGTACCTTTTGACGATGTGAAGGATGTAATAAGTCACCAAAGGGAGATTGTTCCGGTTCTTCAAAGGCAAGTAAAGCAAGGGTTCTCTCTAGCTCTATAAGGATATCTTGGTTTTCTTCACCGCGTTCAGACAATTGTTCTTGAGCAAATTTCAATGCTTCTTCAGTGTTGCGTTCACGGATTAGTTCGATCATATGCTGCTGCTATAAGTGAAAGTATAAGCCGAAGTTTGAAATGTAAGAAGTAAAACTGAGGGGTAGTGAATACTCTGTATGTTTGTCACCTGTAGATGAAAGAACAAATACCGATCGTTATCTAACAATTCAGGATGGATATTATTCACCATCGCAATAGCTTCAAGTATTCGTCCGTTTTGAATCGCATCTCTGATTTTAATTCGTTCATCCAAATTTCCTAAATCCATCGATGGTTTGATGCCGGATTCCATTTGAAATTTTTCTGCTGCTTCTTTAAATCCTTCTACAATGTCGATTAGAGTCAAATTATCATATTTATATCAGTAAGTATATGATCAATGGAATCAGCCATTGATATTATTCTAGTACGTCGTAATTTACAACGTACATGACATACATAAGTTAGGCCGTTAATTACCTGTTACCAAATAGTTCATTATCAATCGGTTCATGTCTGCTCGTTGAATGTGAACGTTTTCTAACCTCTGTCTCCACTCTTCTAAAGAAATTTCTTCTTGTTTTTCTGGATAACTCATTATTCCTACATACGTATTAAGTATGCGAAAAATAGACATCATTTAAAGTAGGAATATCGCTTTCTGAAAATAAACTACTATGACAGTAAACTGGGCTTCGTTAGAGAATCTGTAGATACAGAACTTGGGTGTCTTGATACACATTAGCGAATCATTGTTTTCATACCTTTAAAATCGTATTATTTCTCAAACTATCATGTCCGATAGACGCACCGCACCAAATTTCGTGGCGATACGGAACCTTCCCAACAGCACCTTTCTCCTTTTTCCTCACTGAATAGTTGCAGGGAGTCATTACTAGATGGCGGATAAATCGCAGCTTCCATGGCAACCTGTGAAGCCGTAACCTCAGCGGAAAAACTCAAAACAGGATTCCGACAGAAGAGGTCGATTGAGAAAGTTGATGCATGGACGTGATGTGGGTTAACGAGTAACTTTTAGATTCAACTGTTTATTTAGGTGCGTCTTGGAATAGTGTTCCTCTCTATTAGTTTTCTGCTGTTGCATTGTGACTAGCATTTATCTATAGTCCACCTAAGTGAAATATGACATTTATTAGAGAAGCTTGTTGATGTAACTGAGATAAGGATACCGCAATCACAGCTTGTTCAAATTTGTGGTGAGTAGCATATGGTTATGGCAATTACATATTGGGGTTTTGGGGTAAGATACGTACTTATCCCGCATTCGACCGTATTTTATTCAACTAAATATCGCACAATTTTTATTTGGTAACTACAGAATGTTCTTTTTAGTGCTAAAGCCAGTGATGACGACATAAATTCTAAGAACGCAATTTGTATTCTAAAGTTCTTTGCGTTGGAACAGTGATGAATTGATGATGCTCTAAATGTATTTAAAAATCAAGGGGGAAAGATTAGTTTTAAGTGAGCAGGTGTGAAAAGTTTCTTATTTAGAGAGTTTTAATAGATCCATTCAAACAGAATTTTAAATAAGTTGGAATTCGAGCTGCACATCTGTCATTAATTACTTGAAAGGTCATGGCTGCCAAGAATTCGAAGAAGTCGATCAGCGCGTTGAAACCGTGCGATTAAAATTGAGCAATTCCTATTTACGATCTTTTAGATATTAAATTGCATAAAGTAGACGAAATAAGAGAGCTTGATGATAAATTGCTGATTAAGTGTCACTGAAAGATGAGTTGAGAAGAGTTAATTTTGATTAGAGCTTGCTTATCAAGGTATGACCACCACGTTGTTTCGTCGTTTTCTAAATACCAAGTCATTTTATGAGCAATTGAGTTTGCAGCGTTGAAAATTTCAAAATAACTTTTTTTTTTAGTTTGTTATCCGGATTTGACAAAGGATGTGAGAAAAGTGTATGACAAATAAGAAATTGGAAAGCCAGAAATGGGGATGTGGGAATTTCTCGATTCTATATAGTAATGGTGCAAATTTACGACTGATGTGCAATTTACGAAATAACAGCCGAAATTGTCACGAGTATTTGTATGCATGTTTGCAAAATTCAATCTCTTTACAAAATTTGCAATTTATTCTTCAAGTTTAGGTGATATTTGTGCATTATTTGTCGTCTTATAGACCTTACCTTGCATTTTAGAATATTTTAACAAAAACATATCAATCAACGCATGGAGGTTGTTCAAAGAAGGGTATTTTATGATGATGATGGCCTTCTGATCCTTGTATTAGTCGGCAGTTTAAAAATATCCTAACTTTTGTGGAATTTACGTCCTCGTAGTCTATCAGAATTTCTTTCACCTTTCATGTTTGCTCAAGGATTTCCACTTTTTCTTCATAAGCGTTGCATTGAAATCCTGTTAGCCAAAGTGAGGCAACATGACCCATCATCACTTTTTAATGCCATTGGGCATGTGGTCCACTTTCACCATAATAATGGTCTTTTGCTGTTTTTTTTCCCCCCTTTTCAATATCAAGGAATTCATCCTGTTTTTTTTCTGTGGTGGCTTTGAAATTAAAATCTTTATGCAATCTAATGCATGTCTGGGGTGGACGGGGACCTGGTAGAAGATAGGTGGGAGTGGAGGGCTAGAACCCGCAGACCTGATTCTGCCACAGGCGAGATATGGGTATGATGATGATGCAATCTAATGTATGTCGTTGAGTTGAGCAGTAAAACCTAAACTTGTTAATTGAATGAGTAATACGTATAGACACTGTGATAAATAGTTAGATACTGTACGTGGTTTAAGATTTCCCGGATTGATCTTCAGACAAACTAAAGTCGTCTTTCTTTCTTCCTTTGAAGCCAGTCTAGAGATGATTCAGCGATAACTTGATTCGTGAGCCCAGGGTTGCAGACTCGATCGTGGCCTAAAACCGGCAATCCCTTTCAGGTGAGAAATGGAGCGAGGGAATTCTGTAAGTGACCCTGAATTTCAACGCCTATGTTTTGAGACAACTTACTCTGTGATGGTTGTGTGGTGATGACGCATCCAGTGGCATGTTAAGGGCACATTGCCTGTTGCGTTCATTGCAAACACCATTGTAACAATTTATACGTTTGCTAGCAGTTCTTTTCAGGTTTTCGGACAAAACCATCTGGTGTAGTTGACGCAGGTGTCGATTCTTTTGTCACACATGATGAGTTATCGTTGGCTGACTAGTTTAGTGCTAACCTCCAGATGGTATAGTTGGTGATATTGATAAGAAGGTTTGTTAAGTGGTTTGCAATAAAAGACCCGTTTTGCAAAGGAGCACACCATGATGTAGAGCCAACGAGGGCCATAAAATTGGTCTTAAGATGGTTTAGTCTGTGATATTGTTCAGGAGATTTATGCAAATGCAGACCCATTTTGAAACGGGACACATTACGATGAAGGGTCAAAAAGAGGATATCTCTAATGTTAAGTTGAATGTTGTCAATCCTGAGTTAATCGTCTCGATGATAACTTAAATCGTTGCCCCGGGCTTTATAAGGAACTTCTTAAAGGATTTGAATTCACTGTATTGTAATTTAATCGAGTTCAGCAGGTTATCATTTGATTTGGTTATTTAATTTCGGCTTGCCTCCAATAAAGGTTTACCGTGTTTACTAGAGCCAGAAAGTGGTGTCCTATACCTAGGAAATGGTTGCCTCTCTGCACGTCAGTTTTTCTCCTTTACTTGGGACTAATTTTCGTAATCGCAACAGCGAAAAGCTTTAAATGTCACCTCCGTGACTTCTATTTTTAGTGTCGATAGCAATATTCAAGTTAGTGTTAATACATGTTAATGAAATGCTGAATAATTATTATTGCAGATACGCGAAACCCCATGTCGTAATGTAGTGTTAGTAACGAGGTGTTGGAGAGCAACGGATGAATTACTTAGTTACGACATAAAATAATGCACTTTGACTTGAAGATTCAATAAAAAGGTATTTTTTTTGCCGACTGGTGTTAATTTGGAAATACAGTATCAAGTTAGTGATGCTAGTGACCAGATTGCGGTATTCAAAGGAAATGCCGGTTCCATAAAATTGATCTCCGAAATAAAAATACACTTCCGGAATAGGAAAGATCATTTTGTAAGTTTAATGTTAATATAACCAGAAATAGAGAAGTTTTTTTATTGACCCAGCAGATTGGTAACGTAGTTGTTTCCTGGTAGTGAAAGCAAGTTCAATTTTAGCCAACACAAGTTTTTCGTGTTATCTCGTTATAAGGAACAGCTGGCAAAAAAAAATTCACATTTCCATTAATGACTGATACTTTTTTATCACTGGGGAAAATTCACTGATATTGATAATGAAATTAAACTTCACACATGTCCAATAGATGGAGATATTGGCAGGACAGGTACCAAATGATGAGCCTGGGGAATTTTAGGAGTTTACGTCTGTTCCCCTTCATTGTTGGCGCTCCATGAAGGAACAACCACGGCTGCCTTGTATCTCCACGCTGTTCTTACTGGGCAGATGAAATCAGACTCATTGGAATGAGCAGTACCTTTGGTAGGGCTCTTGTCCCGGGGAGGAGGTGAAGAGTTGGCAGGCGAAAATAGTGCCGACGGGTTGGGGCAATAGTTCACTTTCAGCTGCGCGGCTGGACTGTCAGCATGCCCATCCTCTTCCAGGACAGTCTACGATAAAAAGTAGTCCAACACTAACCAACATGAGTATTGTGAAATTAGAGAGTTCTGTATATAGGCCTACGGGCTGGGATGGCACCCAGAACAATGCCCCCGCATTGTAGTCAGAGGATCCAAGGCACGCTGTGCTACTTGGAAGCAGACGTCTCGTCCTCGTCTGATCACTGAAGTTAAGCAACGCAACTCCAGCTAGTACTGACGTGGGTGGCCGCTTGGGAAAACTGGGTACTGCTAATACCCCAAAATCGTCGCATAAGTGTAGTGTCTGTGCAGAAGAACTCTGCTGTGGACGGGGCTCTAATGACCTTTGTAGTTGAAGGGCCCTAAAACACCAACAAACAAACAACTAACAAACAACTAACATGGGTGGCTGCTTAGGAAAACTGGGTACTGCTAATATCGAAAAATCGTCACATTAGTGTAGTGTGGGTCTACGTCAATTTGGCGCATGACAATTTGGCGTAGTCAATTTGGCGTACATACAAATTTGGCGTACATACCGATCTCTTGGGTGCCCAAATTTGTTCAAAATTGCAACGGTCATAACAACATATTTCAACAATCATTGCAAGGTAATAGAACAATGAATGCCTACCATAACTGTGTTATAGGGCCCTAATGACCTTTGAAGTCGATGGGCCCTAAAACACAAACAAACCCAACTGTGTTAAACGGGACCGTTGCAATGACTGTTATGCCCACGCGTGGATCTAGGATGGGGTTTTTGGGGTTGCAACCCCTCCCATGCACATATAAACTTATATTTGCATAATATGTGAGGTTTAGCTCAACCCCCCCCCCCCCCCCATCCCGGGTCACCCCCCCCCCCCCCACGAAAACCCTGGATCTGCCACTGGTTATGACAGTTGCAATTTTGAACAAATGTGTGCACCCAAGAGATCGGTATGTACGCCAAATTGTCATACGCCGAATGTGTATGTACGCCAAATTGCCATACGCCAAATTTTCATGCGCCAAATTGACGTGATCCCGTGTAGTGTCTGTACAGTCTCTGCATAAGAACTACACAGTGGACGGGGCTCTGACCTTGTAGTTGAAGGGCCCTAAAACACCAACAAAACAAAATCAGTTAATAACGGAAGAAGTGGAGATTGGAGTATTTAAGCTGTCCAAAACCAGAAACGCCAGAAAAGAAACTCCAAAGGGTTAGGAGATAGTTAAGACCCTAGGAAGGTACGAAATCAACAGGTAAATGTTGTAGGACCTTTGTAGGGCCTCCATTAAAGCGTGATAATGAAATTTGGAGACCACAAGTATCAGGTAGCCAAGAAAACTGTAGTAATATGACATTGAAGGCCGCCTTGTGGCCTTTAGATATGGACCATCAAGTGTCAAGATGTTCGGAGCCCTTCATAATGGCAAATTTACTTGATGTATTATTTTGATACAGATATCCTTGAAATGCCTAAGAAGTTGAAGATGTTGACAATAATAAGAAATGAGAGGTGGTGGTGGTGGTACATCAGAGTTTGATTGTTAAATTCTTGACATGTGTCTTTTTTAGAGTAGTATGGCCCTGATGATGATAAACATATGGGAATATCAGGAATTAACTTGTTGATTCCTCCCCCTCTCTCCCGATTTCCCAGCCTTTAAACCCTCTCAGCCTCTTCTGAGTAACTCGACATAGGGAAGTTATCACTTTCCCTTTTTTATACGTACATTTATTCAACACGTGAGAAATGTCATGAAGTCTTATCTAAGGGTCAAATTAATGTTGATTTGTAAGAGTTCACTGTTCTGAGATTTCGTGCATATGAATCATGGCCTAGCTACTTGTTTTTTGTTTTGTTGTTGTTTTTTTTGGTAATATAATACATTAGTTATCTGTTTTTAAAAGTAAAATACTGACAAGTTAATGTATAAATTATATATAAGGTTTTGATTTGAATGAAAAATTCCAGAAGAAAGAAATTCATGGTGGCTGATGAGCCTTGTCTGTCTTAAAAAATACATTTTCTCTGTCAGCCGTCAGTATACTCTTCAAAAAGGTCCTTGCTGTTACTTAGTTGTCATTATCGTTAAATGTTATCGGAATGTGTCAAAATATGAAGATATAAATTGTGGAAAGTAGTTGAATCTGTAAATGTGACAATGAATATTGTTTACCGTTTCAACGTACTCCTCTAGTCCGTTTTTTTGGGTGTGATAATTTTTTTAGCAAATCATTGTTCGGTAAACTACTAATTTCATCAGCCCCTCTTCTCCACTCCCCACGAGCGGGGAGTTGCGTTGGACACACCAGATCTCGTCTGATCACTGAAGTTAAGCAACGCAACCCCAGTTAGTACTGACATGGGTGGTCGCTTGGGAAAGCTGGGTACCGCTAGTATCCAAAAATCGTCGCATTAGTGTAGTGTCTGTGCAGTCCCTGCATCAGAACTACACAGTGGACGGGGCTCTAATGACCTTTGTAGTTGAAGGGCCCTAAAACACCAACAAACACCACTCCCCACACTAGTACCATTTTGATTTCTGTTCCCATTGAAATATTAGCGCACTTGAGGTACTACTGTACAGCAACTACTAACCAACCCTTTTCCCGAGTTTGGCAGGGTCGGGTACTCATTATGGCCCTTCTCTGAATGGACTTCTTCCCGATGGGATTTTCCATTTTGAAAAGGGGGCGGCTTATTTTGTTGGACACACCAGTTCTCGTCTGATCACTGAAGTGAAGCAAAGCAACCCCAGTTAGTACTGACGTGGGTGGCTGCTTGGGATAACTGGATACTGCTAATGCCCCATAATCGTCGCATCAGCGTAGTGTCTGGGCAGTCTTTGCATTAGAACTACGCAGTGGATTGGGCTCTAATGACCTTGTAGTTGACGGGCCCTAAAACGCCAACAAACCAAAATCTGAATGAACACTTGGACGGTAATTTTGCGCAGCCGGCGGCCGACCAAAGTTGAAGCCCCCCCCTCCCTTCTCATTTACGGTTCGTTGGGGTATTCCATCGACACCGGAGCGGCGAATTGCGTTGGACACACCAGTTCTCGTCTGATCACTGAAGTTAAGCAGCGCAACCCCAGCTAGTACTGACATGGGTGGCCGCTTGGGAAAACTGGGTACTGCTAATACCCAAAAATCGTTGCATTAGTGGTGTCTGTGCAGTTTCTGCATAAGAACTACGCTGTGGACGGGGGTCTAATGACCTTTTTAGTTGTAGGGCCCTAAAACACCAACAAACAACAACAATCCATCGACACCCGGGGGGATTCGTGCACCTGGCTATAGTGGAGAGGGTTCTATTGTGTGACATCGTCCACCACACGAGACCACAGCTTTATGTCTCATCCGACGGAATACGCACTCGGGGCCTCTTTCTCGCCCTGGAGAAGCCAACCCACGTCGGTCCAGTGTCGAATCAGGAATCACTGACGTGGTAATCGAGCACGCTACTCCCTGCCCTGCCGACGCTGGTGCTTCAGATATTACTGTACGACATTTTTAAACTTAAAGGGTTCTCTTCAGAGTTAAAATATGTCAAGGTGATTAAGAGTGTGGTTAGTTGCTACTGGTTGAGGGTTAGGGCATCACACAGGTAGGGTTTTATCTTAAAATTGGCCGTCAAGCTTCTTGAAATCTTGTTGATCTTCAAGTTTCATCTTTTGCTTCGCTCGCATAGTTTAAAACCTGTTCTACATATCCTATTCATTGTCGAAAAGTAGCAAATTGGTGCTGTTGGCACTGTTAATCGTTGATTTCACCCCAGTCTGGGTGTGCAAGGCCATCAGCTCAATCACTCACTACGGCCTGAGTCACTCCAAAATCAATTCCTAGTAATGAGGTATTGGATTTGATTGTTTTGTTATTTTACGGCTGCCTCTCTATTGCTGAAGGAAATTTGGCAACGCCACAGTACAGATGAGCTAGTCCCAGTAGCTGGCAGGTGACGTGTCTGACTCGTGAGTCACTGGTTCCCTTGTCTTTGGTTGTTTGGGCTGCAGACTTCAGTTTTACATTTACTTTGTCTCTCTCGCTCCCTCTTGTCTGAAAGAAGTTGGCCAACTTTGGCCAGAATCGGACCTGCTATAATGTACTTTACTCTGCAAAATGCGCTGTCGAGGCGGGTCGTTGGCGAAAGCAACTATTGTGGCTGAAGGCCAACAACTGATATCCAACTTTCAGCTTATGGCAGAATCGGGTACCTACTATTGTAGCTTTGAAACACGTGGATGACCTGTTGAAAGGTATTTCTACGCAGCCAGCTGCCACCCTTGAGCTTTATTGGGACAATCCACCAACGCGACACCAGGGAGCGAGCGAGCTACTACACCCGAAAGCCGTCGATCTACACGGCCCATGTAGTTGGGGTTCTTCTACGTGCAGATGGCATATTGTACACTATGCGGGACTTCAACGCTGCATCCTACCCGACGGAGGGCGCACTTGGGGCCTCCCTGTCGCCCGAAAGAAATCAAGCCACCTCGATCCAATATTGACCTTGAACCACTAGTGCAGTAGTCGAGCCGGCTACCCCTGCGGAAGAGCCGAATTGAACTACTATTGTAGCACCTGAACCCATTCGTAAGCTTTATTTTGCTTCTCGAATTCAGAAGTCTGGTTCTCTCCTCGCTGCCGCTCTCCTCGTTGGCGCAGTAGGTAGCTCGCTCTGTAACTGCGTCAGTAGTTCTAGGTCCGATACTGGATCGAGGTGGGTTGACTTCTTTCCGGCGAGAGAGAGGCCCCGAGTGCGCCTTCCGTCGGTTGGGATATAAAGCCGTGGTCCCGTGTAGTGTACGATGTCATTTGCACGTCAAAGAACCCTCTCTATCATGCAACCGGTAAATGAGGCAAAATTTCAAGGTGTAGGAGCTCGCCCCACTCTCTGGCACTGGTGGAGTGCCCGAACTAACAGTAGACCGACGATAAATAAGCATAGGGGTTGCATATTTGGTCGTCAACCGGCTGTGGAAAACCACTGTCCAATATATCGCCCTTGAGTCCATTCAGAGGGACAAGATGGGGAGCCGGCCCTGCCATAGGCGAAAAAGGGTTAGGAGTTGCTTTTTGGTGTAAAAATATTACAATATGGTGATACAAATGTTTTGAGCTTGTACGTAAGTTGGACCAGGGCAGAGGATATCATCTCAGGGGCTCAGTTTGCCATGGTAACCTTAATTGGGAACGTGATTGATTGTTGATAGTATGTTTCAGGTTCTACCCTGGATAAGGCCAATGGTTTCTTTTTGGGCGTGAGGATCCATAAATTATTTCGTAGGTTTGTAGACTGGACGTTAAATAGTTAATTTCTATTCGATTCGGGCGTTCAGAGTATGTGGATGAGTTTGGTCTAACCTCACCCGTCGGTAGACACACGTTAGGGGTGTCTCTTACATCTGAAAGAAAGCCGCCGACCTCGGTCAGGGGTCTTAGTGTGTTTGATTCTCGTCGTGGCTTCATAAAACATGGGGGGTCATGGTCAGGCTGGCTAGGTACATTTTTTGCATGGAAGTTTTTTTTGTTTTCGTTGGCTTCCTGGCGTAGGATGCAGAGGCGTAACGAGGGGGAGGGATAGATGTTCCCGGGCCCAGAAGACA
>JAAFCE010006949.1:22072515-22112549 GCA_013389805.1 Trigoniulus corallinus | reverse complement strand
CTACGACAGATGACAGAGAAATACAGAGCAGCAAAGAAAGACCTCCATGCTGTATTCATTGACCTGGAGAAGGCCTATGATAGTGTCCCTAGACAGGTAGTATGGAGCGTTTTAAGAAAGAAAGGAGTGGATGAGGGCCATATTAGGATAGTGCAGGATATGTATGACGGTTCCATGGCTAGGGTCAGGACAGCATGGGGAAACACTGCATGCTTCAACGCGCAGGTTGGGGTGCATCAAGGACTCAGCCACTCAGCCCATATCTATTTACCCTAGTAATGGATGAGTTGCTAACGGGAATAGGGGAATGGGCCCCTCAGTGTCTGGCATTTGCCGATGATGTGAGGAGGCTGGAGGAGTCGAAAGAGGATGCACAAAAGGGCCTCCAAGACATCAAAATGGCAATGGAGAGGGGGGGGCCTTAGGGTGAACATGAAGAAGACTGAGTACTTAGCTTTCAATTTCAGTGGCCAGGGACAAGGGGGTGAGATCTGCTGTGGGGGTGAGAAGATACCAGGTGTGCAAGAGTTCCGGTATTTAGGATCAGTTTTCCAGAGCAATGGGGAGATAGATTCCGATGTGACACATAGGATTAAGGCAGGATGGCAAAAATGGAGACAAGCAAGTGGGGTCTTGTGCGACCGACGGGTCCCAACTAAGCTGAAGGGCAAAGTGTATAGAACTGTCGTTAGGCCCGCTATGTTGTATGGATCAGAGTGTTGGGCAGCTAGGAAGAACCATGAAAGGCAAATGCAAGTGGCAGAGATGCGAATGCTGCGCTACATGAGTGGGGTGTCACGAGCTGACAGAGTCCGAAACACTTACATTAGAGGTAGCTTGGGAGTGGGGGACATTGCAGAAAAGATGAGGGAGAATCGGTTGAGGTGGTATGGGTATGTTAGGAGAAGGGGAGAGGAGGAGCTTATTAGGGCCATTACGGGACTGAGGGTGATTGGGGGCACCAGGGGTAGAGGAAGACCAAAACGGACGTGGGCGGAGGTGGTGCAGAGGGACATGGAGGCGTGCGGGGTGGATGGGGACCTGGTGGGGGATAGGCAGGAGTGGAGGATCAGAACCCGCAGACCCGACCCTGCCTCAGGCGGGAGAAGGGTAAGATGATGATGATGTTTACATATCCATTTCATATTTCAGTTTACAGAACCCGCGTTAGGCCCCCTATGCTGTATGGCTCAGAGTGTTGGGCAGTTAGGAAGAACCATGAACGGCAAATGGAAGTGGCCGAGATGCGAATGCCGCACTACATGAGTGGGGTGTCACGAACTGACAGAATTAGAAACGATTACGTTGGAGGTAGCTTGGGGATGGGAGACATGGTTGATGGAACCGGTTGAGGTGGTATGGGCATGTGATGAGGAGGAACTTATTAGGGCTATTCTAAAATTCAGGTGATCGGGGGCACCAGGAGCAGGGGAAGACCAAAACGGACGTGGGTGCAGGTGGTGCAAAGGGACATGTAGGCGTCCGGATTGGAAGGGGACCTGGTTGGGGATAGGCGGGAGTGGAGGATTAGAACCCGCAGACCTGACCCTGCCTCAGGCGGGAGAAGGGTGAGATGATGATGATGAAGTGACAGGAGCTCGTTAAGTCCATTACAGGAATGCGATTGGAAGCACCCGAGGCAGGGGGAGACCAAAGCAAACGTGGGTGCAAGTTGTCCGTGACGATATTGGAGTGGACGTGAAAGTTGGTGGAAGATAGGCGGGAGTGGAGGGTTAGAATCCGCAGATCCGACCCTGCCATAGGCGGGATAAGGGTATGATGACGATGGATGAATGACAGATGCATCATGCGTAATGTTGTGGAACTTTTGGAACCTCTCGTCGCGCAAGTATTCCGTTCCTTACGGCGCTGTCGAAAAACAAAATTCGAACGATTTCGTTCTATTCTCCATTCTTGTTAAAATCTATTCCTTGCGTGTACATAATCTTGCGTGATAAGTTTTATACTCTATCGATATTATTTAATTTTTATCCCAATTTTAATTTTATTATGGGTTAATTGAATTCAACGTTGAATTTATAAGTTATTTCACGTCGAGGACAACTGTAGTGACATCAACGATAAGCTGCAGCAATATTTGGAATGAGGTATTCTAAAGTAGTCTCCTCAGTCTTGTGTAACTACAATTTGTTTTTGTTTTATCGTGTATACTTGTTGTTTTTCGAAGTTCTTTTTAACTATCAAAATCAGATGTATATAAATCTAGTATACTCATTTCCAACAGATGACATTTCCCTTAGTAGAGCATTGTAAATATGCTCTCATTGGAGTTTGTACTTCCCGCGATGATTTTATAATCATCATACAGGTTGGGTAAGAGAAATTTAAATATATAAATTTGGTTTTGTATGTTGATGATGATAACGATAGTGATGTCATTATGCAACGTTTCGTATGTTTAGCTTGCCGTTGGCGTCATTCGATTAAAGGCAAAATGAAATGCTCCCATCGGACTTAGTTGGCATTTGTTAACGTTCAACCAAACGAGGAATTACTACTATTGAGCAGAAATGAGCTTCTTTCTTGTTAACAGTGTCCGTACTTTAGCCTGTTGCCTATGTTACCGATAAGCAGGAGTGGCAGTACCCGTTTTTGTACAAAGTGCATAAACATCTCACAAGTGTTACAGCGGATGATTGATGTACAGACAACTAGGTAGGATCTGCTAATGACATGGGAAATTACCATCAGTTTAATGGAATTTAAGAGTTACAGCGTGGCAAACTGTCGATTATAGGATCAAACCTGAATCTTGCGTTTGAAAACGCGTGAGTGATATATACATAGCTACATCTAGATGTGGGGCAATAATACGAAAATGCCCGTAACAAGAAATATAATTGGTACCGAAGATAGGCTAATAAGACGTACACCAGGTAGACTGCGCTTAACGGAAAGCGATCGGATTCCTAATGTGAGACGGTAAGCGAGTCGTAATTATTTAGCCCTTATTGTGTTTGGTATGTATACCCTGAATTTCCCTTGCAAAATATTTATTTTTCGAATTAGTAAGTGGCGTAGCCTACCTTCAGACCAAAGCTTGCCGCTCTTTCCAACTTAATCGTTGACGAGGATTACATAGCTCAGTTTAGGAGAAAATGAGAGCACGATAGGCAAATGTTGTTTGGGCACACGCACGGATCCAGGGTGGGGTTTTTGGGGTTGCAATCCTCCCATGCACATTTAAAGTTATTCGCAGAATTTATACGACCTTTAGCTCAACACCCCCCCCCTCCCGACGAAAATCCTGGATCCGCCACTGTTTGAGCATGTCATGAGGATGGCTCAAAAGAGCTCGTTAAATATTTATACCTGCAAGAACTGCAAGGAAATAGACTAACCCAGTGGTGGCGAACCTGTGACCCACCGTGCAATTTTAAGTGACCCACCCGAACGTGAATAATATCTAGTTTATCGTATCATAGTGTGTGGGCTGAACGGGGACCTGGCGGTTAGAACCCGTAGATCCGACCCTGCCACAGGCGGGATAAGGGCATTATGATGATGTTCTCTATTTGCTACTTTAATAAACTAATATATTCATTATTAATAATAATTTTTTATTCATAAAATTAAATAGAGATTGCAACTGACCCGCGGCCAGCTTTTTTGCTCTTTTTTCGTGTTATTGTGACCCGTCTTCAAAGAAAGGTTCGCCACCACTGGACTAACCTGTAGGCTTGAAAATTTGTGGTTCTTATGGTACTTGTTTCATTATTAACTCCTCGTCCTGCTTACCTGTTTCAACAGGGTCTGGATGTACACTTGTCCTGTTAGCACCAGGGACATACGGGCGAACTTTTAGACCATAGTTTAACGCAGCCGGTTGCCTTCTGCCTCGGCCCGGAGTGATATTCCTAATCATGGCCTCTTCCTGCCTTGTTTAGAATCGAAGTTACAGTGGTATACCAAAGAGTGACTAGAGGGTGGTATATCCGAACTACTCAACAGTTTTGACTTACTTTTTGTCAATATTTTTTTTATTGATATTTGAACTTTAAATTATTTTTTTCAGCATTTAATTTTCGTTTTAAAGTTCATTATTAAATAATTGTGGTACTGTCTGCTTAGCCCTTTTCCATTAAATGTAGAGCAATCAGTATGTGAAACTCGAGTAGGGGAAGGAAAATCGTTAGTTTGGTGTTACTGAAGGGTCGATCTTCTATTTCGTGTGACTAAAAATAATCTCTTCCAAACCCATAATAGTAGTTCAACTTCTCATTTTCAAGAAATTTCTTCGGGTAATTTTGTCTGTCCTTAAGAAGCTTAATCTCTTAAGTGAACTTCATTTACTGAAGGATTAATCACAAAAAGCATCGACATGGGGCATCACTATAATGATGGACAATGAGTTAATAATTGAAGGTTGATTTTAATTAGAATTGTAACGAAAACGGTGTGACTAACATAACTACGTCCAGAAGACTAGCCAATTGATTGAAATTGTTTGAATTAATGGACGAGTAACTGATGTTGTCCCGGGCTGACGGTCAACTGACAACAAGAAGTGGTGGTGGCAGATGCATTGTGACGAGAAGGGACAATTCGTGGTTAATATCCATTTGCTGCTCGGCACCTGATTATACGTCATGTGATCTCTACCATATCTCTACAAGTTGTTCTGCAAAAGTACACAAGACACGCGACTGAAAGTCCTCATTTTCGTGCAAGGTTGATTTCTGTCAATTTTGCTGGCTGACTGGTAGTTTACAGTAGTTGCCACAAGGCGGTGGTTTTTATTTTTCGGATGTTAAGGGAAAACTCGCAGTTAACACAAGTTTTAATGGTTCAGGTTCATTCGTGTAGTGTAATCCACCTTTTTCGATTCTGTGGTGGAACGTAGAAATGCATTTTGAGCTCCAAGAAACGTACATTCCAAAATGGGACGTCCGACGTCCATCTCTTTGGTTCTTACATTGCCATTAAGGCTAACTTGTGGTTGTGAGAATGAATATTTAAGTATTTTTAATTTAGGACATTGGTATTGAGAGAAATGGTACCAAGCGATTTTTTTTTTCTTTCTTTAAAAAAAAAATCGTTTGATTTTTAATTTCTTATCTTAATGATTTATTGAAATTTTAGTCAATTTCAGCAGTGGGGCACAAACTCGGCTATATTTATTTCCCACAGAGGAGTGGTATTGAATAACGTTTTTTTAAGACTATTGTTTTTCTTGAATTCAGGATGTGACATCATTTTTTTAAGTTAAGTACTCATTTTTTGGCTGTTGTCCCTAATGTGACTCGTCATTCTAGCAAACGTTTTCGGCTCTTCGCCAAGCTACCCGCTAACTTTGGGGCGTTTTTTGTTGTTCTTGCATCTGAGCTACACAGCAACATGCTTGCGTCATTTTAACAATGTTATTGTTTAAATTTTTAGGAGCATTGTTACTGTCTTTCATCGTCATTCCTAATCCCCGTTTTCTGCCTATGGCAGGGTCGAATACCTATTTATCTCATTGGAACTAGGAACACATGTACTAGTTATTTGGCGGTATTTTATTACAGAAGCTGCCGACGCGACGTAATGCAACAGCCCATTGCTTTTTGTTTTATAATGTTGGCGCTTTTTTATCCGAGGTCATTTTAACTTGCCGACGCCATGGGTGTGGGGCGAACTCGTATACCGGGGGATCTTGCCGATCTTTGCACACTTATTTCACTCCAAGAAACCATCTACCTCGACCAGGACTTATTCTTGCGACCTTTGACTAACACGTCAAGCTCTCTAACCACTGAATCACCGTGGCGGACATTGCTACTATCTTTGCAACTCCTAACCTTCCCCCACCCCCCGCCTTTGCAGGGTCAGGTATCCATCTTGTCGCTCTGAATGAACACAAGGGTGATACTGCATATTGGACAGTGTTTTTCAACAGTCGGTGGACAACCAAAGCAGCAACCCCTATGCTGATTTATCGTCGGTCTACTATTCGTTGGGGAACTCCACCGACCCCAGGGTGGGCGAGCTCCTACTCTTACTTCTCATCCGAAGGACGGCGTACTCGGGGGGTTCTGTCGCCCGAAAGAAGCCAGTCTACCTCGATTCAGTGTCGATCCTGGAATTAATGGCGCAGTAAATCGAGCACTCTACCTATTGTGCCACCGAGGGCAGGTCAGGACATTGTCACTGTCTTTCATCATCATCCTACCCTCCTCCCGCCCGTGGCAGGGTCGGGTCAGCGGGTTCTAGCCCTCCACTCCCTCCTATTTCCCACCAGGTCTCCGTCTACCCCACACACCGCCATGTCCTTACGGACAACCTGTTCCCACGTCTGCTTTGGTCTCCCCCATCCTCGGGTGCTACCGGCCACTTGCATTCCTGGGAGATACCTAACGAGCTCCTTCTCCCCTCTTCTCATAACATGACCATACCACCTCAATAGTTACTGTCTTTAATGATATCAAATTGTAATCTTTAACCAAACTCCATTTTCCGCCTATGGCGGGCTGGAGGTACTTATGAGTGAGTTCAGGAGGACAACGCAAGCACAGAATGGCAGGAAAGTAGCGCAACATTTTTATTCGCGTAAACGGAATAAGTTCCTAACTATGGGCGAATATAAAGTGCAGAGACGAGAGAGAGAGAGGGAGGGAGGGAGGGAGGGAGGGTGTCTGTCACAGGCTAAATAAGGGTATAATAATGGTGGTGCAAAGGCGGTGGACAAAATATGACGTGTGAAAATTCCTCGGAGCCTTTAGTCTTGAAATTTTTGAGAAATTACTTGAGAGCATTGTGATGAATTGGCATTTAAAATATGAAATGCATATATACTGTGTGTGATTGTCAGTCCAGGAAAATTCATTAGTCATGAATGACTCAGGCTGAAGGTGTACTTGTGGCCAAAACAGGTCGTTGACCCGAGAAAAACCTCTCTTTCTGTTTGCCAAGTTGAACCACATCATAGTTCAGAGTTCCGGGACTGATTGTTTTGTTTGGACTGGATGGGAATGGCTTGGAGGTCGTAGTCTGTGCTCTTGTCAGTTTCTTTCTATCCCTTTTCAGGATAGTAAAGAACTGACAAGGGGTCAACCCGCGTACTTTGCGGCCAAGATGAAAGACCGCTATTTGGTTACTCTGTGCTTCTTGAATGCGTGGGTGATTGTGACAGGATCATTTTGTCCCGGCATTTCGATTAATTTACAATTTATATGTGGTAGCTACTCTGCACGCCTACCTACTGCACAACCCTAATGTAGGTTGTGGTGAAATTTAAGTTTTCATTTGACCTTTCGCATAATTCGCGGAATTTCAACTGTTCTCTTCGAAATTGTTTGAATAAACTGTTGATTGGCAAAGTTTCGCGTCATTGGTGCAGTTATCACGGGGTTAAACAGGAAGTTGAATTTCCGTTGTTATGGTGGATATTCATATGCAATAGTCCATATACTGAAGCTATCAACTGCGCACAGTAGTAAGCATTCTAGTCTAGAGGTTTTAGGCGGTGCCGTATTTTGAGGCCCACTAACCCCTTGTTACTCTTCAAGGCCGAATTACCGTTGAGAATAGTTTCCCGTCAAAACAGTTCATTGAAGGGTTTCTTGAAAAGAATTCTTTAATACGCTTGTAGAGGTAATTTAGGCCCTGGTTTTTGGACGTCCTAAACGCACACCTTGTGGTGTACCTGTAGGATAATCCGCCTTTCGTTGCGCACTTGTCCAGCTCGCCCAAGCGACGGATCGCCCACTGCACGACGTCCAGGACACCATTGTAATTGCCAAGGTTCTTGACCTGTAGAAAAGAACATTCTGAGGTTGTTTCCAGATGTTGTTGCCCCGTGTGGGTTCTCAGGAATAGTGAGGAGATGGTCTACAAGGCCACTTCATTCTTATCATTACCTTGAGCTGATAATCAGCCCAAGGGTTGCAATCCTCATCAAGGCAAATTGACCCTTTTGGATGAGTAGAGAGTAGGAAGAAAAAGGGTTAGAAAACGAAAAAAAGGCGGGTCGGCCAGAAGCGAACCCGCTACTCGCAATCGTCTCCTAAACGTTACCCAGAACCATTTAACACAGGCTAGGCTTCTTATTGTGCCCTTAGGGCTTCACCGGTTCATTAGGGTGAGCCTGCATCGTTCCTCGATCTAGCTCACTCTTAATTTCGCCGTTCCCAGCTCCATTTCCAGGGTTCCTCGTCGTGCGGCCCATCTACCGTAGGCATAGTGTTTGATGGGGGGGGTCGTCATCTGTTCGTGGGCAGAACAAGCGTTCTGCATACTCCACTCTTCCAACCCTGTCAAGGTAAGCGAGGAAGTACTCGTTTCCGTTTAGGAATTGGTGACGTAGTACTCGACCTTCCCTCGCATCCTGCCTACCCAAGGTCTCATGTCTCAGAGGAGACTTATTGTATTTTTCCTTCTGTACTCCTCTAAGGTGTCCAGGTGTCGCGAACTTGCCTTAACTGCAAACCAGTTGAGAACAACGATATGAAGTGCCGTCAGTGCTGTTGTAAAGCCGGTTAACCCTTTATCTGCAATTCACTTTTTTTAGTTGCTTTACCTATTGTTATCATTTTGTCCTCTTCAAAGAGGTTTTCATTCTGAGAATTGTTTTTTTTTTAATAAATATTTGTTATGGTTGACCTTTTAACTGAATGTCGCGAACTAAGAAACTGTTGGAATGTAAGAAATGCCCGCAGTTTATCCTTTTGCACAGTGTGGTTAAAATCCTGCACTGCCGGCTATCTTTCACCAGATTCCCATCCACCCCACATAATAACATCTCTTCGTACAACCTGTTCTCACGTCTGCTGAGTTCTGCCCCCAACCCAGGTGCTCCCAATTAAAAGATTCACTAATTTCCCTGTCAGGGTTCCCACTAGTTGTTGTTGTTTGTTGGTGTTTAAGGTCCCATCAACTACGAGGTCATTAGAGACCCGTCCACTGCATAGTTCTAATGCATATACTGCACAGACACTACACAAATGCGACGATTATTGGGTATTAGCAGTACCCAGCTTTCCCGAGCGACCACCCATGTCAGGAATAACTGGGCTTGCGTTGCTTAACTTCAGTGATCAGACGAGAACTGGTGTGTTCAACGCAACTCGCCGCTCCCGGTTCCCGCTAGGATGGACTGGGGGGAACCCCAGTCATGCCACAAGAATCCACAGGAATATTGGCCGGGTTATCTGTGGGAGATGCCGGCCTACCCCACAGAAGACATTCGATGCATTACCTGCCATGTGAGTCAAGGTCTCCATCTCCATGGCATTACGAATGCATGATGGCTAGTCCCCCCTCCACTAAAGGGGGGGGGGGGTCTGGCTCTTATATTTTGATTGACATTGTTTCCATTTTCTGGGTACCCGTCCCTCTGGATTAGTTTCGTGGGTTGGGGAGTAAGCCAGGCAGCCATAACAGGATGAACCCTTAGGAGGCTGCCCGCGGGAGATGAGGAGGTAGGTGAAAGGATGAAGGAGAGGGTTAATTTGCAGCACCCAACATTCTTTACCAACCACCCTTGTTGGTATTGACGTGGGCTTGCGCTGCTTAACTTCAGTGATCTCACGGGAACTGGTGTGTCCAACGCAACTTGGCTGCACGTCCCTAGAGTTTTCGCTCTGCCATTGGGTCATAGGTGGTAATAGGTTCACGTGTTATATGTTCGAATCTGATCGGAAGATTTTTGTTTATGGTTGTCCTCTTTCCCTCCCACGCAGTCCTGAACAGGAATGGTAGTCAGTCTTTAACCTTGTGGTGCTGTGCACCATGTCCACTCATCATGTAATAAACTCGGAGCGAGAGTACAATTGTTACTGGATTAGTTTCATGGATTGGGGAGTAAGCCAAGCAGCCATAACAGGACGAACCTTTAGGAGGCTGCTCGCGGGAGATGAAGAGGTAGGTGAAGAGGAAGAAGGAGAGGGGAAATTTGCAGCACCCAACGTTCTTTACGAACCACCCTTGTTGGTATTGACGTGGGCTTGCGCTGCTTAACTTCAGTGATCTCACGGGAACTGGTGTGTCCAACGCAACTTGGCTGCATTAAGTGATGTGACAACCCTTTCGGTAAGTGGGGTAGGCCGGCATCCCCTCCACAGACAACCTAGCCATTATTCCTGCGGGTTGCAGACGCCTGACTGGAATGCCCCCAGTCAGATGATGTTCACAGAGCGGCGAATTGCGTTGCACATACCAGTTCTCGTTTGATCACTGAAGTTAAGCAGCGCAACCCCAGCTAGTACTGACATGGGTGGCCGCTTGGGAAAACTGGGTACCGCTAATACCCAAAAATCGTCGCTTTAGTGTAGTGTCTGTGCAGTGTTTGTATCAGAACTATGCTGTGGACGGGGCTCTGATGACCTTTGTAGTTGAAGGGTTCTAAAACACCAACAAAAAACAACAACAAACAGTTGATGTTCAGTGGACTCGCAGATAACCCTTTCGATAAATGGAGTGTGCTGAAATTTGGGTTAACATGAGTTTCATGAGTTGACACTTGTGTATTAAGAATGTGCATTTAATTGCTTCTTACTTATCAGGTGGTATCAAATTTTTATCATCTTTCAATTTCGTAAACAATACCAGGTAGATTTTTTTTCGTGTCCTGTTGACACGTTGTTTAACCCATTTGCTAAGAGGCGGTACGTTTAACCCCCCTCTTCCTATATCTTAATTTGTAAATCGTAATACGTAGGTGATTGTAAAACATTTCTCCACGATGTTAAATATCAAATGTTGTAACCTGATGTGTGATAGGAACTACTTCGGTTACGCAGCAGTGAGGGTAAGGGTGCCTGTTTGTCTGGTGGTTGAAGGTTCGATCGTGACCAGGGCGAATGTGCGCCCTCTATCGGATGACAAGGAAAACGCTGGCATGTTGTCATGTGTCTGATGTCACAGCTGTCCACCTAAACCACTGGTGGCGAACCTTTTTTAAAGACGGGTCGCAATCAGTGGCGTCACTACGGGGTGCGTGCCCCACCGGGTGACACCACTCGCACCATGAGAAATGGGGTGACACCAAAGCAGAAGAAGAGGCTTTTTTCGGGAGAGGAGGTGACACCACTGGTCGCAATAAGACGAAAAAAACCAAAAAGTTGTCCGTGGGTCAGGTGCAAGCACTATTTAATTTTAGGGATAAAAAGATATTAGAGAGCTTGAGTGATCCGTTATAGAACAACGTGTGTTACACAACATAAAAACAGTAGAACGTATGGTTCGGTGAAAAACACTATGCTCTGGAACCACTGGAACCGCACGTTATCTTTAACGTCCTGCCCTCTATTGGTTGGAACATGAAACTTGGTTCCTTTCGAAGTAATTTTAGTTATTTTGAATGGGTCCGCCATTTTATCATAACGTTCGTTTAAACCTATGTAGAACGTATGATTACTTCAGCATACGCTCAAACACACGTTTCTAATTTCACTTTGGAATGTTGCACATGCGCAGTAAGATATTCGTCTGCTTTGCGTAACATGCGTTGTTCGAAAACGGATCACTCAAGCTCTCTATTAATAGAGTTTTGTGTTGCCGTCAACCGCTTACCGTAACGCATGTTAGCAAACGAAAATGCATCTGCGCATGCGTCGCAAAAAGTAAGCGTTTTTTTTTCTCTGCCCGGAGCTACGTGAACAGGGCTGCGTTCACGTTGTACGCAAACCAGATACGGGAATTTTTGGCGCATGCGCGTGCCGCATTCTTGTATAAAAAAAAATGGCGGCGATAGATTTGGGGACCTTCACCAGTAGGTGCCGCCACTGTGCGTGCCCCACTATGCGTAACGCAAAACTAAAACTCTTTTTAGGTTTTCTACCGAATTGCAATTTTCTTCCTGTATTCAATACCGTAGTTTCTATTCCCGTAACGGGAGCACAAAACTCCCTACTAATGAATAAATTAGTCCATTAAAGCAGCAAATAGAGAACATCATCATAATACCCTTATCCCGCCTGTGGCACAGTCGGGTCTGCATGTTCTAGCCCGCCAGGTACCCGTCCACTTCACACACTGAGCCGATAAACTAGATATGATTCTCGTTCGGGTCACTTAAAATTGCATGGTGCGTCACTTTGTGACCCACAGGTCACAGGTTCGCCACCACTGACCTAAACAGTACTCGGTTATCATCCTCATTCCTAACCCCCGTTCCCGTCTATGGCAAGCTGGTGTACGAATGTATCCCGTTTTTCCCGTGAGACCAGTTTGTACAGTACCATCGGGATGCGTGAGTGATATGTTGAATGACATTGTTACGCAGCCGGCTGCTGACGTAATGTACTCAATCCATGCTTATTGAACATGGGTCTAACTTCTTTCTCCGGACCATTTCCTTTACCTACGCTAGGGAGGGGTTCAACACTCTCTCAGCTTAGCTTGTATATTTTTTTCTGTGTAAAAGTTGTCCTTTTCCGGTCTCGGTATCGCAGAGGTAGCGCGCTGTACCACTGCTCCAGTGGTTCCAGGATTGATCCTGAATCGAGGCGGGTGGTATCTTTGGGACGAGACTCCCTCCCCCGGTTCTCATTCTGTAGGATGAGAAGTAAAGCCCAGTGTGGTCTGTAACATGTCATATGCACGTAAAAATCCCGTTACTGCAAAATTTCTAGGTCCTAAGAATTCGCCCCCTCCCCCGAATCCGCTTTCACCAATGAAGAGCAATAGGCTGTCGATAAATAAGCATAGGAGTTGCGGCAGCTGGTTGGCAGCCAGCAGAGTAAAATACCCAGTGTTACCCAATGTGTCCCAGTGGTACAAAATGGTGACATGCTTTACTCTTGTATATATTGGTTGCTGGTTCGATCCTGACCGGGGAGCGGCGAATTGCGTTGGACATACCAGTTCTCGTCTGATCACTGAAGTTAAGCAACGCAACCCCAGCTAGTACTGACATGGGTGGCCGCTTGGGAAAACTGGGTACCGCTAGTATCCAAAAATCGTTGTATTAGTGTAGTGTCTGTGCAGTCTTTGCATAAGAACTATGCTGTGGACGGGGCTTTAATGACCTTGAAGTTGAAATGCCCTAAAACACCAACAACAACAAATCGATGTTGACTAATAGGTGAAATTTCTTGAATTTCGGTAGTACTGCATTTTTATTATAGGGTATCTAACGAATAAGCATAGGGGGTTGCAGCTTTGGCCGGCAACTGGCTGCGGAACAACGCTGTCCAATAGATCACCCATGTGTTCATTTTTTTTTATTATGGGGTACAACTATTGCGTCATTCATATTTACTGTAGCTTTGTTGTTATCTGTTGCACATTACTCACGTTATCAGTAGTGTTTGAAATTCGCATAGATTTTCACGAATTTTGTCTTGTTTACTAACGCTTGGAGTCCGCCTCAGTGGGGGAGGAGGAAGCGTTCTCGATTAATGCGTCAGTGGTTCCAGGTTCGATGCTCTATCGAGGTGGTTGGACTATTTTCTGGCGAGAGAGATAGAGGCCCCGAGTGCGCCCTTCTCTTCGATTGGGAACCCTCTCTCTTATGGAATGAGTAGATGCGGTAAAATTCGCAATGAAAAGTAGCAAATCAAGGAACTCCTAACTCATTTCCCGTCTATGGCAGGGTCGGGTACCCATCTTGTCCCTCTGAATGGACACAAGGGCGATATATTGGTCATAGTTTTTCTGCAGCCGGTTGCCGACCAAAGCCGCAACCCCTATGCTTATTTATCGTCGGTCGACTGTTCGTTGGGGCATTCCACGGACGCCAGGGGGGGCGGGCGGGCTCCTTAACCTGGAAATTTTGCTTCATCTACCTGTTGCATAGTAGAGAGAGTTCTTTTACTTGAGAATGCCATCGTACACCACGCCGGACCTCTCTCACCCGAAAGGAGCCAGCCCACTTCGGTCTAGTATCGAACCTAGAGCTACCGACACAGTTACCGAGAACGCTACCCACTGCCCCACCGAGGCGGGATCCTCAACAAGCAGTAGACCAACGAAATGTAAGTATATAGCAGGGGTTACACGTTCAGTCTGGCATCAGTTCAGTCCATCATCTTGATCAAGAATAGACTGATGCCAAACTGATGGATTGATGGATGACATTACACCATCAATCAGACTGACCATCGGTCTCCTCAAAAACCCTGATTGCACAAAAGAAACGATGGATTGCAATAAGGAAAAAACTTATATTGCAATTCTAATAGGTTTAGCAACAGGTGGTAAAAGGCAACGTTGGACCAGGGGCGGATCCATATGGGGAGCAATGCAGCAATTACTCCACCCTCAATGCCCCAACTGGGGTGAAGCCATTTTTGACAAAGCGAGATACATAAATTAAGAAGATACAGTACCTTGCTAATGAGATTTTTCATGCTAGACCCATAAGCGCAGATCTCCACCAGCACCCAGGCAACACCTTTGCCCTTTTCACCCATTCCAGCCGCTCCACCCCAACACCCACCACCCCTGAACCTCTTCCAATGTGGTGGTTCCACAACCCTCCTCTGCAGTGATCCAGTACTGGACATGCCAGTATCACATGCCTGACGTCCTCCACTTGATCCCCACAGCCCTCCTTTCCACCTGTGATCTTTGCCATCCTCTGTTTCTTCTCCAGTGACCCAGCTTTTGCCCAAAACAGAAGGGAGCCCTCCCACATATTGTTTCACATGTATTGTACTCGTATAAATCTTTCTCTGGTTCCAACAGTTGTACAGGCATTGTTGCAGGCAGTGCCGGATTTAGATATTGAGAGGCCCGAGGCTATTTCAATTTTCAGGCCTTTTTCAAGCCCGTTTCTTAAGTTTTGAAGCCCGCTAAATGTTGAGACCATAGGCTTCAGCCTACTGAGCATAGTGGTAAATCCAGCACTTAGTGCCAGAGACTGGGGAGGGGTTAAAACGCATGTGTCTTCATTGCTGTCAAAGCAGTGACTGACACCAGACTGATGAAAGGCGCTCACACGATCATTCTGACGTCAGTCATGCACAGACTGACGAAAATTATCAAAAAATTTAAAAATCCGTCAATCCATTCCATCAGTCTGTCAGTCATCATGTTATACAATCAGTCTGGCGTCATTCTGACCACAGTCATGGACTGAACTGATGCCAGACTGAGCGTGTAACCCCCGCTTAAGGGTTGCAGCTTTGGTCGGCAGCCGGCTGCTTCAAAATACCGTCTAATAGATCTCCCATATGTCCATTCAGAGGGACAAAGAAAGCTACCCGACCTTTCTTTAGGCGAGTAAAGGGTTAGTAGTTTTATTTTTGCTTTGCTTGTTTACTCTTGAAGCTATAGCTGTTGATTTTTTTTTACGTTTTCGTTTTGTTTTAAACCATGTATGGTGTTTTGTAACAGAGGTACTACTGTAAATCATCAAAGTTTGGCAATAGCATGATTGATATAGATCACCACTCCCTGTATGAAAAGTTTGTGAACTGTTCGCTATCTTGTTGCATACTTGTATAGATGGTCGTTGAGTTGTTTATTAGTACTATTGGTTTATTGTCATAATATTCGACGTGCAGTCGAAAAAAACAATGTGAAATACGAGGTTACTGTTTGGTAAATTGTTGTTGGTTTGGTCAGTAGCACCATTAGCAGCACGTTTCCTCATTTTTTCTTATCGGAATGCTCAAGTTCAGTCCTGGCCGAGGTGAATGATTTCTTTCTGATTTGAGCAAGGGTTAAGTCGTTAACTGCGCTTGTCGGCAGTCTCGAAAGGAAAGTTGTTTTCCGGCACCAGGAGAAGGGCGATGTGCTTTCATCTTGCTTATCATGGTTCATAGGTGCGATATCTGCCCGAGGTCTTCTGTCCCGATTGGGAATGTGTACAATGTCGTCAGTGTAATGAAATATCACCCGTTCTTTATTGTTTGTTTGTTGGTGTTTTAGGCCCTTCAACTACAAGGTCATTAGAGCCCCGTCCACTGTGTAGTTCTGATGCAGAAACTGCACAGACGCTGCCTAACTTCAGTGATCAGACGAGAACTGGTGTGCCCAACCAGGACACACCGGTTCTTGTCCAATGTGCAGCCAAGTTGCGTTGGACACCAGTTCTCGTGAGATCACTGAAGTTAAGCTGCGTAAGCCCACGTTAGTACCGACTTGGGTGGTTTGTAAAGAACGTTGGGTGCTGCAAATTTCCCCTCTCCTTCTTCCTCTACACCTACCTCCTCATCTCCCGCGAGCAGCCTCTAATGGGGTCATCCTGTTATGGCTGCTTGGCTTAATCCCCAACCCGTGAAACTAATCCAATCCAACGCAATTCACCGCTCCCCCCCCCCCTTTTCGTTCTTTATAAAGTACCATAGATGCAGAGCAGCAACATTTTGAGTTGTAGAAGCTGGTCTTCACACTGATGACTGACCAACTTGAACGGTTGAATTGCGTTGGACACACCAGTACTCTTAAGATCACTGAAGTTAAGCAATGCGACCAAGTTAGCACCGACATGGGTGGTTGGTTGGGAACACTGGATACTGCTAATTTTCCCGCTCCTACCTCCCCTTCTCCTATCTGCCCCCCCGCCCCCCCAACCGTGAGCAGCCTCCACGGGGTCCGGCCTGTTATGGCTGCTTGGCCGACTCCCCCACCCTTTGGCGTAACAAGATGCCCATGAGGTGCGGGTTCAATCCTGGTTTTGATTTATCCCCCCAGGATAAATGCACATAGGCCGTTGCTAATCTAACCCAATACAAGGGTGGTTTTGTTGCAAACGGAAGCACTTAAAATATATTTTATAATTTTAAACAGTTCATAAACACTCGTATGTGATGACTGATGAGTAATATGCGACATTCGGTGGACTAGGAAAGAGGGGGTGATGAAGTTGAAAATGTGAGGATATGATGACAGGCGTGTGTGGATGAGATGGCGTTGACATTTACAAGGAAAAAAAGCCCGAAATCAAACGGTGACATTAATGCTGCTATAAAGAATAATGTCAAACGATTGTTGCTGTTGTTGTTATTATTAAAGGTCGGCAGTAACAGAAATGCCTTTCTAGCGAACCGGTACAGGTAATTGGATTTGTTGCGGAGTAGCAAATTTCACCGATTGACCGGGCCAGCCCTGTCCACTTGCATGATGTGCGTGTAATATTTCTGTCTTATGCGTTACTTGTGTTAAACATGATACCTGTTTTGAATCTGATCCCCTTTTTTTGTCAGATAAGGTGTGGATTGAACTTGCTGCCCAAATGGCTATTTTTATGTTTGCATGTTGCGTGCTTATCAGGGTCAAGGACTTCAGGGTCATCTACCGGTTTTCACTTCTTCTTATTTTTCTTTTCTGTGTTGTCCATAAGTAATTTTCTTCTCTTCGGTCAAATAAACGTCAGCATTTTCAAAGGAATTAGCGCTCCGCATTGATTGAATGTGGAGAATGATGGTGAATGTTAACTAGATATCGAAAAATTGATAGATACGTTTCGCTCTGATGATATTCTTGGTTAAAATCTACTAACCTTAGACCACGATAGTTACATGAATCTAATTACTGCTGTACCTAATTACAATTTTGATGATAGCAACGCTTCATTGCCTAAAACATTTTATTCTCACTGTACGCCATTTGTAGAACGTTTGTGGTTGTGTTGGATTGCTCATGCGCGAGTTTTCCGTGTGGCCAGCAGTTTAGGGAAAATGTCAACCCATATTTTTCTTCCAGTGTAAACGCACGCAGTGACTGCATTTTTGATTTTTTTGAGGGCGATTGCTTAATACTGAAACTAAGGTATCCATGGAACTTGCTAAGCAATATATTTGCGACACGTTTCCGTAGACTTTTTTCAGTGCTTAGACACGCCTTGTCAAATTTCTGGAATGTTACACATTATTTATTATATTTACATTGAAGGGTGAGTCCTATTGAAGGGGGGTTTGCGTAGGTACCTGCCTCTTTTCAGAAAATTAACAACAAAAGCAACGGTGAGAGCCGAAGTTTTTTTTTTATACTTGCCAATGTCAAGGTTCATTGAACTTACAGAAGCAGTACATTTTGTAATCTGCTTTTAAAAATGAAGTTGTTTTGGCAAGGTGAAAACAAGAGAATGAAGTACAGACGTGTAATCGTATTTTTTAGCCATTTGTTCGAATCGCTTATCCTATTAGTGGAAGTTACACGAAGTAATTTCATTAGACTATACACCCCATTATTGTAGACTTAAATGTTGAAGTTTTAGGATTGTCGTTTTAGATTTCATGAAATGGTGCGATGTAATTTATCTTGACAAATTTATAACCGAGTCGTAATGTAATTGTAATTAATGATGCGGATTTCAAGCGTTGTTTGAAAAATTAGCGCCATCTGTTGGGAGCTTTTGAAATTAGTTTTCGACGGTTGGGTGTCTCTAACGTCGTCCTTTATGCGGCTCAGTCTTGCTAATCCGAACACGTTTTTTTTTATCTATTTTTGTGAAGTAAAAATTGGGCAATTTAGGAATCGTTGCCATACCAGGTGATAAGGCGCCAAGAACCTTTTTATCGTGTGAAGAAGCAATATGTTTGAGACTTCTTTAGCTCGGAGCACCTTTCTGGGTTCATCTTCTCCCCACCCTATTCCGTTTGTTTAATGCGATCGCATCATGGAAGGTTACCCAAATTGACCTTGTCCCAGATTAGAACCACACCTAGTTCCTTCCTGATGTCAGCCATAAAAGGTGCTGTTTCATACGTAGTATTTACTTGAAAAATTTATTCAGAAGTTACGACTTTGGTTTAATTAATTTAACGTTGGCCCATCTACTTTCGGAGATAATTTAATGGCACCGAGAGGGGGCAGGAAATGAGCTCCCACGCCTAGCAATTTTACTAGTTATTGGTATTTTTTTCTTTTGAAAGCACAATTTTGCGTGCAGTAGTGGCATTGCGCACTCCTTCCCCCCACGGAACCATGACTTCCCTATCCTCAGCTAGACGGAAGGGTCCCCCTTTACTTTCGCAACTGAAAGAAACCACCTGCCTCGACGTGCGCAGTCAAAAATTAGGCAAGCTCCTACATCATCGCCATCACTAACCCCTTTCTCGTCGATGACAGGTCGGTTACCCGTTGTTCTGTTTTAGGACACATGCGTGATCTGCTGGGTGATATTTTGTGCAGCCGGCTACCAACCTAATTAAACCTTACTCCCTCCCTCCCTCCCTCTCTTACTCCCTCCCTCCCTCTCTTACTCCCTCCCTCCCTCTCTTACTCCCTCCCTCTTACTCCCTCCCTCTTACTCCCTCCCTCTTACTCCCTCCCTCTCCCTCTTTCTTACTCAGGGAGCGGCGAGTTGCGTTGGACACACCAGTTCTCGTCTGATCACTGAAGTTAAGCAACGCAAGCCCAGTTAGTACTGACATGGGTGGTCGCTCGGGAAAGCTGGGTACTGCTAATACCCAATAATCGTCGCATTAGTGTAGTGTCTGTGCAGTCTATGCTTTAGAACTATACAGTGGACGGGTCTCTAATGACCTCGTGGTTGACGGGACCTTAAACTCCAACAAACAACAACATCATCTCTTACTCCCTCCCTCTCTATCTCTCCATCTCCCGAGAGAAGCTACCCACCAGGATCGAACCTGGCACCACTGACGCCATCGAGGCGGTACAGGCCTCTACTCCCGGGAAATCTTTGCTTATGTACATGTATACAGTATTTCAAAGCTTTGCTTGTCACTTGACAGGGGATATGAACTGGGAACCTCTCTCACCCGAAAGAGGGTTCCCGCCTCGGTCAGGGTTTAAGCAGTAACCGGGTCCCGCCGCAACCACACGAGAAGCTATTACCAGTGAACCACAGGGGCGAGCACCACACTTTAGTCGTGAGTTGGGTTTGCGCCACCAGTATACTTATTATTTGATGGGACGTTATCTTGAAAAGATGAGGGGAAAAACTAGTATTTATTCTTGAATGGGTGGAAGTTTTTTTTTTTCCTTTGCTGTTTTGGTTGAGTGCAAATTATGTTTAGATAGTGACCTTATCATCCTAATAAAATGTGACTATAATGTACTCGGTACAAGCTGTCCATCAGCGCGTGTTGGAATAAATATTTATTTAAAACACTTTCTCTCGGGATGGTTGTACAGCTAAGCGAACTGCTCTCTTTTTTGATTTAAAAAATAGCATTGTTACATAAACATCTCTCTACTAAATGTTTTTTTAAAATGTAGATCAGTGGATATGTGATATTTAGACTGTCAGTGTAACATAATTTATAATGTATGCAAATAAGGAAATAATTTTTGGGAGAGGTGGTGGGGCATGGACTTGGTGAATTCGAGCTGAATTATTATTTATTTCTAAAGGTCATTGTAGGCCCGGTTCATTGTACCCCCTACTAAATAGTTTGGACTGGTGTAGATGAAGTCGATTATTATTGGAGGGCCTCTTCTCTTGTATTCCCTCTTGAGAAGCCTGAAGGGCATGATGGGGTGATCGGATTACCAGTCCCAGTCCTTCAGGTTTTTGAAGTGTAAAATGTCAAACAAAAATGCTACAGTCTTGTTTTTTTGGAGGATAGTTTTCTTAATGTGCTTTCTTCACTCTCGTTTGGGACGGGGCAAATCCGATTCTGATCTCAGTAGCTCTCAATTGGTGTAGAGCTCAACGTACGCAAGTTCGCCACCCTAGTTGAGGTCAGTGGTTTTTCTCATCCCATGGGGCGGTCCAGAAACTGCACAGTAACTCGACTGCGTTGGAAAATTGTAAATCTTTTGCTGGAATCAGGATTTTAATTGATAGAGGCGTGGTGGTTATCTCTCGGATGAGGGAGGGAGGGACCCCGAAGTTGCATCGTCCTACAGAAATACCTCTGGCACTTTCTTACCAGTTTTTAACTCAGGCCAAGGTGCCATTGCCTTGATAAGCGTCTAAAGTTGCGATTTCTGATAGAAGAAAAAAAGAAGCTACGGTGCTAGGTGTGCACTGACACCCATTTAATCCACGAACTCTTTCCTTTAATTTAAAACTGCCATTTTTTAGGGTTTGTTTTTGTTGGTCTGCCCCGCCTCGGTGGCACACAGATAACGTGCTGGAATACTGCTTCAGTGGTTCTAGGTTTGATATTTTTGCTTCTTGCGGGCGAGACAGAGATCTCCAGTACGTCTTCCGTCGGATAGGAAGTAAAACCGTGGTACAGTGTGGTGTGTCCGATGTCTTCGGCACGTAAAAGAACCCCTTCTACGGGTAGCTGGTAGAGGAGGCAAAATTACCAAGTGTAGACCACGCTCACTGGTGTCAGTAAAGGAAAAGTGTCCCAATGAAGTGAAATAGCCCGACGATAAATAAGCCTGGGGGCTGCAGCATTAGAACGGCAGTCAGCACCGTAGTAATGCCGTCATGTCCCAATTGGACACAAATGGGAACCCGACCTTCAGATAGGCTGGAAAACGGTTAACGGTCAGTTGGGTTAGTTGTCTTGGTTACTTAAAGTCGACCTATAAGGTCATTAATCGACGCACCCTTCGGCCAAGAAGGAACCTGCCAACCCTGATTTTTTTTTAACGAAAAATATAAAGGGTTACCAAAGATGTTCACTGCCTTTGACCTTGAAAGAAACGGCCCACCTCTGCCAGGGTCGAACCTCCAGTCATTAACTCAATAATCAAATTCATTATCATTTGATCTACTAGTGAGCTTATCCTGGAGTTGCATTATCTATTACTCACTAAGTCTTTGGTCGAAAATATTTATTCATCATCAGGTCCTGATTATACCCAGTATCGGGCCTTTCAGGGGTTTTGGACAGACAGATACTAGGCAACCTCAGAAAGGGGGGGGGGGAACAAAACCTGTCCGCTCTACATATTGAATGACTGAAATTGGCAATCACCTCATTCTAATTATCTGTTGACCTCAAAGTACGTAGATTCGGTCCTGGCTAAAGTCAGTAATCGAGGATTATTTCCGTTGCCCCTTGCCCGCTTTTGTTGTTGTTGTTGTTTGTTGGGTCCTTCAACTACAAGGTCATTAGAGCCCCGTCCACTGTGTAGTTCTGATGCAGAAACTGCACAGATTCTACACTAATGAGACGATTTTTGGATACTAGTGGTACCCAGTTTTCCCAAGCAGCCACCCATGACAGTACTAATTTGGGTTGTGTTGCTTAACTTCAGTGATGAGACGAGAACTGGTGTGTCCAGTTGAGTTGTGAGAAGCGGGATATTGTAATCACGGATTATGTTTGGTTATTCGTTCGTTGGTGTTTTAAGGCCCTTCAACTACAAGCCCTTCACAACCTCAATCGAGGATGGAACCATGAACTCACAAAGTCATGCTCGCTAACAATTTTGTTGTTGTTTTAGGGTCCTTTAACTACAAAGGTCATTAGAGCCCCGTCCACTGTGTAGTTCTGATGCAGAAACTAAGGTCATTAGAGCTCCGTCCACAGCATAGTTCTGATGCAGAGACTGCACAGACACTACACTGATTCGACACTGGACCGAGGTGGGTTGGCTTCTCCAGGGCGAGAAAGAGGCCCCGAGTGCGTCTTCCGTCGGATGAGACATAAAGCAGTGGTCTCGTGTTGTGGACGATGTCATACAATAGAACCCTCTCCACTATAGCCAGGTGCACGAATCCCCCCGGGTGTCGATGGATTGTTGTTGTTTGTTGGTGTTTTAGGGCCCTACAACTAAAAAGGTCATTAGACCCCCGTCCACAGCGTAGTTCTTATGCAGAAACTGCACAGACACCACTAATGCAACGATTTTTGGGTATTAGCAGTACCCAGTTTTCCCAAGCGGCCACCCGTGTCAGTACTAGCTGGGGTTGCGCTGTTTAACTTCAGTGATCAGACGAGAACTGGTGTGTCCAACGCAATAAGCCGCTCCCCCTTTGCCCGCTTCGATGACAACAGCAACGTGCTTGACTCGCTATGAGCCCAAGGCTGGAAACCCTTATGTTAACGTCGTCCTATTTTGTTCGCTGTGGTTTTCCTTCACACGGGGCCCATACCTGGAAATGGTGCCGATGTATATTTCGATCTATGTAGATATGATAGTAATACTGCTTCAGTGGATCTAGGTTCGATCCTGGACCAAGGCGGGGATGGTATCTTTTAGCCTGCCTTTACTCCGGATGGAGGTAACTCGAATAATCGTGATTTCACCTGCTTTTTTTATTATTACAGTGATAATAAAAATGACGATGGGATTCACAATTGCCATATCAGGGGAGCAATATATATTTTTATTGGTTCAAATTTTTAAAAGGTGTTTGCGATAAATGTTGATTATCGGAATCTCGATTTGATATAGGAGTGATGTCGTTATAAGGTTTTTTTGTTATCTCCTCTAAAAACAACGTTTTACGAGACAAATTACTAAGTGTCACCTCTCGCAGGTGATGAAAAAAAAATGGTGTTGTGTAGGACTTGCGCCGTACAATTTTTAATTCAAACAAAAATTTCTATTGTTGTTTAGGATAAGAATGGATGATGATGTCGAGTAAGTTATCGTCTGAATTGAATTTAGTAATCTGACTATTGTAAAATGGAGACACCATATTGCTTAATAATTAGTAATATTTGCGTGGTTTGATATGTAACAGGGGTGTAACCAAATTGGGGGAACTGAAAGCCGTTTTGATTGGTACTTCGTTCGACTGGGCTGAATTTATCAAGATTATTTGCCAGCTATTGTAAGGATCTATAAAGAAATGGATTCGGATGTAGCCCGTTGGGTTTTTAGGGCCTTTCAGCAACAATGGTCATTTGAACCCCGTCCACTGCATAGTTGGGAGCGGCTTATTGCGTTGGAGGCATCAGTTCTCGTCTGATCACTGAAATTAAGCAACGCAACCCCAGTTAGTACTGACATGGGTGGCTGCTTGGGAAAACTGGGTTGTTTTGTTTGTTTTGGTGTTTTAGGGCCCTTCAACTACAAGGTCATTAGAGCCCCATCCACAGCATAGTTCTTAGGCAGAGACTGCACAGACACTACACTAATGCGACGATTTTTGGGTATTAGCAGTACCCAGTTTTCCCAAGCGGCCACCCATGTTAGTACTAGCTGGGGTTGCGCTGCATAACTTCAGTGATCAGACGAGAACTGGTGTGTCCAACGCAATTCACTGCTCCCGGGAAAACTGGGTACTTCTAATACCCAAAATTCGTCTCATTAGTGTAGTGTCCGTGCAGTCTCTACATTAGAAGTCGGCAGTGGACAGGTCTCTAATGACCATGTAGTTGAAGGGCCCTAAAACACCAACGAACAAACTAACGAGCCTCCACAGGCACTATACTGTTACGACGATTTTTGGGTATTAGAAGTACTCACTGTTCTCAAGGGGCCTACCCATGCTAGTACTAGCTTGGGGTTGCGTTGCTTAACTTCAGTGGACAGACGAGAACTGGTTTTGTTGTTTGTTTGTTGGTGTTTTAGGGCCCTTCAACTACAAGGTCATTAGAGCCCCGTCCACTGTGTAGTTCTGATGCAGAAACTGCACAGACACTACACTAATGCGACGATTATTGGGTATTAGCAGTACCCAGCTTTCCCGAGCGACCACCCATGTCAGTACTAACTGGGCTGGCGTTGCTTAACTTCAGTGATCAGACGAGAACTGGTGCGTCCAACGCAATTCGCCGCTCCCGATGAAATGGAGACGGACAAGTTGAATCCTGTATGATCGGATGGTCCCAGTAAAGTTGAAGGGGAAGTTCTACAGCGCAGTGTTAAGGCCGGCTATAGTACTGTATATGGATCTGAGTGTTAGGCAGTGCGAAAGAGCCATGACATTAGAATGAAGGTAGTTGAAATATGACTATTGTGGTACATGGATGGGGTGTTGAGAGCAGGTAAAATTAGGAATGATTATATTAGGGGTGGGGGGCATCGCGGAAAAGATGAAAGACAATAGATTGAGGTGGTATGGGTATGTGATGAGAAGAGGGGAGGAGGAGGAACTAGTTAGGTCCATTACAGGGATGAAGGTTATTAGAAGATCCCGAGGTAGGGGAAGACCAAAACAGACGTGGGAGCAAGTTGTACGAAGAGGATATGTTAGTGTGTGGGTTGGATGAGGGGGGGCGGCTGGTGAGAGATTAGTGGAAGTTGAGCGCCAAAACCCTGTCACTTTTCTGACGGTGGTCCCACCTGGACGTCAGAGGTCCACTAACGCCTTACCTAACCCAGTGTTTCGTTTGTTTTGTTTGTTGGAGTTTAAGGTCCCGTCAACTACAAGGTCATTAGAGACCCGTCCACTGCATAGTTCTAATGCATATACTGCACAGACACACACTAATGCAACGATTATTGGGTATTAGCAGTACCCAGCTTTCCCGAGCGACCACCCATGTCAGTACTAACTGGGCTTGCGTTGCTTAACTTCAGTGATCAGACGAGAACTGGTGTGTCCAACGCAACTCGCCGCTCCCCCAGTGTTTCGTATGAAGAGACCGGATCTGAAATTTCAGTAAAAAAATTCGCGGATGACAGAACCGTACTTGACTATTGAGTTCATGATCATAGATTCGATCCTGGTTACTTCTACCACTACTGTTACCGATATTACAATTATTACTATTTATTATTGTTGCTAGGCTACTACTATTGAAGGAAATAGCAACTACTAACCCTTTCCCCGTCTATGACAGGATCGGGGTACTCATTTTTGTCCCATTGGGGCACATGGACGAACTGTTGGACGGTAATTTTTCCGCAGTAGACTGCCAAAGAAATGCTGCAATCCGTGTGCTTATTTATCGTCAGCCTATTTTTTTTTTTTTTTTTGGGGGGGGGGGGGGGGGGGGTAGTTTTCCACCACCAACGCCACGGGGGAGGGCTCCTACACCTGGGAATTTTGCCTGACTACACGTTGCATGTAGAAAGGGTGTATTAGTCACACACACACAGCAGGCCACACAGGACCACGGCTTCCCATCCGACGGAAGGTGCACCTGTGGGCCTCTCTCACCATAAAGAAGATGACCTCTGTAGATAGAAATGAATCATGGTCCCGTGTATGTGTATGATGTCATAAGTGGGGGTAAATGAACCCCTTTCTGTTGTAACATGGGGAAAACGACAAATTTTGATTGTTGAAGTTTCCAGGTGTAGGAGCTCGTCCCGGTGTAAATAAGCCGGCGTTAACGTAGTAAATAAATTAGACAAGTTACCCTTTCACCTTCTGTCCTAAGGTTCCCAATCTCCCCCCGAATTTTAAATTCCTATGTTGTTATTTATAGTTTTGCGTAATTACATTGTGATAACCTTGAAATATGCATTATTAAATTGAAATTTTTATGTATCTTATTTGCAGAAGTGGCAGTTTGCGCAGATGTCATAGTAGTGGCAGGATGTTAGCCACGCCGCCAGATACCGTACCCTATTTTTATGGACACATTTCTCGGGACAATGCAGAGCATATCCTTATAAACCATGGTTGTAAAGACGGAATGTACCTATTGCGGTCCAGTCTTAATTCCGATTCGGACTACGTACTCTCATTGTGTTACCGTGAACAGTGAGTACTTCACCTATTAATTCTTAGCAAAATCGATTAAGAACCCCCCCACGTTTTGTCATTTCAAATCTCCATTCCCATCTGGGACACCTAAAGCAAAGAATTGAAAACATAAACTTTCTGGAGTTTCATACTCTCTCTGATCCTCGCCAAGGCAGGTGCCGAGTACCCTTTTTTTTCGTGTTGTTACTGGGAGCACATACTGGTGAATACTGAATGCCTAATACTAGAATTCCAAGGGGGGGGGGGGCGAGAGCTCCATACCTGAAATCTTTCCGATCTACACGTACGTTTTACCGCAAGTGCATACGTGAACACCACACGGTACCACCTATTTACTTCCATCCGAGGGGAAAGCATACTTGAGGAATTTTTTTTAGCTCGATAGAAGTCATCTGTCTCGACCAGGGGCGAACCTCTAACCAACGATTCACGAGTCATATACACAACCCATTGAGATACGCTTTAGAATACTTTTTACCTTGCATCTGGCACCTTTTTTTTGACAAGAGACCTCCAGATTACTTCTGGATCGAATTTTAATGTTTTTATATTCATTTATTTTATTTTTAAATTTAAGAAAAAAGTTTTCAATTACATGCTGTTTAATTTACTGTCCTGGGACGTCTGGCATTTTTTTTTGTCTTGTGTTAATTTTTAAGTCTGATAATGTGTAATTTAAGATGGCGTGAACCGTTACTTAATTCACTGTGCATTATTTTAATTGTATCACGTTACAGTATCCGACATTATCGGATAACGAAAGATGACCTTGGAATGCATTGTTTGGATGGATATGTGAACGAGAAATATCATGGACCAGTAGAATTAGTTGAGAATATAAAAGCCTTACCTTGCAAGCCTGTAATTCCTGTAATCAAACCACTGCACCTCTTTATGCCAGGAGTAAACTGTGGCATAACTGATGAAAAACTTCAGGCAATTTTGAAAAAGAAGGCACGAGAATGGGGATTGGAGGTAATTTTAGTAATATTTTCATGATTAATAAAAAATTATTTTACAAGTACCTTGTAGATTTTTACACACCTGTCCTTTTTAATAACATTTTTGATGTCCTTCAGCCCGATGTCGTAAGTAACGTTTCTAAAACTAAAGACGGTGAGATTTGGAAATTACTTTTACAATGCATTCATGAAGTGGAATGTTGGTTCCATGGCACGATACCAAGAACAGAAGCTGAAAGGAGGCTGCTGGAAACATCTCCTGAAAATGGAAAGTTCCTGTAAGTTTTGTTTTCCATAAGTTTTATATTTCATTTTGAAAAAAAAAAATTCCCATAACATAGTTTGAATATTAATTATGACTAATGTTAATCCTTTCATGAAAGCATTCGACAACGGGACGAATGCAGTTTTTCTTTATCATTATGTTACAATCGCACAGTAAAACATTACAAGATTGATATTTTGTCCAGTGGAGAATTGGCAATTCAAGATGGACCTCGATTTAATAATTTAATATCTGTAAGTAGACCCCCTACAACTGCTTGATTATATCCTCGATTATTACGGAATTCGCGGACTGTTGGGGGTTCCTGCACCATCCTAAGAATTCCTGCATAATAACCATTTTTCATCCTTTTGTTTGTGAGGTTCCAGTGTCCCTTGTCTCCCTCTCAAATCTTCCTACTCTGCCTTCCTAAGATTGCTATTCGCCCCTTCGATTGTTTCTGTCTTTTCTTGCTTTGTCCGCATATCTGGAAATCACCAGTCCGCAACTCTGGTATAGGCAAGAAGCTGATTACTAGTAGTGGTTTTTCTCATAAGCTTTCTTTTTCTTTTACAGCTAGTCAGTCACTATTCTGTTTTCAGTAATGGACTTTGGTGCAATTTGCAAAATCCGTGTGCTAATAATACTTATGCTCAGTTGAAAGATTCTCCTAATGATCCAAGTAATTGGCCTCCTCCTAGTAAGTGTCATTAAGAATTATATTCTAGTCTTCCTTTCCTAGTAGCTTTTTTTCTGGATTTATTGTTTTCTGGGCACATTTTCTACTATCACTTTAGTAAGAAGTTGGACAACTCAAAACAACGACTTGAATGTTGTTAATACTGGTACCAGCAACGGAAGGCCTAATCTGGCGTCATCATTAAATGGTACACTTACAATCTCACCTATAGCAGCCACTAGAAACGGATCTATATCTACGATTTCATCCTCATCATCTGTAGTGCAAAAGCCAAAGAACGAAATGCAGGGCAAAGGCGGATCTGTAAAAAGTTCTGCGTTTTCTTGGCTTAAATTGCCCTTTACATATACTAAAGTAGTTAATAATGAATCCAAATCAGTAGTTAAATTGAATAACTATAAGACTCGGCAAAAGAAATCGTCACTTCCTAATCTTCTAGCAACTACTGAAAGTGAATCGTTGGCACCACCAGCAAGAAATCTAACACCTCCACATTCTTTTTCAAGTAACGATAGTCACCATATGTTACGGATGCCACCACTACCATCAGCAAGTCAACCTGTGTTATTCTATTCAAAGGATCAAAACGATAATGACTGTAAAAATAATTTTCCTCTAATTCATAATTTACCAAGTCCATCCTCACCACCAGTAGATGCTGTAAACAATGGACCTGATAGCGACGACATAGAGACAGGGTCCGTCAGAACATTTTCTGAATTCCCGCTACCACCACCTACTTTTGGCAGACCTTTGCCAATGCCTCGTCGAAAGCCACCAGCCATTCCACGATTGAATTTATCATCTTGTGCTTCGGATGAATTTACGGTTATCAATGGAAGTCCAAAGCTATTCTCGAAATCCATAGATTCGTCAACGCCTACAAGGTTGTCACCAGAAACTCCAGTAGAGAAACTAATTCCAAGGTTAAAATCTTACATTTCCAATCAAGAGAGTTCTTCGCCTCGCAATTCAGAGTTAGAATATCAAGTAGAAACAGACACATTGTCAGATAACGCTCTTAATGAAACAAGTCGATCTAAAAACTCACCACCAGTGTCGAATGTTCCAAAAACATTTGGCATTGGCAAAATGGCCACACCAGCACCATATATTGCCGAATTGAAAAATCACCGTTTGATGAAGTGCCAAGACACTGTTGATGTGCAGACGACCACCGCAACAGAGCTTCCTAGTACAGGATCGACTTCAACTTCAGATCTCACTCGTTCAAAAAGCACAGAAAGTCAAAATACTGACACAAATCATGAGGATAGTAAAGAAAATCAAAGTACTTCGCCTCATCCTAAACTTACCAGGTTAACATCCTATAAGGTACTTGTTTATTTATTCTAACAGGTTCCTTTATTCAACTGACATCTTAAGTAACTCGAGAGTCGAATTTTTTAGTCTCATTGTGACCCGCAATATGAAGAAATTGACCCAGAGTATGAATCTAATAAAGATGCAGCACAATCTGCGGGGTATTTATAAATTTGAAATTTTGTAAGAACCAACTCGTGTGAATATCGGTTTTTAAAGATATTTTACCTTTCAGTAATTCTTCGGAAGAGGAAGCTGTCGGATTGTCAGACGGTGCCCAATCATTATCCGAGTCACAACAAACTTCTCTAATTAGTGCCCAAGTAGAAGAAGCCAAATGGGATGATGCTAGTGAAGGTCTGTATCGAATGCTTTGAAGAAGTTCCGCTACTTCAACTTTTGTACAGTAGAACAGAAATGATATTTTTGATGGAATTTGTAGAAGTTTTACCATCAGGAACATCTAAACCGATTCAACGCAGATCTCCATGGACCAAAGAAGAATCTGAATTTCACTTTAAAACTATAAAAAGGCACCGTAAAGGACCGTGCTCAATTGACCGAAAAAAGTTATCTTTAGGAGAAAGATTAGGTACATTATTAAAATAAGGGTATAAATTAAACAGTAAGTTACTTGATGATGTTACTTATTCAATACTTTTTTAATTCCAGGATATGGAAACTTTGGCGAAGTTATCAAAGCTGTATTCAAATCTGGAACTGATGAAGTCTTATGTGCTGTAAAAACTCTTCGATCTAGTAGTGTTTCAACTGCAAAAGTGAGTATTGCCTCTTAAGGCAGTTATAGTTTTTTTCTTTCTTTTGTCAAGAGGTACTAATCGAAATTGGTTTGTCTAGGAGGATATTTTGCGTGAAGCACACATTATGACACGATTGGATCATCCTCATATTGTTCGACTTTTGGGAATATCTGAAGGAGATCCTTTCCTATTGGTGATGGAACTGGCGTCGTTAGGGCCTTTGAATATTTATTTAAGGAAAAATCTAACTTTTCCCGTACATGACGTGTTGCTGCTGATGTACCAAGTAGCATTGGGAATGGAGTACTTGGAGAGTAAACAATTTGTGCATCGAGATCTTGCAGCAAGAAATGTTCTTTTAGTCAATGAGACCTTTGCAAAAATTAGTGACTTTGGGATGTCCAAAGTAATTGGATTGGATTCTGACTATTATCGGGTGAGTTTCCTTAGTTGTTCAGTTGTTAACTACTTTATATCCATTGTTTGATTTCATTTAATTATGACTGGAAAGAGAATAAACAGAGGAGGGACTGGTGAGGTTGAAACTGTGAAACTGGTATCAGATGGGTTCCACAGGCTCAATAGGGAGAGACTGAAGTGCGGACCTCATGTGGTTTGCTGTGTTATAGGAGAGTTGCAAAACTTGCCCCTTAGCTTCATTGTAAGTCGGTTGTAAGGCCTGCTGAATCATATGGATCAGAGAATTGGGGCAGCTAGATAGAGCTGAGAGTAGAACGATGCGATAATAGAGGCTTGGATGGTTTGGCCATGTCGTGAATAGAGTGAAAGGATACATTTGAAGGTCCTAAATAGCAAACGTGGGGCCGATAAAAATCTTAATCCTGAACTGGGCAACTCGCATGCTCGGTTTATTTCGTTGGTGTTTTAGGGCCCTTCAACTAAAAGGTCATTAGAGCGCCCCGTCCACTGTGTAGTTCTGATGCAGAGACTGCACAGACACTACACTAATACTAGCGGTATCCAGTATTCCGATGCGGACACCCATGGTAGTACTAGCTGGGGTTGCGTTCCTTAACTTCATTGATCAGACGAGAACTGGTGCGTCCAACGCAATACAGCCGCTCCCCGCGTGTTCGGCCTTCAAATATCTAGTGGATAAGCATGATGATGATGATGATGAACTAACAAAAATGTACAAACTAATGTTTAAAACTGTAATTTTAGGTGGAGCCTAAAGGAAAATTACCTTTAAAGTGGTATGCTCCGGAATGTATCTATTTTTTCCGGTTCAGCTCCAAGTCTGATGTGTGGAGTTATGGCATCACACTTTGGGAGGCTTTATCATATGGTGACAAGCCGTATTTGGTTAGTTGAACATTTCGTTAAAAATGAATCAATAGTTCATCTGATTTTATTTATAATGCTCTCGGGTGAACGTGTTTTAAATTTTTATAGGGCATGACTGGAAGAGAAATTCTGACAATGTTTTCATCAGATAGTAGGCTTTGCTGTCCAGAAAAATGTCCTGGAGAAATCTATGATATAATGTGGAATTGTTGGCAGTTCAGGTAATATTGTAATTTAATTCTTATTTCATCATAGCTTTCAATTGGAAAGGACAGGAAAATAACGACGAACTAGTGAAAAAGGTGCAAGAGGTTAGGTATCCTGTGATCTACGTTCCAGAGCAATGGGGAGATAGACGCTGATGTGACCCGTAGAATCAATGGTAGTTGGCTGAAGTGGAGACAGGCAAGCGGAGTCCTGTGCGATAGGAGGGTCCCAATCAAATCGAAAGGGGAGTTCTACAGGACAGTGCTTAGGCCAGCTATGCTATATGGGTGAGTGTTGGGCAGTGAGGAAGAGCCACGTAAATAGAATGCAAGTAGCAGAGATGCGAATGCTGCGATACAAGAGCGACGTGTCGAGAGCTGATACAATCAGGAATGAGTATACTAGAGGTTGCCTGGGGTGGTGGGCATCGCCGAAAAGATACGAATAGGCTGAGGTGGTGTGGACACGTAATGGTAAGAGGGGATGAGCAGCTCGTTAGGGCCATACCAGGAATGCAGGTGGTCTGTAGCACCCGGGGCAGGGAGAGACCGAAGCTGACGTGGGAGCAGGTTGTCCGCAACAATATGGCAGTGTGCGGAGTGGAAGGAGACCTGGTGGGGGTTAGAAGGGAGTGGAGAGCGTGAACCCGCAGACCCGACCCTGCCGTAGGCGGGACGAGGGTACGATGATGATGATGAATTCTTATTTTGTCTGTGGTTGACGTTAACAAATCTGAGATTTTGATTTTAAATTTTATAACTTTGCAGACCGGAAGATCGACCAAGTTTTTCAGAATTAGTGATTATGATAAAAGATTATTTAAATATTTGAGTATAGGTAATAATGTTATTATTTTGATTTATTGTCGTAAAGACCTGTGTTCCAGTATGTTTACCATTGCATTTTTCCATTGTACGTAGTTTTAAACATACAAAAGTGATCCTTTCCACTATTGAGGAACCGTGATCACTAGAAAGTTGTTGATAATTGTCTAATACGTTTGTGTAAACCTGTTTGAATCTGTTAGTCTGTGTTGGGAAGAATTTATTGTATTGCTTGGTTTAAGTAGTTTGAAAGGTTGGCTTGAGAATTCTGTTTTCAAATTAATACGTGGTCAATTGTGTAGTATTACACTGAAGTGATAGTTCAGTCGATGGTTATTTGATCAAACTACAGATGCTTAAACTATGAATGAAACGTTTGTTTGGCTGTATTTTTTTTAAATTACGTTCTGTAAATGTCACAGAATTACGCCACTATCTTTAAAATAAAGGCAATGAACAAATAAAGTCGGTACACATTTTTGTTGTTGTTACCAGTTTTAGTATGAATTTATAGAAAATCATTGTCACACCTAAAAATATCGTTGTGCGAACTGATTCTGCCAGGGTTGGGTACCCATCTTGTCCCTCTGATTGGACATAGGGGCGATATATTGGACAGTGTTTTTACACAGCTGGTTGCCGACCAAAGCTGCAACCCCCTACGCTTATTCATCGTCGGTTACCGTCTACACCTAGAATCGTCTACTTTATATCTACCCGTTACATAGTAAAGAGGGTTCTTTTACGTGCAAATGCCATCGTACACCACACCGGACCTCAGTTTTACTTCTCATACGATAAAAGACTCATACGACTCATCCGCCCGAAAGAAGCCACCCCACCTTCGTCTAGTATCGAACCTAGAACTACTGACGCAGTTACCGAGCGTGTTACCCACTGCGCCACCGAGGCGAGCGAATTATGTGACTATGGGATCTGTCAATATTCAAATATAATTCATAGCAACTACTTCGAAACATTGAAATTCAGTTAACTACCAAATAACGCCGCACTTTCTCAGAGCATCTAGTAAGAAGATGGACGTACGCCATATTGTTTTTCTAAAGGAACATAAGGGCATTCGCTATTGGCCACATCAGTCACGTGGTTGTTTGCCAACTCTCGTGAAACTCGGAACGGTTCGAGATAAAGAATTTCTGTCTGTGTTCTATTTCCCAAACTGAGTTCATAATCACTGAAATGGTTGTATCATCTGAGGTTGTATACTCTTTGTTCACAATTATTTATAGAAGACAAAATGTTTCGCCAGTCTTATATACGAAGATGAAGACTTTTTACTCAGCAGACATTCGCTTAACTGACATACAGCCTGTTAATTCAACGTGTAATGTAGTTAATCCGTAAGTACTGTATAATACTGTAGAATGTGAGTGTAGCAATCTACTGCGCCATCAAGGCGGAATTTACTATAGCTGTTTCAAGATATGGAAAATATCTCCTCAAACCCCAATCAATCATCCACCCATTATAGTGCCCTTTACATCATCGGTAATTTTTAGTAGCAACTAAATACCAGTTAGAATCTATTTCCTAACAATGCGTAGTACTCCTGGCGTACAATTTGCCTCAATTTCAAATTCTGGTATCCGCATAACCTGTTTCCTCTGCATTCCTTAAATATGATTTAGGTTTAGCTAATTAACACTGGCATACATTTAAATCCAAGGTACTTCTTAATATCGCAATTGAAGAAGCGTTTCCTTTTTTTCTATTAGGCACAACTCTAGCTTTAGGGCCTACGCTCATATTCTATCTGCTAATTGACGACTTGAAGGGAGTAAATTCATGTTTTGACTATCCTTGTTTTCATGCCCTCCCACCGACATGAATTCACGAATTAAATTCGAATATGAGCCTGAGGATACAGATTTATATTCAATCGATCAATCATTACAAAGGTACTCAGGTGTTCATAAGGTAAGGTTCGTACACAGATACACTAGATGTCATAGTTTACACATGAAATCACCACTATCGTCATCTGATTGAAGATACACTTTTAAAACTCGTACGCATAGAGCGAAAAAATCGACGTAGCGCATTTAAGGTTAGCTACTATTTCAGTTTCTTACCAGCAAAAGCAACTCCTAACCCATTTTCCCTTCCTCGCCTATGACAGCGTCGGGTACCTATCATGTTCCTCTGAATGGACACAAGGGCGATCTATTGCACAGCGTTTTTCCACAGCCACGCGCCGGTTGCCGACCAAAGCTGCAACCCCAATGTTTATTTATTGTCGGTCTACAATTCGTTGGGGCATTCCACCGACGCCAGGGGGGGGGGCGAGGTCCTACACCTGGAAATTTTGTCTCAGCTACCCGTTACATGCTATTTTGGTTGTATAATGCGATGTTAAAACGAGTGGAGTAGGACGGCATCCCTCCACAGACAACCCTGCGGGTTCCAGACGCCTGGTTGGGATGCCCTCAATCAGAGCATGTTCACTGGACCCACAGACCCGACCCTCCCCAGGTGAGATAAGGATATTATGAGCCAAGGTATTTGTGCAGCCATAAGGATATTATGCAGCCAAGTTGCGTTGGACACACCAGTTCCCGTGAGATCACTGAAGTTAAGCAGCGCAAGCCCACGTCAATACCAACAAGAGTGGTTGGTAAACAACGTCGGGTGCTGCAAATTAAACCTCTCCTTCATCCTTTCGCCTACATCTTCATCTCCTGTGGGCAGCCTCCTAAGGGTTCGTCCTATTATGGCTGCCTGGCTTATTCCCTGCCCCAACCCACGAAACTAAACCAAAGAAGTGATGAGGATGACTACCCGTTGCATAGTAGAGAGGGTTCTTTTACGTCCAACTGCCATCGTACACCACACGGGGCCTCAGTTTTACATCTCATCCGAAAGAAGACGCTCTGGGGACCTCTCTCAGAGCGGCGAGTTGCGTTGGACACACCAGTTCTCGTCTGATCGCTGAAGTTCAGCAACGCAACCCCAGCTAGTACTGACATGAGTGGCCGCTTGGGAAAACTGAGTACCGCTAGTATCCAAAAATCGTCGCATTAGTGTAGCATCTGTGCAGTCTCTGCATAAGAACTATGCTGTGGACGGGGCTCTAATGACCTTGTAGTTGAAGGGCCCTAAAACACCGACAAACAACAACAATCGGGGCTTCGGTCCAGTGTCGAACCTAGAACTACTGACGCACACAGCGTGCTACCTCTTAGTTTCTTACCAATAGTTCTTAATTATGTTTGTCCTGAATCTAGGTAAGTAGAAACTATGAGTTAATAGGTTGAAAATTGTCATCAATTTGCGAATAAGTGCGGCCAAGTTGCGTTGGACACACCAGTTCCCGTTAGATCACTGAAGTTAAGCAGCGCACACCCACATCAATACCAACTTGGGTGGTTGGTAAAGATCGTTGGGTGCTGCAAGTTAAACCTCTTCCTCCTCCTTTCACCTACCTCCTCATCTCCCGCGGGCAGCCTCCTAAGGGGTTGACCTGTTATGGCTGCCTGGCTTACACCCCAACCCACAAACCCACAAACTATTTAAGAATGAAATGGTGTAGTTTTAGTAGCTGCTCATTGAGGGTCATCAAGAATAAGTTAACAATTTTTTGGCATTGGAGCTCAAAGTAAGAAATGAAATTTCGATTTCTTAAAAAAAAAAAGAAAAAAGAAAGATAGAGAAATATATCTTAACGATAAAGTGTATAAAAATGTTATTTCTCCTTTCCATCCAATAGGGAAGTAGTGTTATTACTATATGATGATAATTCATTTATATGCACATTAAGTGAGAGTTGCCAAGATTGAATTGAGTTGTAAATTTAAAATTCAAGTGATATTTTTTTTTTTCGCCCTTCTACTCTTCTTTCAGCTCCCTTACCTTTCGTAATGAAGTTTTAAGGCATCTATTTTTGTTATTGATAGCAGCCAATTAAAAGCTCACAGGACCACCAGGGACATAAATTGACGACTACTATTGAAGAAGAAAAAAATATCACAATACTACCTACTCTAAATATATAGGATAAAAAAAATTTTTTTAAGGGGTATATTATCTCTTCTCTCTCTCTTTTTTTGTTATTGTTGTTATATCGCCCCCCCCTTTTCCTTCCTTATATTTTGCATGCGATAGCAGCTGTATGTTGCATGCATGCAAAATATATCTCTGTGCCATTCAGACAAAATTTATGTGGAGGGCATTATTTTTCTGAGTCCCTAGTGAACAAATCAACGAGAAGGCTCATATAGATTTGAATGGAAGATTATCATTAGCAGTTTCTTTGGAGGGGTTGAGGGTAAGGTGAGGGGGATATAGTGTCAATTATGGACAATACCATTGAAAAAAAGGCGTGAAACTGCAAACTTTCATAGATAGGACTAGAAAATGGAGTCTCTCTCTCTTTCCCCTCCTCCTCCTTCTTCAAGCTATGATGATGATGATGATGATGAACAAAATGGGAGGAGAAAAATATCTATAAAGCAAGAGAGAGAGAGGCCCATATAATATTTTGATATACATATCTCTAAGTATGGTCCAAATAATGAAATTGGGGGTATTTTTCTTCCTCTCTCTCTCTCTCTCTCATAGTCTCCTTCATCTTCCTGTCCCAGAGCAACATCATTCGATTTCATACAAGGACCCAACACATTATTATTATTATTAGCATTTAATGTTGAAGTTTTTATAACCTTCCCCAACTATATTTTAGATCATACGTACCGAATCGGGGCCATTAAATAAGTCTTCATTGGATTATTTATAGTTTATCAGAATCTAAAAGGAATAATCTGTCGATGATTGACGATTATTGGACGTGCGTGCATTGATCTCATCAATGTTATGATACTCGGTTCTTTCCCTGATACAGGCCACTTTCAATTAACTAAAAAAAGTATATCAGTTGTAACAGGGAGAGTGCGGTGGTATTGATATCTATATCCGATGTTAGATTGGTTTTATTTATCTGGTTATTTGACGTCGGCCTGACAGCCCTGAAGGCCATATACTGTGATACCAGGGTCAGGGCGATGGGCGATGTCCTACACCTGGGAATTTTGTCAATCTACAATATATCTTTTCAGCGTGGAAAAGGCTCAAATATGGGGAGCGGCAAATTGCGTTGGACACACCAGTTCTCGTCCGATCACTGAAGTTAAGCAACGCAACCCCAGTTAGTACTGACATGGGTGGCCGATGGGAAAACAGGGTACCGCTAGTATTCAAAAATCGTCACATTACTGTAGTGTCTGTGCAGTCCCTGCATCAGAGCTATACAGTGGACGGGTCTCTAATGACCTCGTAGTTGACGGGACCTTAAACTCCAACAAACAAACAAGCAGTCCCTGCATCAGAACTACACAGTGGACGGGGCTCTAATGACCTTGTAGTTGAAGGGCCCTAAAACACCAACAAACAACAACAACATCATCGTACATATCATTTGTGGGGTAGGCCAGCATCCCCACCCCCTCCCCCCACAGACACCTCAGCCAATATTTTCTGCGGGTTTCAGACGGCTGGTTGAGGTGCCCCCGGTCAGAGCATGTTCAGTGAAATCGCAGACCAGACCCTGTTACAGGCGGGATAAGGGTAGGATGATGATAATGATCGTACATATCATATACAGTGTTACTCCCCACTATGGGATAGAAAACGTACTTTGTTTGCTTGGATATTTCGGTTGTACTTGTTGGTTGGTGTTTTAGGGCCCTTCAACTACAAAGGTCATTAGAGCCCCGTCCACAGCATAGTTCTTACGCAGAGACACTACACTAATGCGACCATTTTTTGGGTATTAGCAGTACCCAGTTTTCCCAAGCGGCTACCCATGTCAGTACTAGCTGGGGATATTTCGGGTCGGTCAACGATAATTTACCGACGCCAGGGACAGGGCCGGTCCTATGGGTTCGGCCTCACGCGTGCAGTTATGTCGAGGCCGCCCCGCTCCTCATAATATTTTCCCTTATTTTTCTTAATATCTGCAAGTTAACATTGATTGGCCGCCTCATCAGGGCAGCCGCCCGCGTTCTTTGCACACTTTGAACCTATGGACGGACCGGCCCTAGCCCGGAGAGGTGCGAACTAGGCTGACCTAATAGTTTATTTTGCATCTATTATTCCATGCATATGTGTGTGTGGCATCGTATAGCTCCCTGTCCCCTCCCTGGAGCGGCTGTATTGCGTTGGACACACCGGTTCTCGTCTCATCACTGAAGTGAAGCAACGCAACCCTGCTACTACTAGCATGGGTGACCGCTGGGGACACTGGGTACTGCTAATACCCAAAAACATCGTAGTAAAGCGTGGTGTCTGTACAGTTCTTTCGTTGGTGTTTTAGGCCGCTGGTTTAATGCGATTTTTTTAATTATTAAGCGTAACGTCCCAAAACCCAAAGGGCCGACTTCAATAATGTAGTTAAATACCACCACTACGTCATCCATGCGGTTATCTTTACGATAAACGTTTTTTGCAACATCCTGTATAACGTGTATTCCCACTGGTGGCGCCACTTCACGTCAAGTGGCAAGAGCGTAATGTTCTATTAAATTAAGTTTGTTGTAAAACAAACGAGACAGTTGTAGAGAGATGTTGTATTTTTTGAAAGTGATTTTTTTCCCCTCCCCTTGATTTTAATTAATCGATAATGCGTAGTAGTGAAAGATTAAAAAATATGGGCCATTGGTTGGAAGGAAGGAAAGCAAAGCGGCATTGTACAGCTATTGTAAAGCTCAGGTAGGATTTAGCTAGGCACCAACGTGGCGGCCGTGTAACGCATTGATGATTAACCATATTAGTATTTCCAAGTAGTTCTCACACCTAAAATTCAATACGACAAAAATGTATATGATGTCATAAGCAATAATCAAGCTTGTCCAAGAGTTAAATTCCGAATAGTTTTTGAGGCAGTGCTTTAGGCAAAGTAATAGCGTTGTAGCTATTGATCGAACGGTCAGCAATTAAATGCCCTGATTAGTTGCCATTAAAGCGTCGGTAAAGAAGCTTTATTAGGAAATTAGTATCCTCTAGACTGGATGCACAGCCCATCCATCCTACTATTTCTGCGGTGGTGGACAGGGTAACGGAGGAGGAAGTAGTCATGGCCCTTAGGAAGATGAAATCTCGAAAAGCTGTAGTCCCACACAGATTTCCCATTGAAGTGTGGCGTAGCCTAGGGATGACAGGAATCAGGTAGCTAGGGAAACAGAGTATTTAACTTTCAATTGGGAGGGACAGGAAAATAATGGTGACGTACTCTTTAGGTTCGAACTGGTGAAGAAGGTGCAAGAGGTAAAGTACTCTGATAGGGCGATAGACTCTGG
>JAAFCE010006949.1:22032030-22047129 GCA_013389805.1 Trigoniulus corallinus | reverse complement strand
GAGCAGTAGGCCTGTCTCGGTGGCGCGATGGGTAGCGTGCTCGATTTGCTGCACTAATGGTTTTCAGGTTCGATACTGGATCGAGGTGGGTTGGCTTCTTTCGGACGGAGCAGGGTCCACTCTAGCGCTTACGTCCCCCCCCGGACAAAAATGCAAATTGCCGCCCCTTAAGAATATAATGCAAGTTCAGGCAGTGGCTTTTCTCACACTTACTGCCAAAATGGCGCCCCCGACTAATGTCCAGGTTGCACTCCCTAGAGCGGGCCCTGGCGGGAGAGAAGTCCCGACTGCTCCTTCCTTCGGATGAGAAGTAAAATCGAGGTCCCGTGTGGTGCACAATGGCATTTGTACCATGGAATTTCCAAGTGTAAGAGTTCGCCCCTCCCCCCCAACCGGTGGAGTGTTTCTCAACGGGCAGTAGACCGACGCTAAATAAACATAGGGGTTGCAGCTTTGGTCGGTAGCCGGCTGCGGAAAACACCGTCCAATATATCAGGGGTGGCCAACTGGTCGATCACAAAACCAGTTTTGGTCGATCACTCGTGATGTGTTAACACCCGTCTTGGTGACGTAGTGGCTCAGTGTTTCTAGGTCTACGGCAGTGGTTCTAGGTTCGATACTGGACCGAGGTGGGTCGAGTATCGAACAATCCCCTCCCCAATTTGATTACACCTATGATAACAAGTCGATCGCGACACGTTTTTAAGATAAAAAGTAGATTTTATGTACCCAAAAGTTGGCCACCCCTGCAGTATATCACCCTTGTTTTCATTCAGAGGGACAAGATGGGTACCCGACCCTGCCATGGGGAGGAAGTGGGTTAGTAGTTACTTTAAAGGGTTGAAGAGCAGTAGGTCGGCAGTCAATCATGTTAAATACCACTCAACAGTGTAACCTTGTGTTTCTTGTGCCGGCGGGCCCTGTCATAGACAAGAAAAGGGGGTTAGGGAACCGCCGTGGTGGCGTAGTGGTTAGCTCACTCGGCAACTACGCCAGTAGTTCTAGGTTCGATACTGGACCATGGTGGGTCGGCTTGTTTCGGGCGAGAGAGAAGCCGCGAGTGTGTCTTCTTGCGGATGAGAAGTAAAACCGAGGTCCCGTGTGGGTGTACGATGGCGCTTGCACGTAAAAGAACCCTCTCTACTACGCAACGGGTAGATGAGGCAAAATTTCCAGGTGTAGGAGCTCGCCCCCTGGCGTCGGTAGCATTCCCCAACGAACACTAGACCGACGATAAATAACCGTAGGGGTGCAGCTTTGGCCGGCAACCGGCTGCAGAAAAAACTATGTCCAATATATCACCCTGTGTCCATTCCGAGGGACAAATGGGTACCCGACCCTGCCATAGGCGGGAAAAGGGTTAGGAGTTGCTTAGTTGCTTGCTGAAAGGTGAAGAAGGGAATGGAACTCGTGGACGATAATTTCGCACGACAGAATGCTACAACCGTTTCAGTCGTGTTTTTTTTTAAAGACCATCTTTCAATGTCAATCTTGGAATTCGTATCTTGGTGAGGGGGGCGGACAATGGACTTGACGGTAAATGATGTATTTTTCAAGTAATTTCTTTCGTTTGCCCCCCCCCCTCCCCCGGCACCCCTGAAGTACCATTGGAGAGTGTAGTTTTGAGTACTAAGCACACTATAGATAGGGTGAGAGGTGTAGTGAACTCCTCCTGTCTACTTGATCTGATAACTTGGATTTGTTGACGTGAAACTTTTACCGATTTTTGTAGGTCACATATCATAAAAGGTGAATGAAAATATGAAGTGCATTTTTTTAAAAAAAATAATGCTTGAATATTATTTATAAACATGTGAAATGAGTTGCGTTCGTCAGCCATGATTAATTGGGGGTCGTTCAGGTTGAATTACCTGATGAAGGTGTTGGCAATGATTGATCGTCCTGCGGCGAATTGAGAGCTTTGCTTGTCCCCCTATTGTGTTGTATTCAACGTGATGTTTCACTTGTGTTTCTCCTTTGGGGGCTAACGCAACTTCCGTCGCTGAATTAATAGTGCGCACGTCCTCTTAAAACACATGGGGAGCGGTGAATTGCGTTGGACACACCAGTTCTCGTCTGATCACTGAAGTTAAGCAACGCAAGCCCAGCTAGTACTGGCATGGGTGGTCGCTCGGGAAAGCTGGGTACTGCTAATACCCAATAATCGTCGCATTAGTGTAGTGTCTGTGCAGTCTATGCAGTAGAACTATGCAGTGGACGGGTCTCTAATGACCTTGTAGTTGATGGGACCTTAAACACCAACAAACAAGGGAGCGGGGTGGGAGGGGGGGACTTTTCCTGTCCGAATTTTTGGTTTTTTATTCGGGCTTACCCCTATCTAGTGAACCATATACCGGTATATCATCATCACACTTTTATCCCGCCTGCGGCAAGGTCGTGTCTGCGGGTCCAATGACTGGGGGCACTCCAGCCGGGTGTCTAGAGCCCGCAGAAAATATTGGCTGAATTGTCTGTGGGGGGATGCCGGCCGACTCCACTGTTCCAACACCCCATTACACAATCAAAATAGAAATTTTTGGCAGGTAAATTAATGCTTTGTTGGCTATAATATTGCATGGCGTTTGACCTTTCGCACAAGAGCTACAATGCAACAGGAGTCAGGCTCATGCCCTTTATACCGGTATATATCCACCGGATAAAAAAATGACTCTGTATAGGGCACAGGGTGCCACCTCGGCAAAAAAATAGCATTTTCGTACTCGTGAGCCAATCCAACTGGGCAAATAACTTGTTATCTCCAAACGGGACAAAGAAGAAAGATGCGAATTCTTACACACCCGGAAATTTTTGTCCATGTATACGAGGAGCTCGTTAGGTCCATTTCAGGAATGCAGGTGGTTGGAAGCACCTGGGGCAGGCGGAGACCGAACCAGCGCTTGACTAAATGCTTACTTGGGACTTTCCGCTTATTTGAAAGAAGCTACACTGGCCACTCTACCTTTCCTCTTTGGAAAGGGGCTGAAGGTGTTCTAGGGACATGCGTGTCCTTCTGTCTCCTCCTCCAAGAAAGTTATTCGTTTCGATCAGGACTGGACCGGCAACCAGGCTCGAATGAATTATATAAACCAGGGGTTACCAAAGTGTGCGTCGTGGCTTCCTTACATATTCCAAATATGAGGACGGGTGCAACGTCTTTCTTACAGGGGCTCCGCGAAATATTCCAAATAAAAGTACAGGGACGAAATTAGCACCGTGTGGGACCGAGGGGTTTCCCGGGAAAACAATTTCTGACTGCAGGACCTCACCCTAACCTCTCTTTACTGCTTTAAATTGATGTGTTTGGGCTTTGGCAACCCTCTCTCTCTCTCGCACGAAAGATGCTCACTCGACTTGGTTTGGGATCGAACCTGAAACCACTGAGGCAAGCAACCGGAAACAACTACTAACTTTATCTCGCGTTTGACAGGGTCGGGTACTCATTTTTGTCCCAGTGGAACACATGGACGATCTGTTGAACGGTATATTTGCACAGCCGGCTGCCAACCAAATACTGCAACCCCTATGATTATTTATCGTCTGCCTATTTTGATTAATTGGAGTACTTTCACCGACGACGCCAGGGAACGAGCTGCTACCCCTGGAAATTTGGCAATCTACTCGTTGCATAGTAGAAAGGGTTTTTTTACTTGAAAATGACATCGTGCACCAAACGAGGCCACGACTTCCCATCGGACTGAAGGCGCACTCGAGACCTCTTTCTCCTTCCTTGCCAGATAGCAGCTAAACAAACTTACCTAGATCCAGTATCGAACCTGGAACCTCTGAGGTGTCTGAAGCGAGTACGTTAAGGAAATGGCTTATGAAGGAATGTTCATACTACCATCGACTCGTCCACTCAGTTAAATAATAAATAATATTAAATGAGATTCAAATAACGATAAATATTAGGTTGTGTGGAAGGTCTACAAAAAATGGTCAGTTGTCCGGCAGCACGAAAAAATTTAGTCATTGCGTGTGAAGGCAGTCTATACTATTACGGGTACAGTACTTCATTTTAGGGGCAGCAATAGTTAATAGTAATTAAAGGATGTTTCCTTCCGGTATGTGAAATCACATTTCCTGAAGCAACTTCAATCTTCCATTGTCACCGTCTTTCAGGTTTCGTTGGTGTTTTAGGGCCCTTCAACTACAGTGGTCATTAGACCCCCGTCCACTGCGTAGTTGTAGTGCAGAGTCTGCACAGACGTTACGCTGTTGCGCCGAAATTGGGTATTAGCAGTATCCAGTTTTCCCAAGTGGTCACCCATCCTAGTACTGTACTAGCTGGGGTTGCGTTGCTTCAGTCCAATGGTCAGGCGAGAACTGGTACGTCCAATGCAATACAGCCCCCCCCCCCTCTTCAATTCGGGTCTGTGATTTCGCCTCGGTGGCTTAACTTCAACGTGTTTTACTCGGAGTCTGGTGACGCAAGTTCGTCCCTGGTGGAGATGGGTGGATGAACTCTTCTTTATCGGACGACAGGAAGGACGGATGCCCCAAGTATGACTTCCGATTGGGAAGTGAAGACGGTGTGCGTACGGTGCGCGTACGGTGTTACTGCGTACGGTGTGCGTACGGTGTTACTGCTGCACTTAGAAAGCACCATTTCTGCACGGATTAAAATATTTCCATTGGGAAGCTGAAGAAGGCACTTGATTCCCCCCTCCTGGCCTCGTGGGAGAAAAAGTGGCCCAACGGTTAGATAAGCAACGGGTTTTGCCGTATTAGGTCGGAAACCGGTTGTATAAAAATTTAATCCTAAAGTTTGCCTCGTATGTAGGCCTACCCAGTTCTTGCGGAACAACTGGGTATCCTACTTTGGCACAGGCGGAAAAAGGGGTTAGGGTGATGACGACTAGAAAGGCCGATGTTAAATAATCGGGACAGTGTAGTCAGTTCTGTCTCTGGATTCTGCCTCCGTAATTCTATATTGGGCCTTTTTTTAATCGTCAACCGTCCGGGAAGGACATGCCACAGCTTTAAGAGTCTGAAGTCCGCGGTTCCAGGTTAGTGTTCGGCCGAGGCTGTTGGCTGTTTGGCAGGAGGGTGTTGTCAGAGATGATTTAGAAATAGCCAGGGGACTCGACGTAAATTGATGGAACATTGAGAGGAATCAGGCGGTGGACCCCCACAAACAAAGTTTGGGACTTATTGGGTGCCGTACCGGAAATGTGGAAGTGGCACTAGCTAACCCAGCTGAACAGAGATTGACTTTTGTGTAAAAAAAAAATTTTTTTTAAGGTGCATGCGGTGGGTTTGTACCCGCCGCAGTGGCGTAGTGGTTAGCACACTCGGCAACTGCGTCAGTAGTTCTAGGTTCGATACTGGACCGAGGTGGGTCGGTTTCTTTCGGGCGAGAGAGAGGCCGCGAGTGTGCCTTCTTCTTTCGGATGAGAAGTAAAACCGAGGTCCTGTGTGGGTGTACGATGGCACTTGCACGTAAAAGATCCCTCTCTACTACGCAACGGGTAGATGAGGCAAAATTTTCAGGTGTAGGAGCTCGGCCCCCCCCCCGGCGTCGGTAACATTCCACAACGAACACTAGACCAACGATAAATAAGCGTAGGGGTGTAGCTTTGGCCGGCAACCGGCTGCAGAAAAAAAACTATGACCAGTATATCGCCCTGTGTTCATTCAGAGGGACACTATGGGTACCCGATCCTGCCATAGGCGGGAAAAGGGTTAGGAGTTGCTTTGTGCATGCGGTGGGCTTGTTAAGACTGACTACATTCGTTCTTCCTTCTAGCCATCTCCCCCCTCTTTGAAGGAAATTGAGCCCCGTAAGTTTGAGAGAGGGGGTGTCTCTCTCCCCCCCTCTCTTTCTTTGGGCATTATTTATTTAATTAAATGAGATTCGATATAGGTTAGGGAGGAAGGGAAAAAAATGTGGTCAGGTGAGGTCTTCTAATAGAGTGGAGTAAATATGTAAAGAAAGATGGGATGAAGCGAAACGACAGGGAACAGGCCGGGGTAAGTTGGGATAAACTGAAAGGGGACAGCGCAGGGTAGGATGGGATGAACCGATCTGGGACAGGATGGGTTAGGTTGGGATGAACCGACAGGGGACAGGAGAAGGTAGGATGGGATGAACCGACAGGAGACAGGACATGGTAGGATGGGATGAACCGACAGGGGACAGGACAGGGTAGGATGCGATGAACCGACAGGGAACAGGACGCAGTAGGCTAGGATGAATCGACAGCAGATGGGACGGGGTGAGTAAACGGGGGGGGGAAACAAGGGATGATATCGACTTTAATTACTTTATACAGCTGATGAGATACACATAACAAAATAGGTATCTCTTTTGAGCTGAGAGGGGGGAGGGGAGAGATTTGTGGGTTTGGTTCCCATTGTTCTCAAGGGATACGGGGGTTGATTGGTTTTGCACGAGTCTCATCCCGTTGCTGACTGTACACTGTGAATAAGTAATGAAAAATTGTCTAACACGCAGCTGCTGTACCGGCCGTGGCGTGTATTGTTGGCTTATACAGCACCTCTTCCTAAAAAAAATGGGGGAGGGATGTACGAGGAAAAAAATGTCACCTTCTTCCTTCATTTAACCATGTCAGGTTTTTACTAATAGTATAAATTATTTGATACCTGTGAATTGTGTCTGAATCAGACCTGTCCATAATGGCGCCGACGACGATGGCGGCAGTACCAACAACAACAACAACGCCGCCATTTGACTTGACAGTATTCAATTAATTAAGAAATCGATAATTTGTTTCTCCTCTTTTTTTTTTTATTTCGTAGATCGGCAATTTGTTGTTTTGCGTGGCGACTGACTTGTCTGCTAGGTTGGCGATAGGTCAGTCATTGGCCTGCGGTCAGGGCTGCAGGATGGATTCCCAACCGAGGTTCACGACTTCTTTTTCGGTGGAGAAAAAAAGCTGTAAGACCGTTTTCGGTCTCAAATGGGAAGTGAAGTCGTGGCGCGGAATATTTTTGGCCGGTCGCACACACAGCCACTAGTGGCGATCACTAGTCGCTGTACACGGCCACCAGTGGCTGCCACAGGCGGCAGCAACGAGATCTCGTGCTTGCGGTAATAGGAAAAATGCCGCCACTGGCGACAAGTAGCGAGATACGGCGACTGCCGCAGCTTGTGGCTCAGTAGCGCTACTACAAACGCCGTGTCTGCGCTGAGCCTATTTGATTCCAATTAGAAACGCAGTCCACAACGTGTGGTCGCCACTAGCAGCCGCCACAAGTGGCTGTGTGTGCGAGCGGCCTTAGTCCTTTCGGAATTCACCTCGGTGTCAGGGCCGATCTTGGATCGAGGTGGTTTGGCATCTTTTGGAAGAGGAGGAGAGAGACACCTCCAGTGCGCCTTCCTTCAGATAGAAAGTAAAGCCCTGTGGCGTACCTAGGGCCGGTGTTGTCCGCGGCAGCATGATTCTCTTGTACTTGTCTCCAGTGGCGTCGCTAGGGTTGGCGTCACCCGATGCGGATACACCATGGTGTTACCCCCTCCCCTCTCCCGAAAAAAGCCACTTCTGCTTTGGTGTCACCCCCACTTCTCATGGTGTGAGTGGTGTCACCCGGTGCGGCCCGCACCCTCCGCACCCCCCTAGTGACGCCACTGCTTGTAATTCCCTTGTACCAGTTGGTTGGTTCAGTTGTTGCAGTCTACGGTTGCAGGTTCGATTCTGGGCGAGGATGGCTTCTTTCACGCGCGAGGAAAACAGCCCCAAAATTGGTTTTCGTCCCGGATGGGAAACAAAGCCGGCTTGCTACCATGCTGGGTGTGTATATCATGTTACACCTGCATATAAAGTAACTCTTTCTACATGATGTAAATTATTCAAAATGTCCTGGTGCAGGAGCTCGCCTTCACCCACCCGCTGGTGGCGGCAACAGAAATTATCACAGTAAGGAATGATATAGGTCGGTAGCCACACATATACACATAAATATACCGTTCACAGTTCATCCTTGTGGTCCCGGTACTGACGGGTACATGACCCTACCATAGGCGGGTTGTTATTATTTAACGATTATATTAACTGCAAAATAAATAATCAAAATGGGAATTGACTGCTACTTTGTATGATTTATTATTCTTCATATTTGCTTGCAATGTTGTTACGTGTATATTTTGGCAACTTTTCTACCTGTTAATTACGTTGTTAGGCGTTAATACAAATGGACCGTCTTGCACCCATTCATTTTTGTTCTCAGTCCAGGAAGAAAAGAATAATAAAAGCATCTGGTCGGTATCGAACCCGCACATGACGGTATACTTGATGACGAGGATGATGATGCAGGACAAATAATGTCCTAGCAGTTCTTGTTTTGGGACAACAGACCCTCGGGCCACTTCCCACTACACCACCAGAAAAAAAGCAACTCCTAACCCTTTTCCCGCCTATGGCAGGGTCTGGTACCCATTTGTCCCTCTGAATGGACACATGGTGATATATTGGTCATAGATTTTTTTCTGCAGCCGGTTGCCGGCCAAAGCTGCACCCCTACGCATATTTATCGTCGTTGTAGTGTTCGTTGGGGAATGCTACCGACGCCAAGGGGCGAGCTCCTACACCTGGAAATTTTGCCTCAATTTACCCGTTGCGTAGTAGAGAGGGTTCTTTTACGTGCAAGTGCCATCGTGCACCCACACGGGACCTCGGTTTTACTTCTCATCCGAAAGAAGGCACACTCGCAGCTTCTCTCTTTCCCGAAAGAAGCCGACCCACCACGGTCCAGTATCGAACCTAGAACTACTGGCGTAGTTGCCGAGCGTGCTAACCACTATGCCACCGTGGCGGGTGCTACACCACCAGAAAGAAGGTTTGAATTTGTCCTCTCAACGTCCTAGAAATCCGCCTAGAAGAGGGCCTTTTAATTACAGTAGAGTGATCGTTCATGCTACAGGGCTTTACTTCCAATTCGGGACACAAACCCGGGAATACGTCCAAAAGAAATCTCTCGGGACCTTCTCTCAGGATCGATCCTGTGTCCATGAACTTTAAGCTGTGGATGAGGGTGATTCACTGTCCATCAGAGCCTGAAACCTCTAAATGTCAATAACCGACACCAGGTGGTTAAAAGCATTGGGGGGGGTGTTCCCTATATAGAAAAAGTGGTTGGGGAGTAAGCCAGACAGCCATAACAGGACGAACCCTTAGGAGGCTGCCCGCGGGAGATGAGGAGGTAGGTGAAAGGACGAAGGAGAGGGTTAATTTACAGCAACCCATCGTTCTTTACCAACCACCCAAGTTGGTATTGACGTGGGCTTGCGATGCTTAACTTCAGTGATCTCACAGGAACTGGTGTGTCTAACGCAACTTGGCTGTAAATGATGACATCGTAGAAGCCATCAGGTCCTTCCTGGCTGCGGTCTGCCCAGTCAGGATGGAAAGAGGAGAGACGTCACTAATTTATGCTGGACAGGATCGAACCTGTGATCATTAGCTCTAGAGCTAAAAGCATTGCCAATGGAGCTTCCGAGATGGGACATTATTAAATACTCATAACCCTACCAAAGTCCTAACAGTTATTGATCGTTTGAATGGCTGTAGCTTTAATAGAACTTGTGGGTTGGGGTGTAAGCCAGGTAGCCATAACAGGTCAACCCCTTAGGAGGCTGCCCGCAGGAGATAAGGAGGAGGAAGAGGGTTAATTTGCAGCACCCAACGTTCCTTACCAACCACCCAAGTTGGTATTGACGTGGGTGTGCGCTGCTTAACTTCAGTGATCTAACGGGAACTGGTGTGTCCAACGCAACTTGGCCGCACTCGATCAGGTGTGAGAACCTGAGGGTGTGGAACGCGGAGGGGGGATAGAGGTTGGTGGAGGAGGGGGTAAAAGAAAGGGAAATGATATTAAATATTTTTTACCCCTTTCGTCTGGTCCTAATATCCTATTAATTTTATGAGCGTCCTAAATGAAACGATTCCTGTCCCGTTATCGCTGATACCCAGTCAACTCTTTATCCGTCAAGAAATATGGACCATATTACCGTCAAATATATTAATTGATTGTGATCACAATTAGGTTTCTCCCACTTCCGGATAGAAAGTCCCAAACTTGACTACTTACAAAGTCCATAAAAAGAGGGCTGAAAAAGGGTTATGTGCAGGAAAGTGGGGGGAAGGGAAATGGAGAGTTATGGATACGAAAGGTCCCCTCTTTCTCCTACATATACCGACCATAATTAATTTATTAAAATACGCCACTGGTGTAATCGGTAGATAGCCAACATTACAAAAGTGGTCATCATTTTGCACGCATCAACGAGGAAGGAACAAAACGACATTTTGGGTAATCCCAACACCCCATCGCCATTACCCCCTCCCAAATATCTATTATTGTCCTATTTGGCATTTCAAGACGGCATCAGTAGTAGGAACTGACTGGATGATGTTTATTAAAATGCAAAGTAGAATAGATACCGTGAGGAGAGTTGGGGTACGCGATAAGGAGGGGGAGAGGGGAAGGAAGAGGGTCACTAAATGGGGTCCCATTACTAGACCGACAAGCCAATATCTCATCGTTACCATTCGCATCTTATTACACGGGATTAAAAGAGCGAGTGAAATAAAACTCCGCTAAGTATTATTATCTATCCATAAAATTCAATGGTCAGTAGTACACCAAGGACGAGGGCGGTCCTGGGAGGGGGACGGGACATTTAGGAGAGCTCGTAATCCAGCCACGGGACAAAAGAAGTGAGGGAATAAACTGTAGTCAGTACTCAATTCCCCTAATTATTTCTCCATCATCTAAAAGAAATAAACCTTCTTTAACATGAAATATATGACAGAAATATTTAAATTTCGGCAGAAGCCCCCCCCCTTTGACCTTTCCCGAAATGAACTAAATCCAATTAGGAAGAGTGGTTGCCATTAGCCACCCCTTCAAACTTTCCATCACTTTTTCTCTACAGTACTGAGAATATGATGTAATAAATACCGTGTGGATTAACGACCTAGTCAAATAATGGGAGGGGTCCATCAACCTGGTGTCAAAAAATAGCATTAGAAACGATGAGTGCCTCTGTAGGACCAGCCGTTCCGGTGGTAGCTTGTTTCATCGGTGTCTTAGGGCCCTTCAGTTGCAGTAGTTATTAGAGCCCGTCCACCGTAGTTCTAATGCAGAGTCTGCACAGACACTACGCTGTTACGGCGATTTTTAGGTCTTAGCAATACCCCGCGTTCTCAAGCGATCACCCATGCTAGGACTAGCTGGGGTTGCGTTGCTTAACTTCAGTGAGCAGACGAGAACTGGTGTGTCCAACGCAATAGAGCAGCTCATCATTCCTACCGCCCTTTCCGATGCCCAATCATCCCGGTAGTTCTGGGAACACTAGCGACAAATTAATGGACGATTTTTTTTCCTGCGCCCGGTTACCGACCTGATGCACAACCCCAGCTTATTCCTAACTTCTTTCAGGGAAGGGGGGCGGGCGATTTCCTTTATGGACAGAAGAGGGAAGGGAATAGAGGGCACGATCTACCTCCTAATCCTGGGAATCTGACAGGGCTACAATCCATGTAGTAAGGACCTTTTTACGTTCTTTTGTGGGAGCGGCGAATTGCGTTGGACACACCAGTTCTTGTCTGATCACTTAAGTTAAGCAGCGCAACCCCAGCTAGTACTGACATGGGTGGCCGCTTGGGAAAACTGGGTACTGCTAATACCCCAAAATCGTCTCATTAGTGTAGTGTCTGTGCAGTCTCTGCATAAGAATTATGCTGTGGACGGGCCTTTGTAGTTGAAGGGCCCTGAAACACCAACAAACAACAACGGTGTTTTGCATTCAGGTGTAGGTACTCTGTGAACTTATAGTGGGCGGGTTCGCTTCTGGCTGAGTCCTCTGAAAGTAATTCCTCGCCGAATGATGAGTAAAGTAGTGGGCCTTCTGTTGTGTTCGTTAGGTCTTTACTCTTTAGTACAAGGGAGCGGCGAGTTGCGTTGGACACACCAGTTCTCGTCTGATCACTGAAGTTAAGCAACGCAAGCCCAGTTAGTACTGACATGGGTGGTCGCTCGGGAAAGCTGGGTACTGCTAATATCCAATAATCGTCGCATTAGTGTAGTGTCTGTGCAGTCCATGCATTAGAACTATACAGTGGACGGGTCTCTAATGACCTCGTAGTTGACGGGACCTTAAACTCCAACAAACAACAACTTTAGTACAAGTCCATGGATCGCAAGTTCGCATCTGGCCGAGGTACGAATTTTAAAATCTTAGCCACCACCTTGCAGTGGATATTTGCCAACGGTTTCTGAAGCCATTATTTTAAAATTGGAAGAAAAAAAAATCAACAATAGTCTTTTTTTAAATGCGGAGGTCATTGTCAGAGATCCAAGGATTTTGAGGTCCCCCCCTCCCCTTCCATTCCCTGATTTACGCTGCCTTCTTCTCCTCATTTCTTTGTCTGGCAAATTGATTTCTTAGTCTTTTTAAAAATGTCTGCCAGGTTTCTATAATTGATAGCATACCGTGATTATTAGATCATATGCTCTATAAATATCCAAAAAAATGTCCCTCTGTCGTCCTTCTCCCTCCTCGCCACCTTCCTTAATAAAGTTTGGACTAGTGTCAACATTTTATTACCCTTTAGGTAAATTATTTTAAAATTAAAATCTGGTTCCTAAAGTCTGGCAACTACTCCTAATTTTTATACAAATTCATTCGCGTGGAGAACTTTGGCAAAATTAATCCATCTAGAAAGGGTTCTTTTACCTGCAGATCACATAGTCATACAGGTGAGCAGTTTCACTTCCCCTCTGCCCCATCGCATTCGACGAACGGGGTACTTGGAGTTCCCCCTCTAGTCCCTTTCACATCCACCTGCCTAGATCAGAATCGAATCTGTAAATTTGGATCTCTTGTCACCCAGGCACCATCTAAAGTTGCCCCAACCCCAATATTTCATCTCATGTATCAGTTTGGTCAGGCTAGAACCCAACTCTGGGAAAATCTGGTCGATCTACCGGCTATGGACCTTATACTGCAACCCCTTTGCTTATTTATAATTTATTTTCTTTGTTGGGGCTTCACATATTTTAATCCATGTAGCAACACTGTAGGGCACCACTGTATTCCTCATTTGGGACGAAAGGGTCCCGAATGCTTCTTGTTGAGAAGCAGGTCCTCTTTGAATCTGTAGTCATGAACTCACGTGATTACCTAGCTACCGAAGTGGATGTGGGGAGCGGCGAGTTGCGTTGGACACACCAGTTCTCGTCTGATCACTGAAGTTAAGCAACGCAACCCCAGTTAGTACTGACATGGGTAGACGCTTGGGAAAATTGGGTAATGCTAATACCCAATAATCGTCGCATTAGTGAAATGTCTGTGCAGTCCCTGCATCAGAACTACACTGTGGACGGGGCTATAATGACCTTGTAGTTGAAGGGCCCTAAAACACCAACAAACAACAACAATAAGGGGATGTGGGACCTCGTTTAGGCAACAAACAAAATTGCTGCTAAACATGAAAAGCGGTCAAAAATGACCACTTCCGTTCTTTATTGCGTCGACCCACGTCATCCTCGCTCTCCAAGAGGCAAGCATACTTCGATTGTTCCGAGTGCAGGTTAATTACTGACCACTAATATTTTTGTCCACTTTGAGAAGAGCACTGCCAGTGCCGACGAAGGGGGTCCGAACATCACCCCAGAACTACTCTTATTCCCCTTGTCAAATTTTTCCTCAAGGTCCGGCGACGTCTCTCGACGACCCCCCCCCCCTCCTGGGGGTGTCTATTATTCGGCTAAATAGTTAAAAATGGCGGTAAAATTTTGTAACTTTCCCTAATTTTTGGCAGGTCATTTAGCCTCCATAAATCGTATCTTTAAATGGGTCCCCTTTAAATTGGGTAAGAAAAAAAAAGGGTTTCATTACGTTCGTCACTTGTTTAATCCATAAGTCAGTGGTGTGGGGCTCCTATTTCGGGAAAAGAAGTTCAACCTACATTTTTGAATTTGCTGTCTATAAGACCCGCCTCGGTGGCGCAGGAGGTAGTATGCTCGATTACTGCATTAATGGTTCCAGGTTCGATACTGGCTCGACGGGGGTTGGCTTCTTTCGGGCGAGAACAGGTCCTGAGTGCGACCGGAGTTTCATCCGTCAGATGAGAAGTAAAGCCGTGGTGAAACCTGAAACATTTGATTGTGACGTAGGCAAAAAGTACTGTGTTTGCGCATGCTCAACACTGCGCGAACACGTCACAATCGAATGTGCAGCACTATCTAATTATTAATACATAGTTAAGTTACCCTAGGGTCCACTAAAATGACCTTTTCATTTTATGTTCTGTCGTTATTTATGCATTCTCCACTCAGTGTTGAGTGTGACGTCTACTTGTGCCTTGGCTGTTCATTTGGTAAAATGTTTGGTTCTGAAGTTCGGAGTTCCGACTTCCATCCTGTTGGAACTTGGAAGTGCATGTTACTTCCGGTTGGGAAGTACCTAGGCAGGCGGATTGAAGGTAAACACAGAAATAACTAAAATCAAGCCTGTGATTCATGCTTTCTTGGTGTCCCGTGACGTTTTACGATCTTCTATTGGACAAGTTGGTGTCCAGTGACAGGTTTTTTTTTTTGATAGATGTCTGGTCACTTACATAACTGGTGTCTGCGTCACTTTGGTGGGTGTCAGGCTTGATGTCATATTTCATGTTGTGTCCCATTTCGGTAGATGTTCGACCTTATTTTCTCACCAGTAAAATGTTATTAAGTGAACTTTGTAATTCGGTTAGTTGCGCGTCCTTGTCCTCACCCACTCATAGTACGCGGGTTCGTCTCTGACCAAGGGCGTTTGTTTTCTCTTTCTATTTGATAGTACGTATTACGGTTAAAATGGCGTAGAAATCGAATTGTTAAATAACGCCTGTATGGCGAGATCACATTTTTTTGGGCGTATTATCATTGTCCTTCCCGCCTCGGTGGAGCAGGTGGTAGCGTGTTCGGTAACCGCGTCAGTGGTTCTAGGTTCCACACTGGATCGAGGTGAGTTGGCTTCTTTCAGGCGCGAGAGAGGGAGAGAGACCGAGAGAGAGGGAGAGGGAGAGAGAAAGACCGAGACACAGGGAGGGAGAGACCGAGACAGAGGGAGAGAGAGAGAGAGAGACCGAGACAGAG
>JAAFCE010006949.1:22007256-22027097 GCA_013389805.1 Trigoniulus corallinus | reverse complement strand
TACAAGTAATAAGTCTGTCTGTATTTATGTGTGTGTAACTGTGGGTCTTGTCTTTTCAACAGTTTTTTTTTGTTTCTGTCTTCTTTTCTCTCCTCTCCCCCCTATTGGTTTGATATGTGTTGCTAAGCCTACTTTGTGCAATGTCTGCGTGTTAGGAATGCGAAGGGAAAATTTCGTTTTATTTTTCTTTATTGTTCCATCTTACCGTAGAAAATAAATTTAGTTGCGAAACTTGGTATTATTCGTTGTAGAAACAATGTGTGGTCAATGAAAAAAGTGCTTGTTTCTATATATATATATATATATTTCTTACTCTCTGTGATGTCGAATAATGTGTTGTTCTGTCGTTTAGTTCGGCTAGCTAGACTGTAATATAATTTGTACGTGAGTTGAGCACGAACGCACTTCCCTTTTAGTGCCGCACGTGATTTGTGTTCTATCTTCTTCCAGTTCCGTATTTTATTCTTTTTGTTTTGCACCATTCGAACTTCTAACGTTGGAAGAAAAAGAAATGGCGAAGACGTGTCATGTGCAAAAGTTTTTAAATTCAGATATGTGCAGTAGGCCCCTTATGACCCGCTGCGGTGGCGTAGTGGTTAGCACACTCGGCAACTGCGCCAGTAGTTCTAGGTCAGATACTGGACCGAGGTGGGTCGGCTTCTTTCGGGCGAGAGAGAGAGAGAGAGAGAGGCCGAGAGTGTGCCTTCTTTCGGATGAGAAGTAAAACCGAGGTCCCGTGTGGGTGTGTACCATGGCACTTGCACGTAAAAGAACCCTGTCTACTACGCAACGGGTAGATGAGGCAAAAATTTCCAGGTGTAGGAGCTCGCCCCCACCCTGGCGTCGGTAGCATTCCCCAACGAACACTAGACCGACGATAAATAAGCGTAGGGGTGCAGCTTTGGCCGGCAACCGGTTGCAGAAAAAACTATGACCAATATATCACCCTGTGTCCATTCAGAGGGACAAATGGGTACCCGACCCTGCCATAGGCGGGAAAAAGGGTTAGGAGTTGCTTTTACGGTAGGGTTATTGTGTGACCCTTGCTAAATTTATTTCACTGAAACGAATTAGACTAGGAGTTACCACTCAGTCTTTTGTTAACTTATTCATGAAATCATATCTGAAGTTGTGGGGTTTTTTTTTCAGTTACCTTGCTCTGTGTGGGAGAAAGAGAGAGAAGGAGAGCGATTTTGCATGTTTTGCACTGGCGTTCATCCGTTAATGTTCTTCAAGGCAACACGAATAGGGCAGAATGGATGGTATAAAGCCACGATGGTGCTTATTAACCCAGACCGATGCGAGAATCAATTAAACAGAAGCTCGAGCCTTGTATTAGGCATGTGCAGTATTTTAAAACAATCGAGGTGCTGTAGATAGAGGAAGTATTAAATAATAAATGCTAATGAGCAGTATTCCGTGGATTATTGCAACATTAGTTATTTTGTGTGTAAATATGGGCACGCCTAACAAGTCCTCTTCTCGGATGTAACATGTACATATTACTTGACGTTGACAAATGAATCGCCATTGCGAAAATATGCACAAATATGAACTGGTAGTATACACGTGTTTCTATTAAGGAGTGGTCACTCGATTTTATACCATTTAATGTTTCTGTCAACGAGGTTTTATGTAAATTTTTTGAAGTGAATCAAATAACCGCAATCAAGTTGTAATTCTTGGCCAACCGTGATGACCTCCCTTCCGAACTATCACCTCGCAGGTTTTCTTGATGCGAGCAAGACGACGATGATGATGATGGCAGGATCTTGAAGAAACTATCTTCTTAAACCTTAATGTCACGTCTTTTTTCTTGTTGATTGCATTTTAATGGTACCAGGATGACAAAGTTCATTCACAAAATTGGTTGGGGGTACCAGAGGTAGGGGAAGGCCAAAACGGACGTGGGAACAGGTGATGCAGAGGGACATGGAGACGTATGGGGAGGATGGAGACATGGTGGGGGATAGGAGGGAGTGGAGAATGAGAACCCGCAGACCCGACCCCGCCACAGGCGGGAGGAGGGTGAAATGATGATGACTTCTCTATTGCTTGGAACCACTTTAAAATGTTGAATTTTCATTTTCCGGAAATCGTGCCCTTGTAAGAAATAACTTGTCCTCTTTGAATGCTAAAATGTCAGGGTGTGCAGCTGGGATTCCCAATCCTATGCCTGCGGCCGCCATTGCGTTAGATACGCCAGTTCTCGTCTGATCACCAGTGCCGGATTTAGATATTGAGAGGCCCTAGGGTATTTCAATTTTAAGGCCCTTTTGTGAACCCCTTTTGTTAAGTTTTGAAGCCCGCTAAATGTTGAGGCCCTAGGCTTCAGCCTAATTAGCCTATTGGTAAATCCGCCACTGCTTATCACTGAAGTTAAGCAATGCAACCCCAGTTAGTACTAACGCGGGTGGCCGCTTGGGAACACTGGGTAACGCTAATACCCAAAAATCGTCGTAACAGCGTAGTGTCTGTGCAGACTCTGCATTAGAACTATGCAGTGGACGGGGCTCTAATGACCTTGTAGTTGAAGGGCCCTAAAACACCAACGAATCAATCAATACATTTGCAAATTTCATATAAAGGGGTGATGGCATGACGTCGGCACCCTACTATTTAAAAATATCGTCAATGAGTTCTTATCCTCTCGTTATCCTTCCCCCCCTTGTCCATTTTTGTCTTTTTCTATCGGTTTGTGAGTATAACTCGGGCCTGTCCATCCAGTCATAAACTCACGCAAGTGTAGGGTGCTTGTCCGCCTGATTTTAAGATGTCCAGTTTGATATTCGGCAAATTTCGTTTCGAGGTAAATTGTGGCGATTCTATCTGCTTGTCCACCAATTCACCGTCCTGAACTTCTGATTCGGGTATTGGGGAGAGTGAGCGTGAAGGGACACTGTCCAAACTGTTCATGAGCTGTTGTGGGGAGTTTTGTGAATTTATGCTTAATTTTTTTGTGACTGAAGACGGGGAATCTTTTCAAGTGTAAGGGTGACATCTTACACCTAATGGTTTTACATTTCATTTGGGACAGAAAACGTTACCACCTAGCTGGTCTCCTCGACCTTCTAGGATCGAACTTGCGATAATGAATTCAAGTACACTACCAGTTGAGTTAGCGAGAAGGGTACTAGGTACGATGTGGTGTGTGTCCCACATGGGACGTGAAAGAAATACCAATGGTTAGATGATTTAAGCAGGGGTTGGTCGTTGACGGCCAGCATGTTGTTTTTTTTTTTTTTTGAGCTAGGTTGGTGGTGGTGGCGGCGGCGGTGACGTCTATATTAAGAAATGATATGGTTTTTTTATTATTAATTTCGATATGAATTTGATGGATTTGGATGGGCCCCCTCAACTACAAGGTCATTAGAGACCCGTCCACTGCGTAGTTCTAATGCAGACTGCACAGCCACTACACAAATGCGACGATTTTTTGGAGTATTAGCAGTACCCAGTTTTCCCAAGCAGCCACCCATGTCAGTGCTAGCTGGGATTGCATTGCTTAACTTCAGTGATCAGACGAGAAGTGGTGTGCCCAACGCAATAAGCCGCTCCCTGAAACTTGGAGATTGTTGATTTGGAGTAGTGGCAGCAGCAGGAGAACCAGGCAAGATTGTTGTCAGTTTGGTCAAGTGCTGTAGATTGAAATTCGAGATTATGTCATGTGATAACTGAAATTAAGCAACACAACCCCAGCTAGTAGTAACACCCGCCGCGGTGGCGTTGTGGTTAGCACGCTCGGCAACTGCGTCAGTAGTTCTAGGTTCGATACTGAACCGAGGTGGGTCGGCTTCTTTCGGGCGAGAGAGAGGCTGCGAGTGTGCCTTCTTTCGGGTGAGAAGTAAAACCGAGGTCCCGTGTGGGTGTACGATGGCACTTGCACGTAAAAGAGCCCTCTCTACTACCCAACGGGTAAGGAGGCATAATTTCCAGGTGTAGGAACATTCCCCAACGAACACTAGACCGACGATAAATAAGCGTAGTGGTGCAGCTTTGGCCGGCAACCGGCTGCAGAAAAAATTATGACCAATATAGTGCCCTGTATCCATCCAGAGAGACAAGATGGGTACCCGATCCTGCCTTTGGCGGGAAAAGGGTTAGGAGTTATTGTAACCCCAGCTAGTAGTAAGTTGGGTCGCTGTCTGGGAAAACTGGGTACTGCTAATACCCAAAAATCGTCACATTTGCGTAGTGTCTGTGCAGTCTCTGCATTAGAAGTGCAATTTGGACGGGGCTCTTATGACTTTGTAGTTGAAGGGCCCTAAATACCAACGGAACAAAAACGAGATTATGTTATAGACGTGGACGAGGGGCAGTATTACTTTTTGGCGTCTTTTTTTCTCAAGCCATAATCATGTTAGGTGGGGTTCAAAGTACTAGATAAGAATGCAATTGCTTGCTGTATACAAGTATAAAACCCCTCAATTAGTTAGATATTTGAAGGTATGAAGTAAAGGCTAAATTATAATGGATTTAGACCGTCCCCCTTTCCTCCTCCTCCATCTCTCATGTGGAAAAAGGCTCAGATCTGAAGAGGTCCTCCAAGTTTTTGGGTGTGTTCAATATTTAGGGTTTTTAGTAGTAGTAGTGCCTAGCGCAACCAGCAAAAAATATATGCGAGAATTGATTCTTTGCTTAGATAGTAGGTATGTGACATGTTCACTAACCTTGTAGTGTACTTTTAGATATTCGTGCACATTTTTATAATATTTTTATATGAAAAGTCAAAGTCTAATTATAATAATACCCCTTTACAAGAAATAGTTGTTGATTTGAATTGCATGTTTTGAATACGAAAAATAGGCAAGAAAAAAACGGTTTTTTGTCTGGGTATTACAAAAACGACACGACATTAATAGGTGCTGATGGATCGTTGTCGTTAATTTTTGATACAATTTCTTAAATTTCGAAGAGGTATGAAGTATGACGTCAGGTGGTGACTGACCACTCTGAAATTTGGTGTCCTGAAAGCACTCCCCAAATTGTATCACGAAAATGTCACAAATTTTCTTGAGTTTCCTTACTAAGGTTTTGGGAGCGGCGAGTTGCGTTGGACCAAGACACCGAAGTAGACGTTGACCTCCTGTGGCAGGGCCGAGTCTCTGCAACTTCTGGCTCGTCATCCTTTTTTATTTTCGCTAGGCCTGCATCCATCCCCGTAAGGTATCTTGTCCCACAATAGCACCGGGAGCGGCGAGTTGCGTTGGACACACCAGTTCCCGTCTGATCACTGAAGTTAAGCAACGCAAGCCCAGTTAGTACTGACATGGGTGGTCACTCAGGAAAGCTGGGTACTACTAATACCCAATAATCGTCGCATTAGTGTAGTGTCTGTGCAGCCTCTGCATAAGAACTATGCTGTGGACGGGGCTCTAATGACCTTGTAGTTGACGGGACCTTAAACTCCAACAAACAAACACTAAGGTTTTGCAAGTAAGTTTTCATATTTTAAGGTTAAATTACGCTTAGCCCGCCGCGGGTGGGTAGCTCGCCCGGTGACTGCGTCAGTAGCTCTAAGTTGGCTCCTTTCGGACGGGAGAGAGAGGGCCCGACTGTGCCTTCTTTCGGATGAGAATAAAAACCAAGGTCCTGTGTGGTGTACGATGACATTTTCCTGTAAGTTGTGTTGGACACACCAGTTCTCGTGAGATCACTGAAGTTAAGCAGCACAAGCCGACGTTAGCACCAACAAGGGTGGTTGGAAAAGAACGTTGGGTGCTGCAAAGTTCCCCTTTCCTACGTCCACTACCTACCTCCTCATGTCCTGCGAGCAGCCTCCTAAGGGTTCATCCTGTTATGGCTGTTTGGCTAACTCTCCAACCCGTTAAATGTATCCAGAAAAGAACCCTCTCTACTTTGCAACGTGTAGATGAGGCGAAATTTCCAGGTGTAGGAGCTCGCCCCCCCCCCGGCGTCGGTGGAGTGTCCCAACGAACAGCTGACCGACGATAAATAAGCATAGGGGTTGCAGATTTGGTCGGCAACCGTATGTGGGTAAACACGGCCCAGTATATCCCCCTTGTGTCCATTCAGAGGGACTAGATGGGTACCTGACCTTCCCATAGGCGGGAACGGCGGGATCGTACCACGTGGCATTCAAATTTTTAAAACTGCAATTGAGACCACCATTTCAAGGTAGCCTGCTGTATATGGTGGTGGCCGTTGTGCTTTCATCCCTGAACGGGACACAAACGCAATGGTGGCATCGTTGTAAGTGTTTCGTCTTCGAATGTTCATAGCATGTTTAAAATTGTTGCTAGGTTTATAATAAAATAAAGATGTTGTTGCTATCAAAGCTCTCAACTTCTCTTTCTTGCAAATAGGCCATCTTAATATGCAACTACTGTATGTTGATTATCATTTCCGGTAATTCTACTTGTGAGTTTGTTCTCGTGTCCCTTTACCGGATATGCTTCCTAGAAAGTATTTTAACTTCTGTTTTTTTAACTGATTTAGACTATCAACATAATATTGAACTCATTCTACTTCAATCTGTTGCCCCCCTTGCTCAGTTGTTTCCCTTCTCCCGCTCTAGACAATGTTAAATGAATTTAGTGATGGGGTTAGAAAACTGTCCATTTATGCGTTGAAGAGCAGCAGGCAGGTTTTGAAAACTTTTACCATGTTCCACGGGAGCGGCTTATTGCGTTGGGCACACCAGTTCTCGTCTGATCACTGACGTTAAGCAACGCAACCCCAGTTAGTACTGCCATGGGTGGGCGCTTGGGATAACTGGGTACTGCTAATGCCCAAAAATCGTCGCAATGGTATAATGCCTACGCAGTGTAACGGGGCTCTAATGACCTTGTTGTTGAAGGGCCCTAAAACACCAACAAACCAAAAAAGCCATGTTTCACGTGCAGATCAAAACAATTTGAAATAATCGTCGTCCGCAGGAAGAAGATTCTGGGCTCACAAACCCTTTTGAATTAAAAACATTAAGCAGCTGGGCAGCACCACCGTTGCTCAAGAAGTCGGGGACAGTGCCACTGTTGCTCAGGAAGCTGGCCAGTAAGAATTTGTTTCTGAAGGCTGGACAAACGCAATTGTTGCTCAAGGAGCTTGACGATGCGAATGTTACTCAGGAAGTTGGTCAGTGCCAGCAGAAGTAGGACAGCACGAATGTTACTTAAAACGCTGGGAACTCAACGTTGCACAAGGAGTCTGACAGCATAGTAGGTTCTTAAGATGCTGAACAGACCCTGAATATTTTTCAAGAAGGTTTAGAGCTCAAGTATTGCACAACAAGTTGGGCAACGGGAGTGTTGTACAACAAGTTGGACAGCGAGAAACGTTGCTCAACAGCGAACGCTGAGCAGCCCTTGATCACCTGATTACAAATAATTCGACATGCAAATTTTTTGGGCTGTCTGAAGAACTGTAAGTGGACCCACCTGATTGGCACAGGAGGTAGCGTGCTCGATTACTGCGTCAGTGGTTCTAGGTTCGGTTGGCTTCTTTCAGACTAGAAAGAGGCCCCGAGTGCGCCTTCCGTCAGATGAGAAGTAGGCCTACAACCCTGGTCCCGTCTGGTGTACAATGTTATTTGCACGTAAAAGAATCCTCGTTTCTATGCAACAGGTAGATGAGGCTAACTTCTAAGGTGTAGGAGCTCGCCCCCTTCTATCAGTGGAGTGCCCTAACGAACAGTAGGCAGACGATAAAATAAGAATAGGGGTTGTAGCTTTGGTCGGCAGCCGGCTGCAAAAAAATGCCGTCCAACAGATCACTCATGTGACAAAGATGAGTACTGGATTAGTTTAAAGGGTTGGGGAGTAAGCCAGGCAGCCATAACAGGACGAACCCTTAGGAGGCTGCCCGCGGGAGATGAGGAGGTAGGTGAAAGGACGAAGAAGAGGGGTAATTTGCAGCACCCAACGTTCTTTACCAATCACCCATGTTGGTATTGACGTGGGCTTGCACTGCTTAACTTCAGTGATCTCACGGGAACTGGTGTGTCCAACGTAACTTGGCTGCACAAAGATGATGTACAAAGAGAGGGACAAAGATGAGTACCAGACCCTACCATAGGCGTGAAAAGGGTTAGTAGTTGATTTTGATGAAATCTAAATTGTCTACATTGCGCATCTTGAGGAATCGACTTCATGGAATTCAGAATAATATGGCTATTTATTTTGAGCCAGAGGTGGTGACACCAACTTTCGACGTGATATACAGTACCCTATTGTTTAAGAGACGCCTGTCGCACGAATTTCTTGAAGTCTGAATCCAGGAATAAAGAAAATAGTGATGTCGACATGACTTAACATATGTTACACTGCTTTTATGTGCATTCATTACGAACCATAGGTGTGCACGTGTATGTACACTTCCTCGTAGGCTCGCACCCATTTAATATCGGACCATACATTATGTTTTTATATTTTTATTATTGTTATTAAATGCTTGTGACCTCGGCGACTTTACTACTATCTTCTTTGTTGATGCAAATGTTTATTTTTAAAATGTGTCACTGTTTGCCAAATTGCGGAAAGACGTCCCATAAGGGTTATTTCAATATTGACATTCTACCGATCTTTAGTCTTTTGTTTCTGTGATAGTTTAGAGAGGGTACTTGGCGGCCTCCGTTGTCTGTCATCGAAGAATGTTGAAACGTTCGATTCTTGGGTGCAGTATGATTGGAATTCATCGTGTCATTTTTGCACTCAAGTTCGCAGGCTTCGGAATAGAACCTTTGTTGGCCTTCATGTCAACTCTCATTTTGCATTTGTTGTTGTTGGTGGTGGTGTTTTAAGGCTCCTCACCTAAAACTGTCATTAGTGCCCCGTCCACTGCATAGTTGTAATACAGAGCCTGCACAGACACTACGCTGTTAAGACGATTTTTTGGGTGTTAACAGATCCCAATGTTCTCAAACGGTTACTCATCCTAGTACTGTCTGGGATTGCGTTGCTTAACTTCAGGGATCAGACGGTGAACTGGTGTATCCAACGCAATACAGCCGCTCCCCTCATTTTGCACCATTTCTTCACAGGAAATGATGGCATGAACCATGCTTAATTTTTTTTGTCCGAGTGATTGCGTTGTAGAAAGTGTGGGAGCGGCTGTAGTGCGTTGGATACACCAGTTCATCGTCTGGTCACTGAAATTAAGCCACGCAAACCCAAGTAGTACTAGTATAGGTGACCACTTGGGAAAACTGGGTACTGCTAATACCCAAAGATCGCTTAACAGCGTAGTGTCTTTGTAGACTGCATTAGAACTACGCAGTGGACAAGGCTCTAATGACCGTTGTTGTTTTAAGGGCCTATTTGACGACAATGTCTAATCTACAATGACTTAATCTAGGACCGGTACTAGGGTCTTCAGTGTCTGCCTGAAAATCTTTAATAAACGGCCCTCCCCGTTATTCTGAATACTGTTGAATATAACTCTAATTATTGAAACATGGAAATGGTGCCCACCTGCAGTGCAAGCTGTGAACGCCCGTTTCCTCTAATTCCCGTTTCCTCGTTCTTCTGAGGCCCTGATTCCTCCAAAAACTTGGTAGTTCTTTCAGCAACTATAAACTACTGACGAGCACAGTTGAAAATGAGACATGGGAGCGATCACAGTGGTTAAAATAGGCCCCGTCGTGATGCGTGAGGTACGAAGGAAATGGTTTTTTTGTTTTTAATTTATCAATTTTATGGAGTAAATTTACCCGCCTCGGTGGCTCAGTGGGTAGCACGCTCGGTATATGCGTCAGGAGTTCTAAGTTCGATACTGGACCGAGGTGGGTTGGTTTCTTTCGGGGCGAGAGAGATGCCCCGAGTGTGCCTTCCTTCGGATGAGAAGTAAAACCGAGGTCCCGCGTGGTGTACGATGGCATTTGCACGTCAGAGAACCCTCTCTACTATGCTACGGGTAGATAAGTCAAAATTTCCAGGTGTAGGAGATTGCGCCCTGGTGTCAGTGGAATTCCCCAACGAGGAGGAGACCGACGATATAAGCATATGGGGTTGCTGTTTTGGTCGTCAACCGTTTGTGGAATTACACTGTCCAGTAGATCGCGTTTGTGTCCATTCAGAGGGACAAGGTGGGTACGCGACCCCGCCATAGGTGGGAAAAAGGTTAGGAGTCGCTTTTTTTTGGAGTAAATTTGTAGAAGAGATGAGAGAGGTTTATTGGATAATTTATTTCTACCAGATATCTTCTCTGTCGCAGTGGCTCATTGAGTTGCATACTTACTTTGTGAGGTCATGGCTGCAAGTTCTATTCCGTAGATAGTTTTTTAGACGAAATGGTAATACGTATGTCAAGCATCTCGCTCTTTGGCGTCGAAAGAAGTCAGTCTGAGTGAAATCAGCAAGGGGTCGACAGGGTTAAGAATGAGGATTTTTTTTATAAATAATATGTAGCCAATGGCCAGGAGGTAGCGTGATTGACTATTCCGTCAGAGGTTCGCGGTTCGTTACTGGTTCAAGGTGGGTTTGTCTTCTTTTGGATGTGAGAGAGAGGTCCCGAGTACGCCTTCTGTCGGATCGGAAGTAAAGCCGTGACCCCGTGTGGTTTAAGATGGCATTTGTACGTAAAAGAACCCTCTCTACTGTGCAGCGGGTGGAACTTCACCCCTGACGTCGGTGAAGTGCCCCAACGAACAGTAAGACAAGGCGCAAAATGAGGCCGCAGGGCGACGCAGCGTAACGCAGCCCTGCGAAATTCTGCTAGCAGGCAATCACCACACATTGAACGCAGTTTTTCAACTTACTGGTTTGCAATTTGCGTCAACTAAAATGGCTTTCAACGTAACAGTGATTGCCTGTTAGCAGAATTTCGCAGGGCTGCGTTACGCTGCGTCACCCTGCGGCCTCATTTTTCGCCTTGCCTAAACTGACGATATATAAGAATAGGGGTTGCAACTTGCGTTCTAATGAAAATCAATGCTGGAATTGCAACGGTCATCGACTCAGATCTTCCAGAAAATTGGAGTAAACAGCCGACATTTCAGTTCGTCTGCATCGTCTCAATTCGTGGGGTAGGCCTGCGGGGTTCCAGACGCCTGGCTGGGGTGACCCCAATCAGAGTATGTTCAGTGGACCCGCAGACCCGACCTTGTCACAAGCGGGAGAATGGTATAATGATGATGATGGTTGGAACTTTGGACAGGGCCGGCTGCTTTAAAAACATCGTCCAATAAGATCGCCCATGTGTCCATTTAGAGGGACCAAGATGGGCACTCGACTCAGTTGCTTTGAAGCCAATAAGATTACATGTTACAATCTCCGTTTCGATTTGAGGAGACATGAATAATTGTTTCGTAGTTTAGATGTTTCCTTAGCCGTGCGAATTTTAGTCCTACCGTATTAGGATAGTACGTAGTTACGGGCTCGATTCTGGTTGGGGTTGTTTCGTGGTTTCAATGGTAGTCTTATAAAAAGTAGCTACTTAGAATCGGTGGTGTCGTTCACAATGCAGCCCTCTCATGTAGGTGATACATCTGCGCCACTGTAAAGTTTATTAACGTGGTTTTGCACAGCAGTTTAGTAGATGCGCGTGCACTAGTTCCAAAATTCCTTTTCATTGTTCTAACGAATTTGGAGGATGCATTTTTGGAAAGTGTGGTTTGTCGTTTTTTTCTCTCTCTCTCTCTCTTTCTTTATGAAATTCACAAAATTGTGTCGTTATAAATTTCGTTTCATTTCGAGAGGGTATATTTAGTACTAGGACTGACAGAAGAAGTAGTTGAATGCGACTTATGACGATTTCTATGCGGTCTTATTTGCAAGGAGTTGAAACACTATTTCTTGACGGCATTCAAGGTATAAATAAACTACCACGGCCCTATTTTGTATCTAAAAATACTAATGATGTTCGGGAATGAGCTATGAAGAAATCTATGACCCTTAAGTGAGGATAGCACTGCTGCGCGCACAACAAATAGAGATTTTTCAAGGATTTGGCGCTTCTACTATTTATAGTATGCTGTGTTTTGTATTTTTATATATGTGTGTATGAATATGTATGCTACTCCAAAAGAATGTCTTGAACCAAAGAGAGAGAAACAATGGAGTTTTATGCTTATGACACACGAAGATATACATATTACTACTACATCTGCTCTTCAGTGTTGAAATTCCCACTTAGTAATGATTGGTTATTACATGTATGTATTCTATCAGATTCGTTGTTACTTCATTATTACTCCGAATTTGTTTCACTACTTGAAAGCAAAAAGCCATTTTGAATTTCTTCTTTTTACAGGGCGCTTACTTACCTCTCTCTCTCAGTATTAGTATACGTGTGTGTGCCAGCACTTAAGATGAAGTCAAATATAGTTTTTTAAAGAAAGTTTTTCAACAGAATTTGTTATGATTAGATAATTCTTTACAATAATGCTATTCTCTAATCGGAAAGGGACATATAGTTTTACTGTAAGTCATTGCTCTTAAGAGTCATTGCTCATGGCGCAGAGACCAAAGTAGTAGTAGCCACCTAGGGATAGATTGGCATCCCTTCTGAAGTGAGTAGGAAGATGTTCATAGAGACCATTTATAGTCGTCGTGTCGTTGTCCTTCTTGTCTACAGGCTATCCAAAGAGCCCTCTTTCCTGCTGCCGTCCTTGTAAAGTGTGGAACCCCCAAAGCCCCACCTATATCCTGACATCTTTATCAACTAAACGAGCAGCGAATTGCGTAGGACTCACCAGTTCTCGTCTGATCACTGAAGTTAAGCAGCTCAACCCCAGCTAGTACTGACATGGGTGGCTGCTTAGGAAAACTGGGTACTGCTAATACCCCAAAATCGTCGCAGTAGTGTAGTGTCTGTGTAGTCTCTGCATCAGAACTATGCTGTGGACGGGGCTCTAATGCCCTTTGTAGTTGAAGGGCCCTAAAACACCAAATAAACAAAACAATCAACTAAACATGTATTGCTACTTCAAAGTCAATCTGATTATGTTCAGTGGTGGTTTCTTCAGTTGGTGAGGTACTGTATTTCATGTTAACCTCTTGGCATTTAAGGCGTTTAATGTTTTAAGGTGAGAGCGGCGGCAGGCTCGCATGCATGTGGATTTTCCCAATTGACGTCTACTTAAACAGGCTCCGACGTGTATAAGGTGACGTCGGACAAGCAATATAGGGTCGCCATCATGTTCTTCTGTCGTCAGACAAAGAATTAACTGACCTGGGTCAAAGATAAACCTGTCTACCTTGAGCTTCACAGTTGGGGATTGATTTTGGGTCCCTTGCACAGCAGGTGGAAGAGACCACAGTCCTGATGAATATAGTGTGCCCATCTTTGGAAATGATATTGATGTGGTATTGGGAGTGGGGGGGTGAACAGCTTGTTAATGTTGTCGCAGTTTTTTGACAGTGAGGAACAGGGCAAAATGTTGTTGACTTGGGATGGTTCTAGTATTGTTTTTTTAATCATACTTGCAAATGAAGTTTTATTTTTATACCCCCACTTTTTTTTCATTGGTTTCTTAATGTTATTTGTATATTGACATTCGTGTTTGATAATAGGGCTTTGACGAATCGGGGATTTCTTGAAACAGCGTGTTAGAAATGGTGAAGGAATCAGGCGTCGAATTAAAACTATAACCCCCTTCATCTCCCCCAGTCATAGTAATTGAGGTAACTTTAGGAATGAACGATAATCTCGTTGAATTAAGCCTTTCATTTCACATCATTTCTAAAGCAGCATTAAGAAATGTGTCTCAAGATTCCTACAAATGTTTGTTCAAAGACAGGTAATTAACGTTGTCTTTTTTTTTTAAAAAAAAAATACTGATGAAGTTTTTCTGAAGTCATCTCTCTAATTTTACTTTGTATTGTAGACCGGAAGTCGAGTAACATACCTTTGGTCAGTCACTGATTAGCCTTGATGGGAATGGGATGGAAGAGGGACACGGTGGCGTGGTATGTTCCTATACTAAATTTTTTATTTATAGAACCCTTTGATGTTAAGGCTGCTATTTTGAGACTGATCAGACGACTTGTGTTGCTTAACTTCCTTTTTTTTGGTTAAAAACATGAGGAACTATTATTGATATTTGCTTATATATTGAACCTTGTAAATTCAAATGGTATGAGATGTTCCTGTGATCATCCCTGAGAGGTTGGTTCGTAGTCGTCCTTTTTTTTTTTCGGTAAGTCCTGACCCCCCAGTACTGAAAGAGGCAACTAATTTTACTTTGGTCCCTGCTATTTAAATGATTTCAATGTGTTATTGTTGTTGCTGCTGCTCAGAAATTTGTATATGGTTAACAAACAACAAGTGATGTACTTGTACGTTTGCTGTTTGTTTACTGTTTCCTGTTTCATCAACGGAAATGGAAAACAGCTGTCCATGTCTGGAAAAGTTTATGCATTATTCTTCAACAGACTGCGTTTTTCCTCTTTGTTTCAGACTGCCATTTTTAACTTAACGTTATAATCAAATTAATCTTGAAATTTGATAATGTATTTTATTCCAAATACGGTCCTTTGTCGTAATTTCATGGTCATGTTGCGTCTCCAGTTACTGATTTGTAAGCGACAACACCTCAATTGTAATCATTTTATTGGGAACTGATGAAGTCTGGGCAGTAAATGTTTTGCAAATACCGGTAGTTTTTAGCTGTTTTGTCACTGTTTGTAGACTGTGAAGAAAGGGGAAAATGTTTCAAACAGTATTCAACTTCTGTACTGAAGTTTTTTTTTATTTTCAAGATTTCACTTCCGGAATTTCAGGCTTGTTGTTATCAGTCTGTTTATCTAGTTTTGAAAAGTTTGGACGTGCTTGCTAGTTGAAAGTTGGGCTGGGTTTCTGGCTCGTTCATAGGCGATTCAAGTTAATTTTATAAACTGAGTACTGGTCTCTCCCGGCCTGTGGAAAATGACTAGGTATTTCCCTACCTGCAGAAAGACAGAGTTCGACTTTCGTGGTGGAGCCTCTTATAGCAATTCACCTTTTTTTAGACTCATTGGCACCTTGAAAGACGTTTAGAGCATTGTACTCAATGTAAAGAGCAAAATGCTACCACTAACTTTCCTGCCTATGGCAGGGGCGGATATCTCTCTTTATCCCTCTGAATGGATACATGGGTTATCTGTTAGACGATATTTTTGCTAAGCTACCTGCCGACCTGAGCTAAGATCCCCCTATTCTTATTTATCGTCAGCCTACTGTTCGCCGCGTCACTCAACTAACGCCAACAAGGGGGGGGGGGGCGAGCTCCTACATCTGGGAATTTTGCCTGATGTACCTGCTGCATGGTGGAGAGGGCTCTTTTAAGTGCATATGACATCGTACACCACACCGGGCCATGGTTTTACTTCCAATATTCTCGCCCGAAGCTCGGGCACGCTATCCTCTGCTCCGCCGAAGGGAGTTTACTCATTGAAAAGAACAATGTTATTATTAAATTTCGCCCGGGATCGATCTTCTAGTCGCATGTTGCTCCTAGAGCAGGTATGTCACTTGTAAGCTACCGTATCATTTAGCTGATAGTTGGGAGCTTTTAACTGATAGTGAGATTGTTAGCAAGTGCTACTTAACTACTACGTCACTTGCAGTATTTGTAATAAGTGCATTTAATCCTTTTAGCTCGTTATAAATTAATTCCTGCGTAACGGAGATTTTTTGTATATACATGTTGGAAGTTCACCTTTTTGGAGTGAGTGTGGTCTATTTTATTGCACCCATACCCCATGTAAGGTTAATTCACTCTTGTCAGGACAAAAGTCGACATATCGTCATCGGACCAGCGAAATATTCTATAGTACATATTTTGTAAAAGCGATGATCAACTTAACACCAACAGCCAGCATTTGAAGATGGGCATAATTGGGGGACAAACATTTAGAGAGTAGACTACTGGTCTTCTGTAACCCACCTGGCATTTGGTGTCAGCCAGGGCCACGTCAATAGAGGCTATCATGGTGTCTCACGTGGTAGAGGGAGCTCTTCTCTTCAGCTCAAAGAATGCAAGGTCGCCGTCATGGCCGAAGTCCGGGGGGGGGTCTCTTTCTGATTAGGTTGGTAACTACCTGAGTAATGTGTTGGACACACCAGTTCTCGTCTGATCACTGAAGCTAAGCAACGCAACCCTAGCTAGTACTAACGTGGGTGGCGGCTTGGGAAAAATGGATACCGGTAATGCCCAATCTCATCAGCGTAGTGTTTGTGCAGTCTCTGAATTAGAGCTACGCGGTGGACGGCACTCTAATGACCACTGTTGTTGAAGGGGCCCTAAAATATCAACGAGACAAACCCGCTTTGGCCAGGTTAGAATTTGTAACTATTGAACACCCGAGTCAAGCACGCTACCACTGAACCAACGACTTGGGCCAAATAGAGTGATTGAAGTTCGACGCTCACTGTGCCCTGTATGAGGTTCACTTCTGAATGTTAGCTACTGCGCCTTTTTTTAAAATTTGTATTTAGTGTAGGAAAAACCGAACTCGGTGGCGGAAGAAGTATTACGTACTCGATTACTGTGTCAGTTGTTCCAGGTTCGATACTGGATAGAGGTGGGTACGTCGGTGTACGATGTGATTTTCATGTAGGAGGTCGCTCCTTGGCGTTCGGTGTAGTGCCCCAACAAATAGTAGACCAACGATAAATAAGCATAGGGGTTGCAGCCTCGGTCGGCAGTGGCTGCTTAGAAATACTGTCAAACAGATCGCCCATGTGTCCATCCAAATGGTCAAAGATGGACGTGTGACTGCCGTAGGAGGGAAAAGGGTTAGTGCAGTAGTTGCATTTTATTGTATTCCTTGTAGAAAAGGTTGTGTCGCGCGACATCACGCGCACGCATAGTAGACACAAGAGTTCCCTGATGGACCATGGCACCACTGTATGCAAAATATGGTTCCCGTGAACTTAACTGAAGTTAAGCAGCGTAAGCCCACGTCAAAACCAAAAAGGGTGGTTGGTAAAGAACGTTGGGTGTTGCAAATTTCCCCTCTCCTTCATGATCTTCACCTACCTTCTCATCTCCGTAGTGCAGCCAAGTTGCGTTGGACACACCAGTTCCTGTGAGATCACTGAAGTTAAGCAGCGCAAGCCCACGTCAAAACCAACAAGGATGGTTGGTAAAGAACTTTGGGTGCTGCAAATTAACCCTCTCCTTCATCCTTTCACCTACCTCCTCATCTTCCGCGGGCGGCCTCCTAAGGGTTCGTCCTGTTATGGCTGCCTGGCTTACTCCCCAACCATGAAACTAATCCAATCCAGTATATCGGGCGAAACTCATGGGTGTAGGGGCTCATCCCCTTCCACCTCCATCCTGGCGTCTGTTAATGGCCGTTAGAACTGACAGACCGACTACGTTTAATAACCAAATAAACCAAACATAACTAGCGAATGGTTCGTTTCGACATGCATCCTAACAGTCGAGTAGGTGCTCCTCTCGTATATTGTTTAAAATCTAAGTCGTTAGTGTGTAGTGTTTTTTTTAACGGTGCACATATACCGGTAGTAGTTTCATTGTTGCGCATGCGCAGTAGCTGAATTACTGTAGTCAAGGACAGCATTTGGAATGTGAACGCTCCGAGAAAAGCCACATTCCGCGTCCTATAACGGCCCGTTTCCTGTCCTGAATTGGTAGATGTCACTGAAAATGTCAGATGAGTTGTGTGAAGACGACAAGAGGAAGACGAAGGGGAGAGGTTTAAGGTGAGGGGGAAAAGATAGTCCTTTTTTTTTGTATTATTATTTTTTTTTGCTGTTTCTTATGCATTATTTTTAAGATTTATTTCACCCTGGCCTAAAATTTAAAAAGCTTAGTACTTTTTCTTTTCCACACTTTTCGTCTTCCTCCTCCTCTATATCTTAAAGGGCCTAATGGCAGTAATGGCCGTCGTGATGGGTGTGCGAACAGTGCGACGGCACAGGGCCCCGCGCATTTGGATTAATGTATTGCTGTTTGTTTGTTGGTGTTTTAGGGCCCTTCAACTACACGGTCATTAGAGCCCCGTCCACTGTGTAGTTCTGATGCAGAGACTGCACAGACACTACACTAATGCGACTATTTTTGGATATTAGCGGTACCCAGTTTTCCCAAGCGGCAACCCATGCCAGTACTAACTGGGGTTGCGTTGCTGAACTTCAGTGATCAGACGAGAACTGGTGTGTCCAACGCAATTCGCCGCTCCGGGATTAACGGACCTATTGATAGAAGGGCCCCGCTTCATGTTTTCACGGGGCCTCGCATAATTAGTTTGCGCAGGGCCCCGCAAAATATAGCGCCGGCTCTGTGGCAGTTTGCGAGTTAACGACACTAGTTGAAGTCCAGTATGAAGAAGGGAGGAGGAACTGGTTCGATTTATTACAGGGAGGCAGGTCGTAAGTGGTAGGCGGGACAGAACTCTGGGACCTTGATAAACATGGGAGTAGGCCATCCGATGGAACATGGAAGGGAAAAAGGTTGGCAAAGGTCCTGCCTGCTCTTGACGGGATTAGAGAGTGAAAACGGTGATGATTTCGTCTCAATTTGGGATGATACCTCACACCTATTGCGCACGGTATGTGCACTTGCACTATCCAGCTCTAGTAGGGTTGTTACCTCATTGCTACGGGCTGATCCTTGCTGAGGCGGGTGGGTCCTTTTTTTTATGGGTATGCCATAAGTATAATTTCATTCCCTGCCCCCTCCCCGCCCCCAATAATATTTTTCTGCATGGAGGATATATCAGCTGTACTGAAAGAGGTTACCCTGTCCCAGTTGTGGTGGTGACGGCGGCAGCGACGGTAAGTAACCTCATAGGTAGACAGATTGATGTTAAATTGTATAAACAAAATGTTGGATATTGGCAGAAGACTACACCGCCCCTTTTTTTTTACTTTCTTCCCCGTGTTCTCTCTCTCCCTTTTCTTATCTGGGGGAAAATCATCGACCTTTGGCTGAGGGGCGAACCTGCGGTCTTTTGAGATTTTCCGAGGTCGGCAAATATATATTTTTATAATTGTCCCTTGTCGCGAATCGTGTTATTTTATTGAAGGCCGGTATATTTGTGTACGTGCATTTTGAATACCTCAAGGATATTGGTGTGATGTGTTTGTGCGGTGCCCTATATGGGATTCTTGCTTTTTTACCCTTCCTCCTCACCTTACAACCCTTCCTTTTCCTCTTATTCACTCTCATTTCGCTTTTTTTTTCACCACCCCCTTAACACCCGCCCCCCACTCCTTCGCCTATTTTTTTACTTTGTATTTTGTGGATGTTGCCAGATGTGTGAATACCCTTGGTGTGGATGGAGTTCTGGTAACTGAAAGCCTTGACATCCCCCTCTCTCAGTACGTGTCCTCATTTTGTTTATATAAAATGCAATAAAGGTATCTGCATCCTCCGTTATTTATAACGAAGTTTTATAGGTATATAAAAGGGGTTTTCTGGTTGAGTTTCATGTTTAAAAAGTTAGTCTGCAGTGGCCGGTTTGTATTTCAAAAATGCGCTACACTGTGCGCCATGATACGACACGATGATGAAGGAAGGACTGAAAAGTTGTTGTCGTCTCCCTGGCATATCATTTGAAAGGGTGACCTTATTGTTCTTCCCCCTCCTGCCTATCAACCACCAGATTCCATCCACCCCCCCCCCCGTGCCGGATTTACCAATAGGCTAATTAGGCTTAAGCCTAGGGCCTCAACTTTAACAGGCTTCAAAACTTAAGAAAGGGGGTTCAAAAGGGCTTCAAAATTGAAATAGCCTAGGGCCTCTCAATATCTAAGGCCGGTCGCACACACAGCCACTTGCAGCAGCCACTAGTGGCGATCACTAGTCGCTGTACACGGCCACCAGTGGCTGCCACAGGCGGCAGCAACAAGATTTCGTGCTTGTGGTAATAGGAAAAACGCCGCCACTGGCGACAAGTAGCGAGATACGGCGACTGCCGCAGCTTGTGGCTCAG
>JAAFCE010006949.1:21997156-22007156 GCA_013389805.1 Trigoniulus corallinus | reverse complement strand
TGTCTGCGCTGAGCCTATTTGATTCCAATTAGAAACGCAGTCCACAAGGTGTGGTCGCCACTAGCAGCCGCCACAAGTGGATGTGTGTGCGAGCGGCCTAAATATGGCACTCCATCCCACACACGCACACACACTGGCATATCTCTTCGTACAACCTGCGCCCACGTCTGATTTGATCCTCCTCTACTCCAGGTGCTTTCAATAGCCTGCATCCCCGTGATGGACCTAACCAACTCCTGTTCTTCTCCTCTCATCATCTCCTCTTTTCTGCGATGCCCCCCCTACCCCAACCTACCCCTAATATACTCATTCCTAATTCTGTCTGCTCTCGACATCCCACCCATGTACCGCAGCGGAGCGGCTTATTGCGTTGGACACACCAGTTCTCGTCTGATCCCTGAAGTTAAGCAACGCAAGCCTGGCTAGTACTAACATGGGTGGCCGCTTGGGAAAACTGGGTACTGTTAATACCCAATAATCGTCACGTTGGTGTTGTATCTGTACAGTCTCTGCACTAGGACTATGCAGTGGATAGGGCTCTAATTACCTTGTAGTTGAAGGGTCCTAAAACACAAACGGATGTTGAACTGTTCGGTAGAATTTCCCCTTTAACTTTATTGGGAACCGCAGTACTTCGCTTCATCCACCCAACATTGATCCTGCGGGTCACATCGGAAACTATTTCTCTGGAGCACTGATCCGTGGTACCTGAACTCCTGCACCTTTTTCACTACCCCACCTCCGCAGAGTATATCACTATTATTTCCATGTAGTTCCCAATTTAAAGGTAGCTACGTGCTCTGTCTTCTTCATGTTCACCTTCAGCCCTCCTCCCCATCCCCCCTTTCTATCGCTACTCTAGTATCGTTTAGGCCATCTTTGCACTTCTTCTCTGGAGGCACCAAGTTTCTCTACAGATGACTAGTTCAAAGGAAATTAATGGCGTTTTTCATGATGGCTGTCTCAATAGCTTGGTGGGTTGTGAGGTTGGCTCGTGAGTCGTTTCTGGCCGAGGCGAGTGGCTACTTTCGGACTAGAGGAGGGAGAGAATCCTCCTCCTCCAGTGCGTCTCGGTGTCACTCTATAGCAGTGGTCTTCAAACTTTGTCGACTCACGGAACCCTTAGAACTATAAGATGCTATGAGGGGAACCCCATCCCACCTTTAGAAAAGTATATCTTGCCGCTGCTAACGAATTTTCATTTTGACTCGCGGAACCCCTAGAGATGTATTGCGGAACCCTGGGGTTCCGCGGAGCACATTTTAAATACCGCTGCTCTATAGGACCAGCCTACAACCCTGTCTGTTGGTTTACTTTCTTAGTGAGAGAGCGAGTTGTTCACTGATTTTAAAGTGCGCAGTCGCAGTATGCACCGTTGATAGGTCAGTCTTAGATGATATGTTAATAAATCACGTACATTTCAGGCATGGCTTTTTGTCCTCTCTAAATTAATTACTGTCTACGTAATTTCAAGTTCAAAATGAAAATTTTCAACTTTCTTTAAAATAAAAAGGCCCAACTCGTTAAGGTTGACAGTAATTCTTTTTAGCAGAAATAGGCGGACTTCAACGCCATCTAGTAGCAGAAAACTAAAATACGTTTTAGAAGTGAAGAAGACGTTCTAATCCTTGATATAAGATTCCATTCCGCCATGATACTCGCCGATTTTATAAAAAGAAAACGAAAATGTTGGAGCTATTCAGGTAATATAATCCCAAAGCCACTTTGTAGGCGAATCTAGTCGTGTTTGTGGTGGATAAATTCTTAACTCCATCGCAAGTATATTTTGAAAACTTAGTTGATATTCCATGAGAAATGGCGATGTGTTGCCTGCCTTGTTCTTTTTATAGGCCTAGTTGTAATATCGAAGTTTGTGGTTTCCAATAGACGTTTTGAACATCGTAAATTAATATCTGCTGTAAAAATGATGACAATTAGTTGAATATTGGCCAGTGCTAGTAACCTTTTTGGTTAACATACTACTTGGAGAGAAATCAGAAACTAAACGCATTCCGAGTTAATTTATGTGGTCAATGTCACTCCTGTGTTTTAAGTGCCTTTTAGAGACTAAGTGCTTTAGACTACGGCCATTGAAGTTGTTTTGAGGATCGGTTGGCCTTCAGCTTTTAATCTGTCACTGACTTGTTTCATTGAATGCTCTTAATCACTAACGAGTCAATTTATACGTCACCAAAATCGGACGATTCCACGTTCTGATTCAGTATTATATGGCATATTTGCATACCTGGTTGGTGTCTTTTTAGTAACGGAAGTACGCAGGCTCGCTTCCCTTGGATGAAGTAATTGTTATCTTTAACAAGCGGGAGACATGAATGACAGACCGCATTTCACGATCTCTGCTTATTTAACGGCGACCTAGCGTCGACTCTAGGGACGAACTCCTACACCTTGGTTTTGTTTCGTTGGTGTTTTAGGGCCTTTCAACTACAAAAGTCATTAGAGCCCCGTCCACTGCGAAGTTCTAATGCAGAGTCTGCACAGACACTACGTTGTTACGACGATTTTTGGGCATTAACAGTGCCCAGTGTTCCCAAGCGGTCGCCCGTGTTAGTACTATCTGGGTTTGCGTTGCTTAACTTCAGGGATCAGACGAGAACTGGTGTGTCCAACTCAATACAGCCACCTACGCCCTACCTGGGAATTTAGTTGATATAGTGCCTTGTTTTCCTCCGTGTAGCAATAGTACTATCGGTAACACCCATGCTCCACTACCGCGTCAGTGGTTCTAGGTTCGATACTGGATCGAGGTGGTTTGAGAGGAATTTTATTATTATTTGTTGGTGTTTTAGGGCCCTTCAACTACAAGGTCATTAGAGCCCCGTCCACTGTGTAGTTCTGATGCAGGGACTGCACAGACACACTACACTAATGCGACGATTTTTGGATACTAGCGGTATCCAGTTTTCCCAAGCGGCCACCCATGTCAGTACTAACTGGGGTGGCGTTGCTTAACTTCAATGATCAGACGAGAACTGGTGTGTCCAACGCAATTTGCCGCTCCCGATTTCGAGAGGAAGAGAGAGGCCCCATGCGCCTGTCCGGTGTGTACAATGTTACTCGCCCATAAAGAAATCCCTTTTTACTTGCAATTTTTTAATTGGCAACAATGCCAGGTGTAGGGGCTTGTTTGTAGCCAGGGCAGTGGCGTCACTAGGTCCGCACCGGGTGACACTACTCGCTACATGACAAATGGGGTGCCACCGAAGCAGAAGTAGCGGCCTTTTTTCGGGAGAGAGGGGGGGGTTGACATTACCCACCAACCGGGTGACGCCAACCCTAGCGACGCCACTGAGCCAGGGTTTTCTTATGTACAAGTAAGTGACTTCGTAGACATTGCATGGGATCACGGCTTTACTCTTCATTTGACAGAGAGCACACTTGAAGACTTTCTTTCGCCGAAGACATCCACTTGAGGTGGGATCGACCCTTGCAGCTGTGGATTGTACAGAGATTGGCCATTGCGTTGTCATTAAAGGAAATAAAAGGCTGAATGCGTGTTGGATGGGTTCCGGCTCTGACTCGGTTGGTAGCGTATTGTCTCCTAGCTCAATGAATGTAGGATCAGGTCTTGTTGCGGCGAATATGTAGATATTTGTGGTGCAGAGGGTGAGGAGGAGAGGCATGTTTTTTTAATCCACGTTTAGTTAGCCTGTTTATAGTCTTACATATCTGTCGCGTTTATGTCTTGCCCCTCCTTGTTTATTATCCTCCCCTCTTTCTCATTTTCCACCATTTTATATACTTACATAGAGAGCACACTGGCGCCAGGTAAACAACTTAACAAATCTCTTTTTCGTCCTCTTGAGTCAGTCATAGTTTTACCGTTTTACGACTACATTTTGCCGAAAATAGTGTCTTGTCTTTTTGAGTAGAGCTGTTTTTAGATACGACATGGGAAAATTATTTCCATGTGAGTATTTGTGTTGCTCATATTTTGATGGTGAAAGAGAAGGGGAAGAAGAAGAAGAAGAAGCAGCAGCAGCGAGTTTGGGTGTCCCGGCGCACCCCTCCTGTACCGTGCCCGTTCTCCTCCCTCCCCCTTCCAACCAGATTTTTTTTTTTTACCCTACCACGAGACCAAATTATTCAACGTCACTGAATTAAACGGTAATGTACCTCATGCAAAAGTTAAGACAGACATAAACAGTCTTGTTGGAAATGTTTTTGATTTCAGCAATCCTTAGAGGTCTTTTATTTTTCTTGAAAGGGCGGAATGGAGAGAAAGGGTTGGAGGAAGAGGAGGTGGAAGAATTATATTTAGTACATCGAACCAAATACTTTTGAAAGTTTATATTGCTAGGGAGTGTAAATTGAAATTTGTTTTATATACCTTTCCCCATGGGGGTTTTGTTGTCAATCTCGCTCTCTCTCTCTCTCGCACCCTCTTTCTCGCGTGGGATATTAATGGAGATGATGATGTGGCACCTCGTTAATTTAAGATTATTTTTGTTGTTGTGTATTTCCTTCTTATCCATTTCTTTAAATTATTGCATCTCAGGATGCTTTCAGATGCTTTTTCTTTTCGGAAGTGTCTCATTTGTAGACTCCTACAGTTTTTCCGAGCTGCTGTTGTACCTACCAATCAAACTGATTTCTAACCCACTTTGTGAACGCCCCAGCTCAACTGTAGTGTCTTTGATTTTGAATTCGTCGTTTCAGGTTCGAGGACACCAGTTCTCGTCCGATCACTGAAGTTAAGTAACGCAACTCCAGCTAGTACTGACATGGGTGGCCGCTTGGGAAAACTGCGTACTGCTAATACCCAAAAATCGTCGCATTAGTGTAGAGTCTGTGCAGTCTCTGCATAAGAACTACACTGTGGACGGGGCTGTAATGACCTTGTAGTTGAAGGGCCCTAAAACAACAACAACAACAACTTCAGGTTCGATACTCCTCGTACGTCTTCTATTTCGAGGACATCCCATGCTCCTTTCTTCATGGAGTGTCAAATTGGCGGAATTCTTAGTGTAGGAGCTCGCCCTCTTCCCCTGACGCCAGTAAAGTACCTTTAGCAGTGGTAGTGAACCTCTCTACCTTGTTTTGGGCGAAGTTGGCGTTGGGGCGCCTCGGTGTGTTCGTGGTTGCCAGGCTAAGTCCTGGACTGAGGTGTGTTACTTGGGAGGTAGGGAAGCATCAAGTACATCAGTCATCCCGAATGGATATTAAAAGACAACAACCCTAATGTGTTACGGGTGTCCTTTGTGACAACTGTTCTTTAGTGAGCCCGTTTTTTACGAAGAAGCTTAGGGGTGTCTGGAAACGGGCAAAACTTCTCGGGTGTAATCAGGTGCTCACGATGGTGGGTCCATGGTTGAAGGTTCAACCTTGATCGAGAGGTATGTAGCTTTTTCGGGTGAGAAAGAGGGCAGTCTTAAATGCGGATTTTGTTGGTTGGAAAGTAAACCCGTGTTCCCCTCGTTTTTTTTTTTGTTGTTGTTGTAGGGCGAATGAGCATCAGCAGTACCCAGTGTTCCCAAGCAGTCACTCATTCCAGTACTATTTGGGCTTGCGTTGCTTAACGTCGGTGATCAGACGAGAACTGGTGTGTCCAACGCAATGCGGCCGCTCTTCCCGTGTTTCCCGTGCCGTATGTTGGGACGTAGGATATCCCTTGAGAACTGGTGTGTTCGTCGCCTAGCGTCCGAGGAGGGGATTGACCCTAGAACGAAGATAGCTCCACGTTGCCTGTTTTGTTGGTGTTTTAGCGCCCTTCAACTGCAATGATCATTAAGTGCAGCCAAGTTGCGTTGGACACACCAGTTCTCGTGAGATCACTGAAGTTAAGCAGCGCAAGCCCACGTTAGTACCGACATGAGTGGTTGGTAAAGAACGTTGGTGCTGCAAATTTCCCCTCTCCTATGCCCTCTACACCTACCTCCTCAGCTCCCTCGAGCAGCCTCTTAAGGGTTCATCCTGTTATGGCTGCTTGGGTTAATCCCCAACCCATGAAATTAGAGCCCCGTCCACTGCGTAGTTATAATGCAGTCTGCACAGTTGTTGTTTGTTGGAGTTTAAGGTCCCGTCAACTACGAGGTCATTAGAGACCCGTCCACTGTATAGTTCTAATGCATATACTGCACAGACACTACACTAATGCGACGATTATTGAGTCTTAGCAGTACCCAGCTTTCCCGAGCGACCACCCATGTCAGTACTAACTGGGCTTGCGTTGCTTAACTTCAGTGATCAGACGAGAACTGGTGTGTCCAACTCAACTCGCCGCTCCCATAGTCTGCACAGACACTACACTACGCTGTTAGGACGATTTTGGGTATTAGCAGTACCCACTGTTCCAAGACGGTCACCTATGTCAGTATTATCTGGGGTTACGTTGTTTAACTTCAGTGATCAGACGAGAACCGCTCTCCTACTTTGGACTAGCGGTTAGGAAAAGCGGTGATGATGGTCGTTGTGGGCCAAAGTTCTGGCTTTTTTCGGCACTGATGGGGGCGGGACGGGGTTGCGCTGAAAAAAAAATGAGGAACATTCCAAACGAAACCTGCCCTTAGTGATCAAGATTTGGAGGCGCCGAATTTAAGATTTCTCTTTTTTTTTGCCTCTTCAAGGAGATAGTTAAGATTTCTTCAATTCATTATGGCGATCGTCGTGTGTAATATTTTGGTTGACTAGTGATGACATGATAAATGCTTTCTGTGTTTAGATTAGTCCCCCTCGCCCGTCCTTTACACCCTCTTCATCGCCCTCTATGCACTGCTTACTGCCAGTGACGTGAATTTGTGGTTGCTTTCAAATTAGATTTTCATCGCTGGTCGTCGTCATCCTCATATTTTCGGCGAAGGGTAAGGATACTGGAAAAAAAAAGCTGAATAAAGATTACTTTTTGACAACGAAAAAGTTGAAGGGTACGACTGACGTTGGTGCGTCGAAAGTTTGAAATGTGCTAAATCGGCACTTATCAAGTCTGGAGATGAGGAGGAGAGCAGGATGTCGGATGCACCTAGAATTGATTTGTGGTTATGGTATGCACTGGGTTACATATATGACTTAGCGAATATCATGGGCTCCTAAGGGGACTTTATTGTATCCCCGAATTTTCTTGCGGCGGTGGTCTTATGCCTGGTTCCGTATACCCACGCGCTAACGCTATTACCGTTGAATCAGACGACACAGCACAAAAAATGGTGACGTCACACTGCTACTTGGGGCGCCGCAGAGCAGCTATGCGTGACGGTAGTTGAGTTGACAGGTGGTCAACTCACATAGCGTCCCGCAAGTCACGCTGCGTTCTGATTGGCTGGCGGTTGAGCTGTCTGCTTGAAAAATGGCGGAGGATAAACTAAGACATGACGGCGGCGTGCGGTGACTCCAAATAAAGCGCTGCACTTAAGGAATTGCGCTGGCGGTCCTTCATAACGCACTAGCACAAAACGTCATCAAGTTGTCATCAGTGGCGACGTGAATAGCGTTGAAGTGTGGTGATACGGAACTAGGCATAAATAAAGCGCTACACTTAAGGAATTGCGCTGGCGCTCCTTCATAACGCACTAGCACAAAACGTCATCAAAATGTCATCCGTGGCGACGTGATTAGCGTTGAAGTGTGGTGTTACGGAACTAGGCATTATTAAGGTGTGCTGTAATCATCAAGCCTTGAGTTTCCCTTTGCTGGGGACTTGATGGATGGGACAGTCAACTAGAATGCAGGTGATCTGGAGTTCATATCTCCATCTGTGGTTGCACTCTTAGACTCTATAAAGGATTGGTACCTGCTGCGTCCCAGATAATGACGGTGATAAATGCCCTACGAGGCATTTGTGACCCAAACATCGCAAGTAGTGCATCCCGTTTATTTTCGGCGTCCGACTTCCACTACCTTAGTCGTCGGCCCATTTCGGTATGTCGATTTGGGTAGTGTACTTGACCCTCATGACGTTCATGAGGTGTTGAATTGGATCTTAAGTCCGGGAGGAGTGGTTCTGTCGTGAGTGACGGAAGGAGGGGTAACGTCTCAGGTGTGGTTCTCCGTCAAGGAAATGAAGTAATGTCATGGTTCTGTGCCCTACTTAGGATGTCACCACTGCGTGGAAAATAACCTGCTCTACACAGAAGAAAAAGGCGTCCCACGGCTGTCCACGATCAGGACCACCTCCCCTTCACTCTGTGTCGGGAAGTGATCTTAGGGCGACGTTAAATGGCCACCAAATAAACCAGACGTCGATGGTTCTAAATCTAATTTTGTTTACTGCCTGCAGCATTGTCTGGCCCACCTCGGTGGCCTAAGTGGTATTGTGCTGGGGACTCCTATATCAACGGTTGTAGGTTCAATCCTGCACCGATAACTTCTTTAAGACTGAAGTGAGGAAAAACTCGAGTGCCGCTTTTCGTTCCAGATAGTTATCACTAGGCGCTATAGAGCCCTTTTTATACGTACATGTAGACCGGCAAAATTCCCCAAGTGTTGGAATTCGCCCTGAATAACCCTGCTCCCTAGATGTCGGCCGACGTTAAATTCGGCTATATTTACCGCACTGTAAACCTGTGGCGTTCTGTTGCTGCTTCTGTCCTTTTATTTGCCTGAAACAGGTTAAGAGAAGAGCAAGAATGCAAATTACGCAATTTGAATATTTTCATCTTAAGTCGGTGGGGGAAGGGGTTAGAGAAGATTTGGCAGTTGTGTACTAAAAGAAGGGCTTTGGCACCGAGGGTACAAAATGAAAAGAAGTTGACAGAAATTGCCACTTTGTTAAGCAGCAGCAGCGGTCTTTTTTTTTCGTCTGACATATTAGCTACATGTGATAATAATGTCCTGAACCAGTTATTAGTGTTGTTCTAATAACTGGTTCAGGACTGCGGTCACCCAGCGGCAAAAGTGTTATCTCTCGTGATTTGTTGATAATGGTTAAGTGATGGATGATGATAATTAGAGGACCAATCTCCACGTTGTTGTGACGAATGATTTCTGATTTAATTTACTTTCGTGGTTTGCAAGAGGTGGAAGGAGAGAAAGGGTTTCTATTGTGTTGACCTCTTGTGGCTAGTATTAAGAGGTTTTCTTTATCATATTCTTACGTCATTTATTTGCTAAGATCAAATTCCTGACGGTCAAAAACGTCTGTTACAGGGTTTCCAGCAGCGTCCCCATTTTTTTTTACCATGACCCTAAAATCACCATTTTAATATTTTCGTGTTGTGTGGGGTAGGCCGGCATTCTCCCCACAGACAGCTTAGCCGATATTCCTGCGGGTTTCAGACGCCTGGCTGGGGTGACCCTAGACAGAGCATGTTCAATGGACCCGCAGACCCGACCCTGCCACAGGCGGGATAATGGTGTGATGATGAATATTTTCGTGCCTATCCTGCTTCAGGTTCTTCTCAGCTGTCTGTGGAGTCAAGAAGAAAGTACAGTATAGTACCTTAATATATTAAATGGTAGGGTGAGCCCGGGGAGCTATCGCATATGAAGCCTGTGGTGCAACTTTATCATTATCCGGCTTTGGGACGAAAGGAATTAGAGGACCATTTTTCAAAATTTAGTTGTGCAGATTATGGGGTACAATTTCTGTGTTTTGCCATGTTACCAACGTTCGTCTTGGTGGTTGAAGGGTTAGCGAGGGGAGCGGCAAATTGCGTTGGACACACCAGTTCTCGTCTGATCACTGAAGTTAAGGAACGCAACCCTAGCTAGTACTGACATGGGTGACCGCTTTTGGGAAAACTGGGTACCGCTAGTATCCAAAAGTCTTCGCATTAGTGTAGTGTTTGTGCTGTCTCTGCATCAGAACTACACAGTGGACGGGGCTCTGACGACTTCGTGGTTGAAGGGCCCCCAAAACTACAACAAAATGGTTAGCGAGCATGACTTCGTGAGTTCATGGTTCCATCCTCGATCGAGGTTGTGAAGGGCCTTAAAACACCAACGAACGAATAACCAAACATAATCCGTGATTATAATATCCTGCTTCCACTGCTTTCATCATTTATGAAATCTGCGAACAGTTTGGATACAAATATATTAATAA
>JAAFCE010006949.1:21930149-21965438 GCA_013389805.1 Trigoniulus corallinus | reverse complement strand
CTGTCTCTCGCTCTCTTGTCTCTGTCTCTCGCTCTCTTGTCTCTGTCCCTCTCTCTGTCTCTCGACTTCGTTCTCCTTGCCTCCGCCCCTCTTTTTCTCCTCCGTTCTGTCTTAATTTTTCTCTCGTTGTCTCAGTGTCTTTCTCCAATGCAATTGCGTTGTGGGTGTTGAGTTTTGTCAAAAGAATTCTTGTGTACCTGTCATCATTTAGCTTGCTGTTGACTTGAGTGATGAAAGGATTGTAAGAAGGAAAATGGACTGAAAGAGAAGTAGGACTCGGAGCGGCCCATTGAGTGAAAATTAGTGCAGCAAAACCTAATGAAGCGTTGTTGAATATAAGACTGACTGACGAGACCTGTTAATTATTGGACTGTCTTTATGGGTGTGGATCTGTATGTGCGTGGTCGTCATGAAAAATTGATGGGCACAGCAAGCTTTAATGGGCAGAGGGGAAATAATGGTTTGACGGAGTGTGCGCAACTCCCTCTATGAGCATCTATATATTACTGGACCCTGGAGAGTTTTCTTTAGCGATTGTATTATGATGATGAACCCTTGCTATTCATTTTGGAAATTTACAGGCTTTATATAGTCATCGGCAAGCTGAACTCTCTAGTGGTGAGGGAGGTGGACGGTATCGTCCAATATTTTTTTTTTTTTTTTTTTTTTGGAGACAAGATTTGAGATATGATTATTATCTCTTTGCAACTCAGAACCTGACTTTTCTCTGGCTGCTAAATAGCTGAAAATTTGATTGAATTTAAATCCGCACAACGCCTTGTAGCAAAGTATCCTTCATTATTGTAGTCTAATTTCAGCCCAGCGTTACACGCCCATGAAATCGTACTGAAGAGGTTTGACGTCAGTGTTGTCATGTTTTAATGATAGATTTCTTTTTCTTGCTGGTAGCATGTTTATTGCAAATTTATTGTGTAATTTACTTGGGGCACCACGTATACATCAGTCTTTTTGAAGAGCCCAAGGGTGGCCGTAACTACCATCGTCACCACCGATGTCTCCCTCCCTCTCACAACAGGAGGAATTGAACTCGACTTGCAAATTTTACGTGCAAATGACATCGTGTGACACGGGATCTCGGCTTTACTTCTCATCTCTCTCTCCCGAAAGAAGCCAACCCACCTCGATCCAGTATCGAACCTGGAACCAGTGACGTAGTAGTCGAACACTACCTCCTGCGCCACCGAGGCGGGCCCTGAGGGAGTAACTGATTAGGCCTACCATTATTTTAGCTGTTATACTATGTTATGCTTTCTCTATATCTGGGCTCTTGTTCACAGGCTTCAGAACTGCCCACAGTTGAACCTCTTTCAGTAACTGTAAGGCTTTTTTTAGGCTTGTGGTGATCTTCAGGAATATGAGAGTCAATCCCTCCTGAGGCTAGTGGTTTCAACCGAGAGGCAGGGGAAACTCCAAATTGCTCCTTAAGTAGTCTCGCACACCACACAAGGTCTTGTGTAGGGTAAACGACGCCACCTGCATGTTAACTAACCCCTTTCCTTCATCACATCGTATCCTTACCCCACCTATTGTAGGATCGGGTATACCAGTTCTCATCCTTTGTGGCGATGGTTCTACTTGGTTGGCTGCTGACAGAATGTCACAACCCTTTCGGCATGCAGGGACTCGGTGGACCCTCGATTCAACTCTTGGAAACAACGCCGGTTCCGCCGTTGCTTTCTCCTGCTCTTCCTCCATCACACCATCTGCCCCGTAAATGTGGGACGGAAGGGAATAAAAGGATGACGATGGCCTTCTCTATCCATTCATGGTGGGGATCTCCTAAAATTTCTTGATTACAAGACTTGGAAATTAGCTACCGTGTAGAAATAATGAAATAAAATTGAATAAAATGAAAGAGGGAGTTGAATGATGAAGGGAAAATGAGATTTGAGGATGCGCATTAGTAGTGACTGTGGTCGTAGGCGGTAGTTAAATGACGGCAAAACGATCAAGAGGCAGAGTCGGAAAGTGGGGAATGTTGCATGCATGATGATGATGATGAGAAATTCAAGATGAAAATACAGGGTCTCTTCTCTCTCTCTCTGTATGTGTGTGTGTGTAAAGTACTTCTACTGTATCCATAGAATTGGATTTTTGATGTCTTAGAAGCTAGTATTAGTGGCGATGGTCTTTCTGCAACGGGCCCCAAGAAACGATTTGCAAGATGTGATCAAGAATCTTGGTGATTGAAGTTTTTTTTTTCCTTCTCTCTCTTTCTCCCGTCTTTAGTAAGTGAAGAAGAAGAAAATTGGGAGTGGGTTAAGAAAAAAAGGTCTATCTTCCTTAGGAGGGAAATGAAAATGACGAAGAAGAGTAATGTTAGGACATGCACCGATTCGCTCGTCCTCCTCATCACTCTTTTTTTTCCTCTTCTTCTTCGCCTTTCTTGGGTCATACGTCTTCAAAGTCATTTTCTTCACTGACTATCGAACATCTCTACTTTTCCCTTTCTTAAGTCCGTTGAATATATATCTTCTTAATAGCCTCCAAGATTTTGCAAGAAGTTGTTCAGGATGGGTCCCTCCTCGGGGGTTTGGTTGTCGTCTCCCTTTCTTTCTCTCCCACTTCAGTGCATTTTCTGCACACATACACGCCCTTTCTCATGGGCCTTATTCGATCTCTGTTCCCCTCAGGCGTTGATGGGGACAGCGTTTTACTTTACACTTCCCTTGTGACGAATTTGACCATCGGTTAGAAAAGAGGTTTAGGACAAATGTGGTATGGTGTCAGTAATGATTGCTTTAAGAAAATATTCTCATGATGCGGTCCTCAAGGTAGGGATCATCTGTGTCCTAGAACACCTCTTAGGCGTAGAAATGTTTAACTGTACCAATGGCATCGCCAGAAATAATTTTGTTTGGGGAATGTTTGCTGCGTGGAATGATGTACTAGACTTCCGCCTGGGGTGTTAGGTGACACGAGTTCAGTTCGTTGTTGTTAGCTGCCGCGTTAACTCGCCTGGTAGAGCTCTGGACGTTTGCATTTATGACCTTCGGCTCAGTGGTATTTTTGTTTCGTTGGTATTTTAGGGCCCTTCAACTTCAAGATCATTAGAGCCCCGTCCACTGCGTAGTTCTAATTCAGAGACTGCACAGACGCTGCACTAATGCGACGATTTTTGGGTATTAGCGGTACCCAGTTTTCCCAAGCGGCCACCCATGTTAGTACTAGCTGGGGTTGCGTTGCTTAACCTCAGTGATCAGATGAGAACTGGTGAGTCCAACGCAATAAGCCGCCCCCGGTCAGTGCTAGCCTGAGTTCTTCGTTACGGGTTTCCTCCTGGATGAAATCGTTTTCCGTTTCCTCGCTGGAGAAATTAAGCAGGCCCTTTGTGGTGTGCAGGATGTCATCACGCTGCATGTCAAATGAACCCATTCTACACTGAGTAAAAAACTGTAGATTGGCAAGATGCTCCCTGGCGGTGGTTTTTTCGGTTTTAGGGTTTACGACTATGCTGGTCATTAGGGCTCGGAATGGATACTAGTGTAGAGCCTCTACAGGCTCTACGGTGATCAGACGAGAGCCGGTGTTTCCAACGCAATGCGCCCGCTCTGTGCTGGTGTCGGTAAATTATCCTCAGCTGTAGAACGGTCGTTCCTGGCTGATATAGGTGAGTTTTTTCGGCCAATTTTGAGGTCCTGTCCACTTTTGGTGGGTTAACGGCGAAGGTTACTTAGGCAAAAAAGGGGCAGGAACAACCCTGCTTTTCTCGATTATCATCTTACCGACCGACCCCTTCTCTTCGCCAATTGCTATGTTATGACGTCATATTGGGCATCTCAGTTGGTCAGTGTGTTAAAATGGACGAACAAGGAAATACAGTGAAATCCGTTTAACACGAAAACGCTTAACATGAAATAACGGTTAACGCGAAGCAACACTGCGGTCCGGACAAAACACTGTAATTCCATACATTTTTTTTTTCTTTTAACACGAAACGAAAATCGCTTAACACGAAATTATTTGGGAGCGGTGAGTTGCGTTGGACACACCTGTTCTCGTTTGATCACTGAAGTTAAGCAACGCAACCCCAGCTAGTACTGACATGGGTGGCCGCTTGGGAAAACTGGGTACCGCTAGTATCCAAAAATTGTCGCATTAGTGTAGTGTCTGTTTAGTCCTTGCATCAGAGCTACACAGTGGACGGGGCTCTAATGACCTTGTAGTTGAAGGGCCCGTAAAACACCAACAGACGGGAGACGAAATTATTTTCCTTGTCAACTAACAAAATACCGGATATACAACATACACCGGAGTTTTCGTTAAACTAAACAAATAAACAATGGTTGCCACTGTTGCTAGATTATAGCCTGGGTTCGGGATGGTATAGGCATGACATTGACATTGGCACCCCAGCCAGGCATAAGGAACCCACAGGAATATTGGCCGGGTTGTCTGTGGGGGATGATGGCCTACCCCACTTGTTCCAACATTGCATTATACAACCAAAATAGTAACTTTGGCAGGTAAATTAATGCTTTGTTGATTATATTATTAGCAATAAATCCAAATAATAGAATATGACGACATACAAAACAATGATGGGTTTTCTGCATGAATCGCTTAGCACGAAATTCTTTTAACACGAAAAAATATTTTGGTCCCGTCAGTTTCGTGTTAAGGCCGCCACACACGATCAGTTTGGTGTGTCAATTCGGTGTGCACACACCGAACTGACACACCAAACTAACGTGTGTGTGCAAAACAAGTTTTTGCTCACACCAAAAATTTTAACTGACGGTGTGAAGAAATTTTATCACATCGGTGTGCTCACATCAATTGTTCACTTTTTTTGTTCTGCGCATGCCCAAACATGGATCAACGTCATTATTAAAAAATTGCACCATGGTAACGGTAAAATTACTGGTTGATGCGGACAATCAAATGACTTTACATGACGTTTAACGAAAAGGAACATAAGTACGTCACACACCAAACTGATCGTGTGTGAGCAATTCATTCCTTCACACCAAATTGAACACATCGATGTGTACACACCGAACTGACACACCAAACTGATCGTGTGTGGCGGGCTTAAAACGAGTTTCACTGTATTACAGCTGTATAAAACTGATAAGTACGCTTTATTTGTGTGAAGGGGACATTCATAAATGCTGAGGTGCTTTACTCTTAGCTCATGAGAAAAAAAAATGGTAGCATGGCCTAAGGACCCATGAGGAACCTTAATCGTGCACTGATAGGACAGTGAAATGTCCAAAGGATTTGTTTTTCTGTATACGGGTTATGAGTCAGACATTTGAAAGTAGTTTGCGATTTGAGACATTTTTCTTTGATTTTTAAGACATTTTGTTGGCCTCGTTTTTTTTTATGACTTTGATAAATGCCAAATCACAGCGCTAAGACAGTTAAAGTGGGAAGAGTAGGGGTATATTTATTGTTTTTTTGGCATGTCTTAGGGTTCAATGATTATTTTTTTTTTTAAAAAAAAACAACCACACGTCCTGTTTTACTACTGTATCTGTAGTCGTCCTAAACATTTCGGGTTGATTGCTTGCCTTGTCGCAGTAGGAGAATGGTACTGATGTTTTGTTGGTGGTCTGTCAACTATTTATTTTCCGATTAGGAAGCTGGAGGTGTGCAAGTTCGATTCCGATCGGCCGAAGGGAATTTTTTTTTTCAGAATGGTCATGTAATGTTGGTCCGTCTATCTTTGACGCTATTTACCGAGGGTGATTGGCGGATGTTAAGTCCTACACGGGACGGAAGACGAAGTTTGATTTCTTTCTCTAGCTTCAGAGATCATTTCGGCCGGACTCGAACCTACATGAACCAAAAATTCAAGAGTAGTGCACATTGCCATTAATCTACTGCAGCTACTTACGACGACCCTGTGGAGAGCGCCCTCCTAAAATAGTGCAGTCTGTGAAATGTGGAGATCGGAAATAGGTTCATGTAGATAGTGAAACCGGCAGAACAGAAAGGAAAGAAGGAAACAGAAACTGGACATAAAGGAAGAGGGGAACAGAAACTGGACAGAACCGAAATTGAAAGAGGGAAACAGATCCTGGATAGAACAGAAAGGCAAAGAGTGGAACAGGAATTGGACAGAACAGAAAGGCAAAGAGGGGAACAGCTGGGCAGAACAGAAAGGCAATGAAGGGAACAGAAACTGGGCAGAACAGAAGGGCAAAAAGGGGAGCAAAACGCGGACAGAACAAAAAGAAAAGAGGGGAACAGAAACCGGACAAAGCAGAAAGATAGGCAAAAAGCAACTCCTATGGCAGGGTCGAGTACCCATTTGTCCCTCTGGATGGACACAGGGTGATATATTGTTCATAGTTTTTTCTGCAGCCGGTTGCCGGCCAAAGCTGCACCCTTACACTTATTTATCGTTGGTCTAGTGTTCGTTGGGGAATGCTACCGACGCCAGGGGGGCGAGCTCCTACACCTGGAAATTTTGCCTCATCTACCCGTTGCGTAGTAGAGAGGGTCTTTTACGTGCAAGTGCCATCGTACACTCACACGGGACCTCGGTTTTACTTCTCACCCGAAAGAAGCCGACCCACCACGGTCCAGTATCGAACCTAGAACTACTGGCGTAGTTGCCGAGCGTGCTATAACCACTACGCCACCGCAGCGGGAAAGCAGAAAGATAGGAAGGGAACAAAAATCGGATAAGATAGAAACCCAAAGTAGAGCGGCTGATATTGGGCAAAGTAGAACGAGAAATTGGGAGACAAATTCAAAGAGAGAAACGGATAGGACATAAAGACAACTTGGGGGGAGGGGATTGAAACCGGACAGGGTTTCAGGTTCTGAAAGGGAGACAGAACAAAGTGGGGAGCAGGAAGTGGACAAGATAGAAAGGCAAAATGGGGAGGTAAAATCTAAAAATGGAAGAAATGTGAGAACTTGAACGGTTTTCATCTTCGACATGGGCCTTGGAAACCTGCACCGGAAGTGAGTAGCGCGGAACATGATCCCTAAACAGAATAGAAACGGAATAGGAAACCTCTTCCTCCTCCTCCCTTTGGAGGAAGAGGGTTTGTTGTAGCTTCTGTTCCGGTAGGTCACTGATACGACTATTTGGATGACGTAGTGCTGCTCAGCAGGACCATAAATTCCCTAGTTCTCCGGTGAAAGTCCTTTCTTTGTTGACCCGTCAAATTTTTCTTTTGATTTCTGCAGTGGTGGAGTCTTAAACTTAAAATGAATTTAATCCATCTGCGGTCGCCGACATGTTTGCTACATCAGCATTCGTCCATCTTTTCATCTGTAAATGTTATATATATATAGGTTTATAATATTTAGATAAATTATGTGGTCGCCTGATTTGACTTTAGAGGCAGGGTGTGGGAAGAGGGGAGGAGGGGAATGTATGGGACATTGTGAGGCACATTGTCCTACGTGCTTCATCCCTCTTCCGCCCTCCTGTCCTTCTTTGTCTTTTGAAAAAAATGAAGGATTTACAATCCAATGTATGTCGTGGTAGCATTAGAAACGGAAAAATGACATACCGTTCTTACCATAGTAAAACGGTTTGACAAAATTAACGGGGCAGTTCAAAAATGTCGCGAATTCTTGGAGTTTTTGTGGGGTGGGGTAGCGAAGTAGGACAATTTGATACAGGGCAATGCCTATATAGGACTGTATGCAAGGAGGAAGCATTAATATGTAACTTTCATAGGTGACACTACTAGGCCTCCCTCCCCTCTCCCTAGAGCGGCGAATTGCGTTGGACACACCAGTTCTCGTCTGATCACTGAAGTTAAGCAGCGCAATCCCAGCTAGTACTGACATGGGTGGCCCCTTGGGAAAACTGGGTACCGCTAGTATCCAAAAATCGTCGCATTAGTGTAGTGTCTGTGCAGTCTCTGCATAAGAACTATGCTGTGGACGGGGCTCTAATGACCTTGTAGTTGAAGGGCCCTAAAACACCAACAAACAACAAATCCCCTCTCCCTAACATCTCCCTCTCTCTCTCTCTCTCTCTCCCCATCGTCCTCTATCTCCCATCGCGCTCTTCCCATTACCCGCTATCTCTCCCTCTCTTCCTCTCCCATCCCTCTCTTCCTCTCCCATCCCTCTCTTCCTCTCCTATCCCTCCACTCCCTCTCCTCCACCCCTCCTTCTCTTCTCCCTCTCCTCCTCCCCTCTCTTCCTCCCTCCCTCTCTCTTCCTCATTCCCTTTCTCTTCCTCCCCTCCCCCTCTCTCTCCCCTCTCTCCCCATCATCCTCCATCTCCCTCCCCATCATCCTCTATCTCCGCCTCCCATTTCTCTCCCTACCCTCCCTCTCACTCTGGAAGGTTAGTGTACAAAATTTCTCTTCCGTTCCGAAGAGGGTTCACCCTCCATGCAGTTTTAGCACCGTGTACATGATACTGGACTACCGGATATACTTTTCTCGCGTACTGCAGGCTGTACTTGAAGTTCCCCTTCTGTTATCAGAGAAGTAAAAGTGTCACTAACTTTAGTCGGAATCGAACCTATGTTTGAAGAGATCAAAGTTGGACGCAGGTTGAAAGACCCCCGCCTGCCTCCTTACTTCCTAAGGGGCCGTTTAGTTCCTTCTATCTCCATATCGGTGGTGTGTTCTGCGAAGTCTGCAGTGACTAGTGATCATTGGAGTGTGTTTATATGTTGGAGGTATCTACGGGTTCGATTCCCAGCAAGGGCAGCTGGTTAGCAATAGTGGCAGATGGCCGCTGGATTGTCGTGTGGTTGAATTTAAGGCTCTAGGTGCCGGTTACGTCTCGTAGTGCTGCTGAAACCTATTTAGTCCGTTACAGATGCGCGATTGAGGTGTACCTCTAGCAAGATGACAGGGAGGCCGATCTCTTCTTCTTAAAAACGCCATTTCTGATGACACTCATCTCTATACTTGTAAGGTGACGACAAGCATTTGAATTTTGAGTGAGTGCAGATTCGTGAAGTAGCTCAATTTTATTGTTGGTGGCAGTGTCAAATATTGTTGAACGGTTTTCTTTAAGGTCAAGTTCAAGATTTTGTGGTCAAAGAACTGTTTCTTCTTTACATGATTAAAGGGGTGACATAATAAAGAATTTGCATCCAATGTATGATTCTGCCAATGTCAGCAGTAAAGTACTCAATTATGTATTAGGGCGGAATGTGTTTCAAGGTGATGCATGTGCCAAAATTTTGGCAGTGCCGGTTGCTCAATACATTCCTTCTTTGAATGTTTTTGACAAACAAAAGTACATTTAGCCCTTTTTTTTTTCGCCGTCTACTAAATATGGAAAAGTTGATGGTAATGATGTCCTCTCCTCCGTCCTCTCCCCCCCCCACACGCACACACGCACAGATAGACGTGATAATAATTGGTAACCGCCTGAAACATCGTCAGTCTAAAACGTCACGTAGTCAATTTAGTTGTGGTTCACGTCCCTTGTGAGAAGACACCCCCCCTTCCATCCCGCCGCCCTTGGGACACATAGATGATGACTATATATGATTTCGGAATTTAGATGCAAGAGGCATGAAATATTTTCCTGAATTAATTTTATTTATTGCACACTTCACTAAAGATTATTTTAGACAGTCTTTCTTTCATGCGGAGCCTAACAGTAGTACTTCCAGGTATTGAACTCGGGTCATCCATCCACTCACCAAACCAAGCATACTCATTAGGCTGGCATATTCATTTGAACATATTGAATGCTTATAAGGTTTTTGCACTGCATGAAATTTCGTAAATGTCATAATAGGAATTCATTTTTAGTCATGCCAAACGATCTCGAAATGGGACGGGTGGTTTACCTTGACTCTCGGATGGTAGATCTGGAAACGGCTTTTAGGGACCCATATAGGAAACTTTTAATAAGAAGAGGGGAGGAGGAGCTCGTTAGGTCCATTACGGGAATGCAGGTGGTTGGAATCTCCTGGGGCAGGAGAAGACCAAAGCTGACATAAGAGTAAGAATATGGTAGTGTGTGGGGTGGACGAGGACCTGGTGGGAGATAGGCGGGAGTGGAGGGCTAGAACCCGCAGACCCGAAACTGCCACAGGTGCGATAAGGGTATGATGATGTAGGCTACCTCATGAGGGGATGCCCGTTAAGCTAGAAGTGATGTGAGAGTCGTGCTCTGCACGTGGGATTCGAGGAATCAAAAGGTTACACGTCGACCACCGGTCCTGTATTCTCCAAAACCGAAGAATTGAACTCGGGTCAAACGGAAACTTAATCATCCCACCAACTGAAGACTTTTCTCCTATAGCTGGCTCCACATATGATCGCGTTTTTGAAATCCTTCCCTGTCTCGCTCGCCTACCCCCCCACACACACTCATTTAGAAGGGTGGTCAGTATAATTTTTACCCCATTGGTGCAAAGGAAATCTTTGTCCATTATCAAATTTCAGTTAGTAAGTTCACCATAGTTCACATGATAGCGTGCATATCTCTTGAGGGTATGGTGCATAGGTTCAGTCCACGTCGGGCCGGATGGTGGTTTACTCCTTTTCGGGCGCGCCTACTTGTGTCTCAGATGGGACAACAAGCTGTTTCCCCACGCCTAGACGAAACTCACTATCGTCATCAACTCTTTCTGCCCCTTTCACCGGTTCACCAGGTGAACGCTGAGTACCCCCCCCATTTACGGGTTGGAGGAAAACTTTCCGATGGTGACAATTAGTAACATTTTATCTTGTCATATGGGAAAATTGTTACAATTAGCGACGACAGCTTTTTTTCCCCCCTTTTCCTGACAGACTTGGCATCTTTTCAACGTTGGCACTACGTCAGTCCCAAACTAAGACGACAAATTCACGAATAACAAGAAGCCTTTCTCATGTACTTGTTGTTTATTATTTTCTTTTAATATCTCTGAGGTTTCAGGTTCGATACTGGATTGAGGTAGGTTGGCTTCTTTCGGGCGAGAGAAAGAGGCGCTGAGTGCGTCTTTCGTCTGATGGGAAGTTAAAGCTGTGACCCCGTGTGGTGCACAATGTCATTTGCACTTAAAAGAGCCCTCTCTACTATGCAGTGGTTAGAGAGCAAAGCTATTCCTAACCCTTTTCCCTCTTATGACAGGGTCCGGTACCCATCTTGACCCTCTGACAAAGAGTGATGTAATGGACGGTGATTTTCCGCAGTCGGATGCCGACCAAAGCTGCGACCCCTATGCATATTCATCGTCGGTCTACTGTTCGTTTGGGGCTATGCCAAGACGCCGAGGGTAGAGGACGACCTCCTACGCCTGGGTGGGTAGTGTGCAATAGGTGGTGTGCTCGATTTCCTGCGCCAGTGGTTCCAGGTTCGATAATAAATCAAGGTTGGTTGACTACTTTCGGGCGCGATAAGCCCCGCGTGCGCCTTCTTTCGGATGAGAAGTAGAGCCGGTCCCGTGTGGTGTACGACGGTATTTTCACGTAAAAAAAACCCCGCTCTACTATGCAACGGGTAGAGGGGGCAAAATTACCAGGTGTAGATGCCCCCCTAGCGTCGGAGATGTGCCCCAACAAACAGTAGACTGACGATAAATATGCATAGGCGTTGCAGCTTTGGTCGGCAGCCGGCTGCGGAAAATACTGTCTAATGGGTCGCCCATGTGTCCCAGAGGGACAGATGGGTCCCCGGCCCTGCCATAAGCAGGAAAGTGGTTAGTAGTCTTTTAATTTGTGATATTGCAGGGGGTATGTCTACTTATCTGGTCTTTTACCTACAATAGGGTCGACTTTCTTACACCTGAGAATTTTGTCAACCTAAGCACGTAATAATGAATACATGCCACACTTGGGATAGGGGGCGAGCGGCGAGTTGCGTTGGACACACCAGTTCTCGTCTGATCACTGCAGTTAAGCAACGCAAGCCCAGTTAGTACTGACATGGGTGGTCGCTCAGGAAAGCTGGGTACTGCTAATACCCAATAATCGTCGCATTAGTGTAGTGTCTGTGCAGTATATGCATTAGAACTATACAGTGGACGGGTCTCTAATGACCTCGTAGTTGACGGGACCTTAAACTCCAACAAACAACAAAAATTGGGATAGGGTGTTTTCGGGGTTAAAATTCATTCCAGAGGAAGGGAAAGAAAATGTGTCTGACTATTGAAATATGCGACCATGGCTACCATCCGTGAAACTGGTCTTTCCAAAAATAAAATACCGTCAAGAAATTAATACCGTAGATTTCGAAAATTTAGATCTTGTCACATATTTTTATGACTTGCCCTCCTCTGATTTTCTCATCTTCAGAGACGATTACGTCATTGACGTCAGACCGACGTCACCGTCGATCTGATGACATCATTGATGATTTGAATGCCGAAGTTGACTGCGTATTATCTGTGTACATTTACCCCTCACCCCGCAACTCCGAAATGACTTTTAGCTGTTTTCTCGCCACTGTTGATGGAAAGCACTCGCCTTGACCAGAATCGAACCTGTCATCCATCAGGTCAGTCGTCCAGCCCTCTACCAAGTAAGCTACTAAGATGGCCCCGTTAGCAATAAAACTCTCAATGACACATTTTACCTGGAGCTCTCCCATTTCAAAGTGTCTCGAATCCACCGTCCAACATTTTTAACATATATATACAAGTGCCCGTGTTGGGCGTCGAACCAGAGTCACCTTGCACACACCTTGATTGCACTGCTATCAGCATGCGCATATTACCGGTATGTATTCTCCGTATTTTACCCGTTCAACCTGGTGTCCATCCTCTCTACCTAAGCGGCCAAGAGGAGAGGGCGGGGGCGGCACCTGATAAGGAAGCGGCTGTATTGCGTTGGACACAACAGTTCTCGTCTGATTACTGAAGTTAAACAACGCAACCCCAGCTGGTACTAGCATGGGTGATACCCAAAAATCGTCGTAACAGCGTAGTGTTTGTGCAGGCTGCATGAAAACTACGCAGTGGACGGGGCTCTAATGACCATTGTAGTTGCAGTGCCCTAAAACACCAACGAAACAAGATACCTGAATGTCCCCCCCCATGTTCCCCCTTGTCAAAAAGTCGTGAACTCAGGGGTCAAGCACGCCACCTGTAGAGAACAATTGTCCCACAGGCATCAATTGAGTGACCCGCAAAATCACTCGAGGATTTAATATAGTGTAATATCCTTCCTTATCATGTGAATGTTGAATTGTGCTCCTCGTCGTCCTGTCTTGTCCTGTATCTCGCATCACTTCCCTGCCCTCCTCCTCCTCCTACCCTTTCTCACTCTGTTATGAAGCGCGGCAGAGGATGGGGGTGGAAATGGGGAAAGTGGCTATTGTCCACTTAAATGATATTTTTAAATATGAAAATAAGGCTATAATTTGCCGTTGTTATCTACAGTATGTATCATATTTTAAAATGTCTCAAATTTGCTGATGTCAGTTGGAGTGGAACTAGATTAATGAAGTTTCAGATAAGGATTAAGTAGTAGGTGGAGGGTGAGGAAACAAAGAGGGGAGGGGGACCAGAGAGAGAGAGAGAGGGGCCCCTACTCTGCACTCTTGAAGAGAAAAAACAATTCATATGCTTTACTATTTTCTATTGTGCGGTCAGTTGTCATTTGACACAAATATTTTCTTTCAATTGTATTATTGTCTCGTATATTGACCATATGAATAAAATATTGACCTTTTCTCCTTTTTCTTCCTCCTTTCCTCCCCTCCCTCTACCCCCTCTGGACTCCATTTTGTCCCTCTCTTCGCCCTCTGACTGGTAGGTAATAAATTCGATTGTGGGACACACAATTTTCGTGTAGAATTACTCTTCACACACCATTCCTTTCTTCTGTTCTCTGACTTCTACTCCGTTTCATCGTAAAAAGCATTTTAACGCTATTTTTTCTTGAGGGTGTCTCGGACCTGCCTCGGTGGCGCAGGAGGTAGCTATAGGTTGCATAACGCAAGCCCAGTTAGTACTGACATGGGTGGTTGCTCGGGAAAGCTGGGTACTGCTAATACCCAATAATCGTCGCATTAGTGTAGTGTCTGTGCAGTCAATGCATTAGAACTATACAGTGGACGGGTCTCTAATGACCTCGTAGTTGACGGGACCTTAAACCCCAACAAACAAACAAACAAAATATAGGTTCCATAGTGGATTGAGAAGGGTTGACTTGTTTCGGAGAGAGTCCCCGAGTGCACCTTCCTTCGGATGAGAAGTCAAACTGAGGTCCTGTGTAGTACACAATGTCAATTGCACGTGAAAGAACCCTTCCTCTGCTATGTTCACGGGGAGCAACTCCTAACCCTTTTCCTGTCATTGGCAGGGTTGGGTACCCTTCTTGTCCCTCTGAATGGGGACAAGGGTGATATATTGGACAGTGGTTTTCCACAGCTGGTTGCCGACCGAAGCTGCAACCTCCTATGCTTATTTGCGGTCGGTATACTGTTCTTTGGGGAATTCCACCGACGCCGGGGAGGGGGGGGGCGAGCTCCTACACCTGGTAATTTTGCCTCATCTTCCCGTTGCATAGTAGAGAGGGTTCTTTCACGTGCAAATGCCATCGTACACCACACGGGACCGCGGTTTTACTTCTCATGCGAAGGAAGGCGCTTTCGGGGTATCCCTCTTGCCCGAAAGAAGCCAACTTTCCTCGGTCCAGTATCGGACCTAGAAACAATCAAAGGAAGCGGCGAGTTGCGTTGGACATACCAGTTCTCGTCTGATCACTGAAGTTAAGCAATGCAACCCCATTTTGTACTGAGGTGGGAACACTGGGTACTGCTAATACCCAAAAATCGTCATGTTAGTGTAGTGTGTGTTTAGTCTCTGTCTGCATTATAACTACGCAGTGGACAGGGCTCTAGTGACCTCCTTGTTGAAGGACGCTAACCACCGAGGCCGGCTCTACTATGGAACGGGTAGATTAGGCAAGATTTCCAATTGTAGGATCTCACAACCCCTGGGGTGGGTAGTTGTTGTTTAAGGTCCCGTCAACTACAAGGTCATTAGAGACCCGTCCACTGCATAGTTCAAATGCATATAATGCACAGACGGTACACTAATGCGACGATTATTGGGTATTAGCAGTACCCAGCTTTCCCGAGCGACCACCCATGTCAGTACTAACTGGGCTTGCGTTGCTTAACTTCAGTGATCAGACGAGAACTGGTGTGTCCAACGCAACTCGCCGCTCCCCTGGGGTGGGTAGAGTGGCCCAACGAACAGTAGACTGACTATAGTAAATAAGCATAGGGGTTGTAGCTTCGGTCGGCAGGTGGCTGTGGAAAAAATGCGGTTCAATAGATCGCTGATGTGTCCTTTGAGAGGGACAAAGATGGGTAGCCGACCTTGCCATACGCGGGAAAGGGGTTAGTAGTTTCTTTTTTATTTTTCTTGAGGGTGTCCCGGTGCGGGTTAGTGTCATTTGAATGCCGTTTGCAGTCATTAGTTTTGTGTCGTCTAGAAGCAGTTGTTATTGTTGTGTTTATTGTGTTGCTATGATATGCTTGGATGGACATGCATTGTATTTCTTATTTCTGCTGAAGAACGTGTAGGAGGAGAGGGGAGGGAGGAGGGGGGTCACGAGAGGGTCAAGTTAGGGAATTTGAAATTTGATCTAATTTTTGCTTTGATGGAAAGTTGTGTCAAATGTCGTCAAAACTAGCAGCGGATGTTGTCATTTTAATAATAATAGGTGTACTAATTATTGTTATTATTATTACATTGATAGAGGTGGATGGACACACGTTGAAAAAAAAATGTCTTTGTTTGCAAATGGCAGCAAAGTTTGACATCAGTAATTTTTATTTGATTTCAGAAATAAATTTGTTGTCGTCAGCATCATTATTATTATATGATGAGTTGACTGTGCAGTTGTAATATTTAAAATATTAAGTAGGAGGAAAAAAAAGATATAGGTACCTGTTCTTTGAGGGGAGAAGGGTGTGAGGACCCTGCTAAACATGTGTGACACACTCACTCAAGGTAGATAAGTTGATGACGTGGTCTGGCAGACCTTGAAAAAAATTTGTTTTTTTTTTTAAATCAGGGTGAACTTTCATATAATGATTATTCAGTATTTAACTAACTAGACAAAAATATGTGGTCGTTGCATAATTGCCCTTGAATTTTCTTCATAATTATAGTGTTGGCAGAGTAGAGATTCGAACTCTGTCCTCTTAAATGTCACCGGTTTGCACGTGGTTAGCACGCTCGGCAACTGCGTCAGTAGTTCTAGGTTCGATACTGGACCGAGGTGGGTTGGCGGCTTTCGGGCGAGAGAGAGGCCGCGAGTGTGTCTTCTTTCGGATGAGAAGTAAAACCGAGGTCCCGTGTGGGTGTACGATGGCACTTGCACGCTAAAGAACCCTCTCTACTATGTAACGGGTAGATGAGGCCAAATTTCCAGGTGTAGGAGCTCGCCCCCCCCCCCCTGGCGTCTGTAGCATTCCCCAACGAACACTAGGTCGACGATAAATAAGCGTAGGGTGCAGCTTTGGCCGGCAACCGGCTGCAGAAAAAACTATGACTAATATATCGCCCTATGTCCATTCAGAGGGACAATATGGGTACCCGACCCTGCCATAGGCGGGAAAAGGGTTAGAAGTTGCTTTGCAATGCCGGGTTCCGGGGTTCGATCCTTGTTGATTCGCTGTGAGGAAGTTTAATCGAAGCTCTTCTGCAGTTTGTACGGCGGCCTTTGCATTTTCTTCATAATTTAGTATTGGCAAAGTGGAGATTCGAACTCTGTCCTCTTGAATGGCACCGCTTTTAGTGGGAGGTGTGCCTAGTCAATATTTTCTCTCTTCTTCGTAATGTCGGGTCCCGGGGTTCGATCCTTGTTGATCCGCAGTGAGAGAGCGGCTTTTGCGTTGGACACATGCCAGTTCTCGTTTGATTACTGAAGTTAACCAACGCAATCCCAGCTAGTACTTACATGGGTGGCCGCTTGGGAAAACTGGGTACTGCTAATACCCGTTAATCGTCTCTGCGCTAGAACTATGCAGTGGACGGGGCTCTAATACCAATCCGCAGTGTGAAAGCCTAATCGTGCTCTTCTGCAGTGCGTACGGTCGCTCTTGCACATAGTAACAGAGTCGCAGGATGGTCTGTTGCCTAAATTTTTTAAGGAGACCCTCTTCCCTGCCCTTTTTTTTCAACTGTGAATAGCAGGCAATGTTGTTGTACACTCTAATAAAGTTGCTGCAAATAGTTTGTCTGGAGGTCGGTCCCAAGTGCTGACAATTCACTGAACTCGTGATTGTGAACTGAGATTGTGAAGGACACAGACGCCTCCAGTGGTACCCAGTTGCGCCACAGATTGGCCTCTCTTGGCATCCTGCGCATTAGATGCCCTTAATGGGAGTTAGGTCATATCTGGAGAGAGTCATCATTATTCTGGTCTATGACCCGTCATGTTCAGTGGATCACTTGAGTTCGTAGTACGCTGGTTCATTCCTGTCCGTGGTTCATTTAACAACCATACATTATATACTTCTTGAATTCACAATGCGCAGGGTCAAACCATGTCTTGGTCAGTGTGGTTTTTTTCTGGATGCTAACGCATCAATGAACTTCAAAACCCTTTGATGTACGGAAAAGAGATTAACAGACCGGTAAAATTTCCAGGTGTAGGTTGTACATCTCGTCATCTCCACCCTTCCTTTTCCCTGGTGTTGGTTAATGGCGCTCAAAACTGGCAGGGGCTGTCGTTAAGTAATTAAACTAATTTAAATTCATATTTTCTTCAAGGACTTGACTTTAAGAAATGAATCTTAGGTCCACTTATCTCTGAATCCGCCCTGTCGTGTGGGCCAAATTGGTTATATTTTAACGTTGGTCTTTGTTTTGAAGGTCATTTCCTGACGCTCGAGGTGGTATTACACCTGGGAATATTTTTTAATTTATACGTTTTTCCTACAGGTAGAAAAGGGCGATGTCGTATACACACATACTTACCCTTATACTGGATTTTGTGGCTTTCCCTCTCGCTCTACACTAAAAATAATCCCATCCAGGCAGTGGCGAACCTGCGCCGCACCAGGCTGGTGCGGTTTGTGCGGCCGAGTTGTGTTGGACACACCAGTTCTCGTCACATCACTGAAGTTAAGCAACGCAAATCCAAGTTAGTGCCAGCATAGGTGGTTGGTAGTGATCGTTGGGTGCTGCTAATTCCCCCTCTCCTACAATCCCTACGTCCACCTCCTCCCCGCGAGCGCCCCCCCGTAGGGTTCGGCCTGTTATAGTTGCATGTCTTACTCCCCAATCCGATAGCGTAACATTCATGTACCACACGGTAGGGCACCTGCTTTACTTCCTATCCGACGGAAGGCGTACTCGGGACCTGAACCCGAGGGGCTGTATTAGATTGGATTGGATTAGTTTCACGGGTTGGGGATTAATCCAAGCAGCCATAACAGGATGAACCCTTAAGAGGTTTCAGAGGAAGAAAGAGAGGAGGAATTTGCAGCACTCAACGTTCTTTACCAACCACCCAACTTGGCACTAACGTGGGCTTGCGCTGCTTAACTTCAGTGATGTCACGAGAACTGGTGTATCCAACGCAACTTGCGCTGGAAGCAGCAGTTCTCGTATGATCACTGAAGTTAAGCAGTGCAGCTCGAGCTTGTACTGGCGTGGGTGACCGCTTGGGAACACTGGGTACTGCTAATACCCAAAAATCGACCTAACAGTGTAGTGTCTGTGCAGACTCTGCATTAGAATTACGCATTGGACGGGGGGGAGGGACTCTAATGACCATTATAGTTGGGAGTGGCGAGTTGCGTTGGACACACCAGTACTCGTCTGATCACTGAAGTTAAGCAACGCAAGCCCAGTTAGTACTGACATGGGTGGTCGCTCGGGAAAGCTGGGTACTGCTAATACCCAATAATCGTCGCATTAGTGTAGTGTCTGTGCAGTCAATGCATTAGAACTATGCAGTGGACGGGTCTCTAATGACCTTGTAGTTGATGGGACCTTAAACACCAACAAACAACAACAACCATTATAGTTAAAGGACCCTAAAACATAAACAAAACAGAAAGGTTCCAGTATCGAACCTGAAACTACTGATGCTGTAGTCGAGCACACTACTTCCTGGACACCGAGTCAAGTCGTGGTTTGCACTTAATTGGGGGGAGGGGGGGAGATCGTTATTAAAATGCACGCATGCGCAGTTTGTTACACGAGCTCGTTGAATCCATTCCATGAAAGGATAGGTTTTTAAGTCTCATTTCTGACGTAGGAGGCGGAAAAGATATCCTTGAAATGTAGAAATATAAAATACCCAGTGTATATCAATTTTATGGGTCCTGATGCAGGAAAACTTAATATATTCACTTGTAGTGGGTGGATGTGTCAGGGTTTTTTTTTTTAGACCGAAATGCACATCCAAAAAAAAATTTAATTTAGCGATACAGTAACATTGATGAAATGGATTGTTTGTCATTGAAGACTGGTAAAAATAAGAAATTGCCTAACTTTTCGGTTTTTTTTACTGTGTCATGATTTTACTTTTTTTTTCTGTGAGGAAAAAAGCCGATATTATCTAACCAACTGTAAAATAGTAATTTGAAATGAAACCCAAAAAGTTACCATCAACACGCGCCACATTTTTCTACTAAATATTTTCCTAGTTAGAAATTCCTCTCCCCCCTCAAGAGTTTGGCGCCCTGCCTTGTTGTTGAATAGTTTCAAAATTTTTGATCATCAGTGTTTATCTTGTATCTTTATCCATTTAACATACTTTTAAATTTTTATTAAATAAATACCGGAAGAGAATTTCCGCAGAATTTCAAGTCACTCTTTATTTAGGTTTCGAAAATAGTGCGGTGGACAAGATTTATGAACTTCCCTTATGGTACTTTATTTTTTTAACTCCGCCCTTCTTCTTCTTCTTGATGGTTAAATGGCGGCGCGGTTGACTTTGAATTGTTCGTTTACGAACCCGTAATGAATACCTAAATTCAGGGTACGTATTATCAGGATTTGCTAATGAAGGTTTGAAAAAAAAATATGAATCCAAATTTGATATTTTACTCGCTCTCATTCATTCCATAACGCCATATCCGGTAATGAATGATTTAAACAGAAGAGACGCGATTACACTTTTTAGAAGAAAAAAAAAAGAATTCCAAAATGTGATGATATTATTATTATTATTGTAGTGATTATGATTTCGGAAATTGTTGAAATGAATTTTTAACCAACAAACTGTGGTGATGGTGGTGCGAAATGGTTGATGATGACACTGTCTTGTAAAATTTATATCAATTTTTTTCCTGTCTGTCTTCTCTCGGGGTTTTTTTTCTTTGCGGAAGTTAAAATGAGACAGCGGATAGATGATGTTTTAACTGTTCTCTCTGTCGCTTTCTTTCTCCCCCTCTCTCTGTATGGTTTTTTTTAAACTCTTCAATTATTTATATGCATTTCTTGTTGAGACTTCCATATGTTTGTAATTGTCATTTTTATTTTCTGTCATTGTTCTTATTATAACACAGAAAATAAGATTTGCATGGATGAACTTGTGCCTTTTTAATGTTGTTAGGTTTTACGGCCATATTGCCTTCTTGTTACTTGTGCTGCTGGTGCTGTTGTTGTTATTGCGACAGCTTCGGTTATTTTTAACGTTATTTGGTTTTTAACATTTTATCATTTTCGTAGTTGACTGTAGGATATAAAAATATATTCTATAAACTGCACTTTATATATAGTTCTTAGTGTTTAAGCGTTTAGGCTTCAACCCTCTTTTTTTTAAAATTTTGTTACGTAACTTGATTACGTGACTTCTTTGGAATGTGAACTGTATTATTATTAACAATCCCTCCTAGGGAGCATCTCGGTAGTTGCGTCATGGTTCTCGGTTCGATACTGGATCGAGGTGAGGTGATTTCTTGCGGGCGAGAGAGATGCCCCGAGTGCGCCTTCCGTCCGCTGGGAAGTAAATGGTCCCATGTGGTGTACAATGACATTTGCACGTCAGAACTATGCAGCGGGTAGTCATCATCATCATCATCTCACCCTCCTCCCGCCTGGGGCAGGGTCGGGTCTGTGGGTTCTAATCCTCCATTCCCGCCTATTTCCCACCAAGTCCCCCTCCCCCCGCACACCTCCATGTCCCTTTGCACCACCTGCTGCCACGTCCGCTTTGGTCTTCCTCTACCTCTGGTGCCCCCAACCACCTGCAGTCCCATAATGGACCTAATAAGCTCCTCCTCTCCCCTTCTCATCACATGCCCATACCACTGCAACCGGTACTCTCTCATCTTCTCCGCAATGTCTCCCACCCCCAAGCTACCTCTAATGTAATCATTTCTAATTCTGTCAGATCGCGACACCCCACTCATGTAACGCAGCATTCGCATCTCGGCCACTTGCATTTGCCGTTCATGGTTCTTCCTAACTGCCCAACACTCTGACCCATACAGCATAGCTGGCCTAACGACGGATCTGTAAACCTTACTCTTCAACTTTATTGGGACCCGGCGGTCGCACAGGACCCCACTTGCCTGCCTCCATTTCAGCCACCCTGCATTAATTCTATGGGTCACATCAGAATCTATTTCCCCATTACTCTGGAAAACTGATCCTAAATACCTAAACTTTTGTACCACTGGAATCCTGTCTCCCCCACGATGAATCTCACCCCCTTGCCCCTGGTCACAAAAATTGAAAGCTAGGTACTCTGTCTTCATATTCACCTTAAGACCCCCACTTTCCACTGCTGTCTTAATGTCCTGTAGGCCCCATTTGTGCATCCTCTTTGGGCTCCTCCAGCCTTCCCTAAGCGGGTAGATGAGGCCAATTTCCAGGTGTTGGAGCTCCTTAGTGTCCCAAACCGACAGTAGACCGACAATCAACAAGCATAGGGGTTACAGCTTTGGTCGGAAAGTAGCTTCTGTAAAATACTGTCCGGTAGATCACCCTTGTATCCATTCCGAGGGACAGATGGGTACCTGGCCCTGCCATAGACGAAAAAAGAGTTAGGAGTTGCCTTTTTACTGTATTATTAATACAGAATAGTTTTTATCTGTAGATACAATTTGGCCTGATTGTTATTTTTGTACTTACCTTTTGGGGAGCCTTCACTCATGTGTTTTCTTTCTTTTTTTTTTAGGATGAATTTCATCCATTCATTGAGGCGTTGCTGCCTCATGTGAAATCCTTTTCGTACACTTGGTTTAATCTACAGGCAGCAAAACGAAAATATTTCAAGAAACACGAAAAAAGGATGAATTTAGACGAAGAAAGGAGATGTAAGGAAGAATTACAGGTAATATATATGTATATTTTTTTATCGTTTTTATGTATAATGGCCAAAGTTCTTTCTCTATCTGTCATATGGATCCAGGGTAGAATTGGCCCATTGCCCTTTGGCATGTTTTTTTTTTGTACAGAGGCGTTTGATAGGGTTGTGACGTCAGGTTGGCAGCCTTTCACTTAAAGAAAAGCAGAAGAAAAAAAAACTCAACACTACTAGAATATGATTGCAAATGTTAAGATAAGTTATCATTAAAGGTGTACAGTAGACAAATGTTAGCAATATGGGTGGAGGAAACGGGAGAGAGACAGCCTGGCACTCTCTCTGTCTCCCTCTCTCCAAAACGCCTAACTGCAGATTTCATGAATGACCCGACCCCTGTGTTTATGCAGGAGTTTGTGGTGACGTTGTTTTGACTTGTGGTACATAATTTTTGATTTTCAGTTAATGACCCCATTTGATGATATCTCATTTCCACCATTAAAAGAAAGTTTTTTTTTTGGAGATTTCCCCACCTCCTACCCTTCGTCCTTCTTGTATTGATGTTAAATATTATTATTATTACTACTGCTTCACTTTTTATTCGCGTGAAGAGTTAGTGAGTGCACTTTGTAATAAATAATGACGTCGCTTATAGATGTGTGTGTGTTTTTTTTTTTCGTGGATCATTTTTCTCAAAATGGATATCTTTGTTGGAAACTAAACATTATCATAGCCTCTTAAAAGTTTGACATCATGCCGTCGTCAACGTCGTCGTTCGTTGTAATTGTATTCATCTCTCGACCCGGCCTCTCTCTATTTTTATTCTGAATCTTTATATGTTGAATAAATACATATTACTAGATGCCAAACGCGGGGAATGGCCATCATGTCATAAGTTAGTATAAGGTGGAGTTCTTAGTTTTTATACATATTTTCATGCGTAAATATAACCGTTAATAAAAATAAAATATATAAATATGTATGAAATAGGGTTTAAGGCATTAATTATGTGTTAAAATCGACAGATAGGAAATTGTCACCATGAAAGCCGTAATTTGTTTTTGTAGAACTGCATGTTCACGTTAGCCATTTTTGTGTTCTTTTTTCTTGGCATCTCCGGAAGTCGCAGGCTGCCACCTCGTGTGTGTACACGCGTTCCATTTTGTCCTGTAGTTGTGTTCTAGTAAAGGTGCTTATTATTAAATAAATGATAGGAATATTGGCAGGTAGTTAACAATGGTTCAGTTTGACATTAGTGTAAGTATAGTCTCTCTCTCTCTCTCTTTTTTTTAATGTATACTGTATATGAATCGCTGATACTTCCTTCCTTTTTTTGAAATTGAAAACGTGTGCTTTTCTGACTTGCAATAAGCCTACTACTATTAGTGCTTGGAAAGGCTTGTGTAATATGTAGTCTATTTGAGGTTCTCTTGCACATTACTGATCCAAATGCCTTAGTGTGTAAGAAAGTTTGATACCAAACGTCGTTGTCGTCGTCGTCAAATAACCTAACATTAGAAGTAATGGCCTGTTGTGAAATTTTATAGATCTTCATCATCAGGAATTCACTTTATCACAATAACCCGCTCTCTTAACTGTTGCACCAAGTATTTATTGCCTTTCCATTCTCCTTCCTTCTTTCTCCCTTCTTCCTTCAACTAAATTCTTAAAAAAAAGGAGGGACGGTGGAGGAGGTTTATCCCCTAGTTTTTATTCACCCCTTTGTAATAAAGTTGATTCCAACTCTCAACACTATGGGTGCGAGTAAGATCCCCAGTCTGATTCCATATATGCTAGTTCCTATTTTCTCCCAACACATTGAATGCCGATGACATTTTCGCATTTTGTGGAGGGAAGGGGTTGTAATATTTTAAAGATATATAATCGGAGGCTTTTAAAGAATGACGCAAAGAATGGTGTGAAACCGAGGTGGGGGTCCAAATCTTAATTTACCGCCCTCCCCCAGATGCTGATAAACCATTACAGTCCTATTTAAAATACCCAATAACAGATGCTAACTAAAACCAACCAACTCTTGAGACCGTTGTTGCTTGACAAGCTTTGAACAATAACTCGTCCTCATATATATATACATATATATATATATATATTGTGACTCTGGTTTAAGGCAAACTCTACAAAAGCACATCATTTCTCACTCTAACCGGAACCCATCTCCTATGTCATTGACAGCATTTTTCCTGAATTCCGGAAACCAGAGCGACCGAGGCCCCCTTCCGTTAACACAGAAGTCATTTAGCGAGTCGTCTAACCATTGTGAACCGAATTTCATGTTATTCTTTCCTGGTAAGTGCCGGGACCATATTTATAAAGAAATGTTACAGACAATTCCTGTAGTGGGCCTTCTTTTCCCCACCCCTCCCCTCCCAAATGCAATGGTCTATTTTGGAGTTTTGATGTGCAGTGAAATACTGAATGCATTCAACGATAAAAACTTTTGGTTTGGAAGTATAGGGGGTGGGCGACATTTAAATGCAGTTCAGATTTTGCACTCGTAACCAGGAGCAGACTGGTTATGTAGAAATTCTCAAACGGGCCGCTACAGGAAAACCCTCGTTCTTTCAACATGATGGATAAAATTCTATAAATTGAAATTAAAGAAGAATTGGAAGTAACCAGGCTATGCTATTCTATTGTTTCCTTTATTTAATTCACTAGTAATACTCCGTGATAGTTCCTCGAAAGAGACGGCTAGAAGGGTTGTTGTATACATTAGACCAACTGTCAGATTTTCAAAGCCACTAATAGTTCGCCTGTAAGTTCCTGGTGTCCTCCTTTCTGCCCTCTCTTCTATTTATCCATTCTGTCGTCTCTTTTGTTTCCTTTTTGTTCTCCTCCACTCTTCTGTTTCTGCGTTGAAATTCCCGCCTTAAGTTTTTGTTTGTGTTGTTTTAGGGCCCTTCAGCTACAATGGTCGTTGGAGCCCCATCCACTGCGTAGTTGTAATGAGAGTCAGCACAGACACTACGCTGTTACGACGATTTTGGGTATTAGCAGTACCCTGTGTTCCCAAACGGTCATCCATCCTAGTACGATCTGGAGTTGTGTTGCTTAACTTGATTCACCAGACGAGAACTGGTGTGTCCAACGCAATACAACCGCTCCCCGGACTTATGGATATTCGACCCTATCATAGGCGAGACATAGTTAAGAAACGACGATATCGTCCCATGAATGGAATGTCCACATGGTGACAATGTTCCCCCTTTTTTGTCCTAAAGTTTATGCTGTTGCCCTATATTTTTTGAAATTAATGGTATTCGAAAAAATGTGCAATTGACCAGGTTGTGTGATTTGGGCATTGACGCTTTCTGGATGATGGTAATGGGGAAGAAACTTTGACCATCACAAATAGTATAATAAGGACATTGAATGTTGTTTTTGATCTCGTATTTCCAGGTCAAGTTTATTTTATGACTAAATTTTAATTCTGATTTCATTTTTTGTTTTCAGAATGAAAAACTGGAAGTGAAACAAAAATGGGCTTCTAGACTTTTGGGCAAGTTACGAAAAGACATTACGCAAGAGTGTCGAGAAGATTTCGTCTTGAGCATTACGGGCAAGAAACCCGCCATGTGTGTTATAAGTAACCCTGATCAAAAGGGCAAAATGCGACGGATAGATTGCCTAAGACAAGCGGATAAGGTGTGGCGTTTGGATCTCGTCATGGTCATTTTATTCAAAGCCATTCCTTTGGAAAGTACTGATGGGGAGCGATTAGAGAAGTCGCCGGAATGTGTCCATCCTGGCCTATGTGTCAACCCTTACCACATCAACGTTTCCGTCCGAGAATTGGACTTGTATTTGGCAAATTTTATTCACAATCACGGTAAGAAAATTTATTTAAATTTTATTATTATTCGCGTACAGTATTTTATTAAGACATTACAGTGGTCAACGGGGATTTGCAGTGTTGGTGCTCTTTGAGACTCCAACTATCGCTGTAGACTGTCATGGAACTAGATTCTTATGTGGGCCCCTTAACAGTGGAGTAGACGATCACGTGATGTGAACATCTGCTAAAACCTAAGGGGAAATCGGTAGTAGTGGTTATATTGGATATAAACACAGATATGACTGCACCCTGAACCTTTTCAATATTGAACCTACACTCAGAACTCAAGAATGTCCCATCGTCCCCTCCTCCAAGTCACTTCTACTTAGGAGATCGTCTATCTACAACAGTGCCGTAACGGGGGTATGAAGTGCCTAACTTTCGCTTGCCCATAACCCAATAATGACAAAAAACTTAAACATTTTGCGCCTAAAACCCAGTTGCGCCCGTGGCGGCCGCCTTCTTCGCCACGCCCTCGTTACTTCCCTGATCTACAATTCTAGTCTGATAGGCAACAGTGATATACAGTCGGACCTCACTAAGTCGAAAACCTGCCTACGTCGAATTACTCGTTAGTCCCCGGCCGAATTTCCATAAGACAAGTGTACAGTCCGCCATTTTCCCTAACTCGAAAACTCCTTAAGTCGAATTATTTTTGGGTCCCTTTGAGTTCGACTTAGTGAGGTCCGACTGTATAACTTTATCCTAGCAAAAGAAAATTGGGTTCCGGGATAAGTACAACTGCTGCCCTATGAGTTCCCCCTCGTTACTTCTTGTTGCCCTCAACTTTCCTATTGCCAACTGGCCCTGCTGTGAGAGTAAGAGAGGTCGCGTGTGATCTTTCCGTCGAATGGGAAGTAAAGCCGTGGCCCCGTGTGGTGTAAATTGTCATTTGCACTTAAAAGAACCCTATCTACTCTGCAACAGGTAGATGAGGCAGAGATCACCCCCCCCCCCGGCGTCCTTAGAGTCCCCTCACGAACAGCAGGCCGACGATAAATAAGCATAGGGGTTGCAGCTTTGGTCGGCAGCCGGCTGCATAAAAATACAGTCCAACAGACCGCCCATTTGTCCATCCAGAGGAACAAGTATGAGTACCCGACCCCCTGATTATTTTGTTGGTGTTTTAGGGCCCTTCAACTACAAGGTCATTAGAACCCCGTCCACTGCATAGTTCTAATGCAAACTGCGCAGACACTATGCTAATGCGACGATCTTTGGGTGTTAGCGGTACCCAGTTTCCCCAAGCGGCCACCCATGTTAGTACTAACTGGGATTGCGTTGCTTAACTTCAGTGATCAGACGAGAACTGATGTGTCCAACGCAATATGCCGCTTTCTACTCGACCCTGATATAGGCGGGATAAAGGTTAGTACAGTAGTTGCTTTTGTTTTCCCTTTTTTTTTGTAACATGCAACGTAGTCTTGTGGCGAACCCTGACGTACATTAAGTGCACCAGACATCGGATGTCGTTCGGATCTTTAGTGTTCAAATGGGGAGCCTGTCATAATTTTCATGGTAAATGTTTACATTTTATACGCAGCTCGCTTGAATTTTGTTTTATCATCTCTACCTATTGAGTGAGGTACGCATATTTCTTAGGTTATAATCATCATCATCATCTTGTTGCACCATCAGCATATTTCTTCGGTTATAATACAGTATTAAAATTGAACTTAAGGAACATGTTTTCAACGTTTGCATACCCAATTTTGAAACAGGAAGTTACATCTGGAAAACCCCCACTCGCATTTATTATTACACATTTTGTATGTCGCAACTTGCCAATTGACCAATTGATTAGTGGTTCTTAAGGCGCGTTCTCACTAGTCAAGTTTTGTTGACCAATTGTAGTTGTTCAACAAAAGTTGAACATTACTTGAATCAATTTTCGTTAACACATTTCAATAGAAACTGATCAGCAGTTTCATTGTACAAATGGGGTTTCAGTTACATTACAAATGGGGTCAAAAGGAGTTGTGTGGATAACACTGTATTTTGGTTGACCCCCAAATGGTCTACCCCTCTGACGGGTCCACTTTTGTATATCTAGAAGGGCCTTAAACAAAAGACCTATTGTTCACTTGAAGGGTAATGGTGAAGGACTCAAGGCGCGTTCTCACGAGTCAGGTTTTGTTTATCAATTGTAGTTGTTCAAAAAGACTTGAATGAAAACTGTAGTGGGAACCTCTGTTTCCATCGAGTTGATCAACATTTTAGTTGATCAACAAAAGTTTGACCCAGTCAAACTTGATCAAGAAAAGTTTGACTGGGTCAAACTTTTCTTGATCAAGTGGTGAGTCATTCACCATTACCCTTCAAGTGAACAATAGGTCTTTTGTTTAAGGCCCTTGTAGATATACAAAAGTGGACCCGTTAGAGGGGTGGACCAATTGGGGGTTAACCAAAATACAATGTTATCCACACAACTCCTTTTGACCCCATTTGTAATGTAACTGAAACCCCATTTGTACAATGAAACTGCTGATCAGTTTCTATTGAAATGTGTGAACGAAAATTGATTCAAGTAATGTTCACCTTTTGTTGAACAACTACAATTGGTCAACAAAACTTGACTCGTGAGAACGCGCCTTCACCACTTGATGTTGATCAACTCGATTGAAACAGAGGTTCCCACTACAGTTTTCATTCAAGTTTTGTTGAACAACTGCAATTGGTCAACAAAACTTGACTCGTGAGAACGCGCCTTTAGGCCCGGTGTACACTTGCGATTTTTACTCGCGCGGCCTCGCAATTGCGGCATGAGATACATTAGTTGTAATGAGGGAGTGCACACATACTTGCGGCGCCGCCGCGGCTCCGAAAACCGGAGTTGCGTCTGGAAATGCCCGCAGTTCCCTACGAAACCGCCGCGGCGCCTCGCTCGCATATGCGGTCACGTAGTACCTCGTGGTCTATTGAGTGATGCACACATCCGCGCGGTTTCTTTGCGGGGTTGCTTAGTTTTGAGATATGGTAGGCAAAAAGGGCACGCCTTCTGGAAAGTAGCCAGATGTGTACTGGCGACATGTGTGCATTGCATTTCTGCGGTGTCCCTGCGGCACCCGCGCGAGCAAAAATCGCATGTGTGCACCGGGCCTTAAACTTGGAGGTCGTGGAGAAGATTTGGAAGATTACCCCTTCTTCGCTTTTTAATTTATTTAAAATTTCCTGCTATGATTAAAAATTCGTATTCATGTCAGTCAAAAGTCGTTTGAAACGTGCTTTGAACAAATTTTTTAAGGGAGCGGCGAATTGCGTTGGACACACCGGTTCTCGTCTGCTCCCTGAAATTAAGCAACGCAACCCCAGTTAGTACTCACATGGGTGGCCGCTTTGGAAAACTGGGTACCGCTAGTATCCAAAAATCGTCGCATTATTGTAGTGTCTGTGCAGTCCCTGCATCAGAACTACACTGTGGACGGAGCTCTAATGACCTTGTAGTTGAAGGGCTCTAAAACACCAACAAACAAACAACAAATTTTTCAACTACACAGTCACACTGTGCAGACGCCATCCTACTTACTGACTACCCTACTACCTATAGCCAGGGCCCGCTCTATGGGGGGGTTGGGGCAACCCGAACATTTGTCCAGGGCGCCATTTTGGCTGTCAGTGTGAGAACAGAGCGCTGCTTCAAGGTGGCGGCGAATTTGTCCTTTTGTCCGGGGCGACATAAGACCCGCCGCGGTGGCGTAATGGTTAGCACGCTCGGTAACTGCGTCAGTAGTTCTAGGTTCGATACTAGACCGAGGTGGGTCGGCTTCTTTCGGGCGAGAGAGAGGCCGCGAGTGTGCCTTCTTTCGGATGAGAATTAAAACCGAGGTCCCGTGTGGGTGTACGGTGGCCCTTGTACGTAAAAGAACCCTCTCTACTATGCAACGGGTAGATGAGGCAAAATTTCCAGGTGTAGGAGCTCGCTCCCTGGTAGCATTCCCCAACGAACACTAGACCGATGATAAATAAACGAATGACCAATGACCAATATATCGCCCTGTGTCCATTCAGAGGGACACGATGGGTACCTGACCCTGCCATGGGCGGGAAAATGGTTAGGAGTTGCTTTCGCTGTTGTCCGGGGCGGCATAATTGCTAGAGCAGGCACTGATTAGATTTATATTCGTACTGCTAATGAGTTTCAACCGAGCACGTAAAATAGCAGTTGTCTTTCTTGAAGAGTTTTCCCGATATTTCGTAATTTAAATAGTAATAAACGGGATTACGACTAATGAAGTAAGTTGTCCTGGATTAATTCTTACAGTTTCGTTTTTCCTCACTGAATAAATAGAGTAATAAGTTTTGCAAGAAATTAAAAGTAGGCCATTTTTGAAGTTGATAGCGGGAACTTCACGATTGCGGGAAAAAAAGAATGTCTTCTAATTTTCACGTTAAAATGTCTGACCTGTGGTATCAACCTGGATGAGTTCTTCCGACTTCATTTTGGGATTTTTTTTCCCCTCATACTGCACTTTGTTAATTGTTAACATCCTTTTAAAAAAATGGTATCTTGTTGATCACAACTGAAATCTATGTTAGATCTAGATAATAGCTAAATGTTTTTTGTTGTTGATGCGGAGCTTGCCTGAATTTAATAAGTGCTCTGAGAAACGAATCTCCTGCTCCTAAAGTTTTGTGTAGTGAATATTTTGGGTATGTATTTGAAGCATGCTAATTCCGCCTCGGTGACCCAGAGGGTAGCATGCTCGGTTACTGAGTCAGCGGTTCTCAGTTGGCTTCTTTCGGGCGAGAGAGAAGCCCCGAGTGCGCCTTTCTTCGAATGAGAGCTAGAACAGATGCCCCAGGTGGTGCATGATGGCATTTGTACGTAAAAGACCCCTCTCTACTATGCAACGAGTAGATGAGGCAAAGTTCTCAGGTGTAGAAGTTCGCCCCCCCCCCCTCCCTGGCGTCGGTGGATTCCCCAACAAGCAGTAGACTGACGAAAAATAAGCATAGGAGTTGCAGCTTTGGTCGGCTACTTCCTGGGGATAAACACTATCATCCAATATATCGTCCTTGTGTCCATTCAGAGGGACAAGATGAATACCTCTGACCTTGCCATAAGACGGAAGAGAGTTAGGAGTTGATTAGCTATCCGTTTCCTAGTAGAGACGGCTCTTTTACGTGCAAATGCCATCGTACGTCATACGGGACCTCGGTTTTACTTCTTGCCCGGCAGAAGGCACACTCGGGGTCTCTCTCTCTCTCTCGCCCGAAAGAAGCCAACCCACCTCGGTCCAATATCGAAGTTAGAACTTCTGACGCAGTTACCGAGCGTGCTTCCCACTGCGCTACCGGAGCAGGTCTCTCTATGGCAAAATTTCGAGGTGTAGGAGCTCACCCCCCCTGGCGTCGTCGGTTGATTTCCGAAAAAGAACAGTAGACCGACGATTAATAAGCATTGGGATTGCAGCTTTGGTCGGCAACGGGCTGTGGAAAAAGTCCAATATATCACTCTTGTGTCCAAGCTGGATACCCAGGAACAAGCTGGGTACCCGACCCTGCCATAGGCGGGAATAGGGTTAGGAGCTGCTTTGCTTTTGTATTTGAAGCATGATAATAATTTTCTAAGGAAACTGAAGAGGCGGCGGCATCGTTTTAAAATGAAAGTTAATATTGTTAGCAACCACAATACGATTTAAGAAAATAACTGGGCTATGTTAGCATAGGGTGTTAAAAATAAACCCCACATTTCTGGAAGGGGGGGGGCTTGTTTTTTTTAGAGAGCTTATAAGTACTGCTGAATCTTTGTTTAACTGACTGTTGATCGACCGAAAAGAAGGACAATATCGAAATTTCTCCTATTTTCTAATTGTCATCTGCTGGTGTTGAACCTAACTTATCTGTTGCTGTACGAAAGTTTTTAAAAGGAAAATTAGACTTAAGAGTTTGAGCCCGTGGCAGTGTGCACACAGGGCACAAAATATGAATTTAAAACGTACTAGTCAGAATAGATTGTACGTTTTAAGTATTTATATTTTCCTCATAACAACTGGAAATGAGATAGTTGAGACTTTTAATCGTAGTTTTTTTTGGGGGGGGGTGGTGTCAAGGAGTTGTTAGATATCTTGTTATCGGAAGGTTGAGTACTCGATTTATATTCAAGGTTATCTCCAACATTTTGACAATTTTACTCCCCCACCTGAAATCTTGACACTTTATTTGCTTGTTTTGAGAGAGAGGAGAGAGGGATAGAGAAAAAGGAGATTGTTTGTTTGTTGGAGTCTAAGGTCCCGTCAACTACGAGGTCATTAGAGACCCGTCCACTGTGTAGGTCTGATGCATGTACTGCACAGACACTACACTAATGCGACGATTATTGGGTATTAGCAGTACCCAGCTTTCCCTAGCGACCACCCACGTAAGTACTAACTGGGCTTGCGTTGCTTAACTTCAGTGATCAGACAAGAACTGGTGTGTCCAACGCAACTCGCCGCTCAGAAAAAGGAGAGGGGGAGAGAGAAGGAGAGGGAGGGATAGAGAAAAAGGAGAGGGGAAGAGAGGAGAAAGAGAGAGAGAGGGATAGAGAAAAAGGTGAGGGGGAGAGAAGGAGAGAGGGATAGAGAAAAAGATGAGGGGGAGAGAGAAGGGGAGAGGGATAGAGAAAAAGGAGAGGGGAGAGAGAGCGCAGGCAGACAGCGTGTGTCTAAACAAATACGTACAACTAAACTCAAGGAAATATTTGTTTGGTGAATATTCGTGTTGGCGTGTTGTTGGATGTCTACTTTTTGGCGTTCAACCTTTCAAGAATTTATGCACCGGTATACAGTATATCGATCCCAGGATCCCGCCTCGGTGGCACAGTTGGTAGCGCGCTCGGCAACTTCGCTGGTAGGCTCTAGGTTCCATACTGGACCGAGGTGGATTGACTTCTTTTGGGCGAGAGAGAAGTCCCGAGTGTGAATTCCTTCAGATGAGAAGTAGATCCGAGGTCCCGTGTGGTGTACGATGGCCCTCTCTACTATGCAACGGGTAGATAACGCAAAATTTCCAGGTGTAGGAGCTCTCCCCATGGCGTTGATGGAATTCCCTAACGAATAGTAGGCCGACGATAAATAAGCATAGGGATTGCAGCTTTGGCGGGCAACCAGCTGTGAAAAAACACTGTCCAACATAGCACCCGTGTGCCCATTCAGAGGGGGAAGATAGGGTATCCTGTCCTAGGCGGGAAAGAGTTAGGAGTTGCTGTGTATATAAATCCCGAGCAGTGAATTTCTAGGTAAGGAAAGTCACCTCGGTGGCTCAGAGGTAGTGTGATTGACTCGTGTGTCAGTGGTTGCAGATTCTATTCTGGTCGAGGTGTGCGAGGAACAAGAAATTCTCAAGAGTACCTCCTATAAGGTGGGGAATAAAGCCGTGGGCCCTTTATGGCATATGGGATGTCACCACTGCACGTTAAAGAATCTCCCCTCTCTAGGTGGAGTAAAATGTAGATCGAAAAATTACCAGGCATTGGAGCTGGTGGCAGAATTCCCAGGTGGGACAATAGCTCCAGAGAAAAACATGCAATCTTAGGCAGTGGTCTTCAAACTGTGTTCAACGGAATCTTGGAATTCCCTGTTACCTTTTCAAGAGTTCCGGAAATGAGAATCAAAATGCGAAAAAAAATTCAAAGACATCCTCCTGGAATGCTAAAACTTCGTTTCTGTTGTAAATACAGTACCTGAAAAACTGTATTTGAGTACCCATGGTAGAGGCTCCGTAAAAATTATTTTCTCGTGGCTTTCGTGAGCGATCCACTTTGAAGATCACTGTCCTTGTGGTAGCTAGGACATATGACCTAATAAAGGGAGTTGTTGTTGTTTGTTGGAGTTTAAGGTCCCGTCAACTACGAGGTCATTAGAGACCCGTCCACTGTATAGTTCTAATGCATATACTGCACAGACACTACACTAATGCGACGATTATTGGGTATTAGCAGTACCCAGCTTTCCCGAGCGACCACCCCCGTCAGTACTAACTGGGCTTGCGTTGCTTAACTTCAGTGATCAGACGAGAACTGGTGTGTCCAACGCAACTCGCCGCTCCCTAATAAAGGGAGACCAACGTCTAGTGCAGTGGTGGCGAACCTTTTTTGAAGACGGGTCACAATAACACGAAAAAAGAGCAAAAAAGTTGTCCACGGGTCATTTGCAATCACTATTTAATTTCATGAATAAAAAATTATTATTAGTTGGATTAGTTTTAGTTTGTGGGTTGAGGTGTTAGCCAGGCAGCCATAACAGGTCAACCCCTTAGGAGGCTGCCCGCGGGAGATGAGGAGATAGGTGAAAGGACGAGGAAGAGGGTTAATTTGCAGCACCCAACGTTCTTTGCCAACCACCCAAGTTGGTATTGACGTGGGTGTGCGCTGCTTAACTTCAGTGATCTAACGGGAACTGGTATGTCCAACGCGTGGTTGCGGATTCTATTCTGGTCAAGGTGTGTGGGGAAACACTCAATATATTAATAATGAATATATTAGTTTACTAAAGTAGCAAATAGAGAACATCATCATAATGCCCTTACCCCGCCTGTGGCAGGGTCGGGTCTATGGGTTCTAACCTCCAGGTCCCCGTTCAACCCACACACTATGATACATAAACTGGATATGAGTCACGTTCGGGTGGGTCACTTTGTGACGCGGTTCGCCACCACTGGTCTAGTGTAAGGGTGAATAATGGACCCTGGGAAGGCTACTATACTTCAAGTGGCCCTCAAGCGATAGGTAGATCCGCTAAAACATTTCTAGGAATGCGATCAGATGGTGTATCCGAAGCCCCTTTTTTTTTATCCTAGTTGGAAATAAATGCCCCATTCCCCTTTCTCTGCGGACAACCATGCGAAGTATATTAATAATAACTGAATGGAGCTTCCTGACGAGATGCCCCCCACCTCTTCATCCTGTCCTCTCTTTCTTTGTCCCTTTCTACACCCGACAAGCACTCTTGAACATTTGTTGACAATCCAAGTTTATCGTAGGCAAACCTAAAGTTATGAGATAATACAATTTGTTAGCAAATTTTTATGATAAATAAACAATGAAATGAATGAGAAAAAAATTTATTATAATATAAAAAGTAATTTTTGCTTGGGTCAACAACATGAGTTTATTTTAATCAAGGACAAACAACTGCTTATGTTCAATCAGTTCTGGGATATAAAAAAAGCGATGAAATATTTGAAAAGTTTTTTTGGTCAGGGAGAGAGATAGAAAGGGAGGGAGGGAGAGAGAGAGAGATTTACTTTTTCTTTCGTTGGTGTATTAGGGCCCTCAACTACAAGGTCATCAAAGCCCAGAGCGGCGAGTTGCGTTGGACACACCAGTT
>JAAFCE010006949.1:21907858-21925754 GCA_013389805.1 Trigoniulus corallinus | reverse complement strand
TTATTGTGATCTTGCTGTTAACTCCAAACATATTATGTGTTAAAATTCTTGCAGTAAACTACAATGTCGTTATTACTTGGATGTCAGTGTTGCAAAATCCAAAATCAAACTCATTGGAGCATGCGCTGCTTCCAACTGAGTTTGTTTGTTGACAAGTGTCTGAACCTGATTTTTGTCGTTGTTATTTATGACACATTATTGATGCTAGAATCATTGACAGAATTGACAATTATCGTCATCATCATACTTTCCTCTCGCTATTGATGAGGTCAAGTATGCGAGTTGTGATTTCCTCATACCTTCTTCGAGCCCACCTCCCTTACCTCTTCTTAATCCCATGATGTACCGGTGGTTCAGTCCCGACTGAAGTGCAATATTTCTCTTAGTCCCATGAGAGAGAACCAGATGGACTGTAAAACTGCCCCATGTAAGATGCACTTTCTCACCCGTTTCTATATATATATATAACCAACCCCACCTAGAGGAGCGGCGAATTGCGTTGGACACACCAGTTCTCGTCTGATCACTGAAGTTAAGCAGCGCAACCCCAGCTATTACTGACATGGGTGGCCGCTTGAGAAAACTGGGTACTGTTAATACCCAATAATCGTCGCATTAGTGTAGAGTCTGTGCAGTATATGCATTAGGACGGGTCTCTAATGGCCTCGTAGTTGTCGGGACTCTGCATACCAACAAACCTGTGGATGGGGCTGTAGTGACCTTGTAGTTGAAGGGCCCTAAAACACCAACAAACAAATAACAAACCCACCTAGAGGCATAATAAATCAGGTTGCTCTCTGTCACACATGCACACAAACAGAGCTATTTTCATGTGTTAGCACCCTTCCCGATAAATCCATGGTTACAGGTCCGATCCTGACTGTGGTGACTAACTTTTTTACCTGGCGAGAAGAAGGAAAGTTGACATTAGATGGGAAGTAAAGGCGTGGTTTCCTGTGATGGTTACCGTCTCACCGCTGCACTTAACAGAACCCTTTCCGCAAGGTGTAACAATGAGCCAAACTGTCATTTGTGTTCGTAATGCGCTTTATTAGTTCTGAAAGTACGGTAGCTTATTTAGAAAAGGGTTCTTTTACTTGCAGGTGACATTGTGCACGTTATGTAGGATCATGACCTTGCTTCCCACCTGACATAAGACACGCTTAAGGCTCAGCCACACAGAACGCGATCTGTCGCAGTGGGCAGCAATCGCGCGATCGTCGCAGTGGTCCGCGATATGGAAACGCCACATAGGGCGCGATACGTTTCTTAACGATCCATTGAGAAGTACACATTCCAGTTTATCTCAATCAATTTTTGCCATTCTTTGCCAAACTGATCGCGCGACAAATTTGTAATTTTGCGCATGTGGATCGCTGCCCGCTGCCATCAAGAATAGATCGCTGCGACAGATCGCCATCTGTGTGACGGTCGTAATGTGATTTTGTGTAGTGTGTTTAGACCGCTGCAGACCGCGTCAGAAATCGCTGCCCGCTGCGACAGATCGCGTTCTGTGTGGCCGAGCCTTTCTTCTCATGTAAAAGAAACGGGAAGATGAAGTGGGCAACTTTTGCGTCACCGACGTAGACCTTGACCTCCTGTGGCAGGGTCGAGTCTCTGCAACTTCTGGCTCGTCATCCTTTTTTATTTTCGCTAGGCCTGCATCCATCCCCGTAAGGTATCTTGTCCCATAATAGCACCGACTCCCATGTTTACTTCGGTCTGCCTCTAGTCAGTCTGCACCTAAAATAACCCATAAAATATACTTGTATATCGGCGCAGGGCCGTAACGAGGGCGTGGCGAAGAAGGCGGCCGCCACGGGCGCAACTGGGTTTGGTCCGCAAAATGTTTAAGTTTTGTTTTGTCATTATTGGATTACGGGCAAGCGAAAGTTAGACACTTGCCACAGGCGCTTCCTACCCCCGTTACGGCACTGTATCGGCGGCACTTCCTCGGACCCGCCTGGTTCAAATTTGTAGCGGGTAGCTGTAGTTTGTAGTCTGGTGGGCTGGCTTCTTTCGGACGAGAGACAGGCCCCGTGCTGTGTATGATGGCATTTGTACGTAAAAGAACCCTCTCTGTTATCAGGGCCGGCCCTAGAGTTTGCGGGGTCCAAGGCAGCAGGCGATAGCGGGGCCCCCGTACCAAGTGTATTTTAATTCACCAGCGCGGGGCCCAAGGTGGTCGCGTCGGTCGCCTTGCCCTAAGGCCGGCCCTATCTATTATGCAACGAGTAGATGAGGCAAAATTGTCATTGGTAGGAGCTCTCACCTCAGGCGTCTGTGGAATGCCCCAAACGAGTAGTAGACCGACGATAACTAAGCATAGGGGTTGCAGCTTTGGTCGGCAATCGGCTGCGGTAAAACGAAGTCCAATATGTCGCCCTTGTGTCCATTCAGAGGGGCAAGATGGGTACCCGACCCTGCAATAGTCGGGGAGAGGGTTAGGAGTTGTTTTGCTTTATTGACAACAATTGCCCGTTTGTTAGTTTCTTTCAAAGGCGGAGTGCAGAAATAGGATAGTTGTTTGTCCTCAGAATTGCTGAAATGGACGGGCGCTGGTTGGGATGGAAGAGGTGTGTGTCTTTATCTGAAGAACACGTCTCGTAATTTTTCAAGAGAAGTATATATTTGGGATTCAAACCTTTTCTTGCAATTGCACCATCACTATCGCCACCACCACTCACCAGTGACGTCACCAACGACTAATTTTATTAGAGTTCTTTGACTTTTGTCAAGTAAATCTACTCACGTACACAATTTGTGATTAAAGTACTATATTCAAAGTCGATGTCTCTCTCTCCTCCCTCTTTCTTTCCTTTTTTTTAATATTCAAATGGACCTAGAGGTTCCTCTTACAAATAAACAGGGAAAATTGAGCTTTTTGGTTGTCAGGGTTCTCTAAAAATCTGCTGTTTTTATTCACATTTGGCTTCAATTTCATGTCGAAGTGGTTTGGCATTGAATGATTGAACGTGAAAAGTAAGCAATTCATATGGAAGGACTAGGCAAAGGGGGATTTTAAATTTTGACCTATCTGGCTACATGTCCTTTTAAATCTCTTTAAAAGTTCAAAAATCGGTTTCTGTTGTTTTTGTTTTACCTTGTCAGAGAGTCTGTTCTTAGTTGTAGGATTGATCCTGACCAACACGGGAAAAGGGAACGACAGAAACCCTTCTTTCCATCGGATTTTGTTTCTTTTTTTAGGGCCCTTCAACTAAAATGGTCATTAGAGCCCCTTTGTTGGTTGGTGTTTTAGGGCCCTTCAACTACAAGGTCATTACAGCCCCGTCCACAGTGTAGTTCTGATGCAGAGACTGCACAGACCCTACACTAATGCGACGATTTTAGGGTATTAGAGGTACCCAGTTTTCCCAAAGGGCCACCCATGTCAGTACTAGCTGGGATTGCGCTGCTTAACTTCAGTGATCAGACGAGAACTGGTGTTTCCAACGCAATTTGCCGCTCCCATTAGAGCCCCGTCCACTGCGTAGTTCTAATGCAGAGTCTGCACAGACCGTACACTGTTAGGACGATTTTTGGGTATTAGCAGTATCAAGTGTTCCATGCTGTAGTACTAGTAGGGGATTGCGTTGCTTAACTTCATTCATCAGACGAGAACTGGTGTGTCCAACGCAATACAGCCGTTGTTGTTTGCCCATGTGTTCATGGTCCCAGCTGGAGTAGTTTGTACTCGACTCTACCATTCCTTCGTCTGTTCAGAGAAAGGAATGGGACAGGAGTTTTGCCATGGTGTCTTCTAACCTCAAGATGAGTACTCACGTGGTTTTGGTACGACTCTGAAGAAGGGGAACAGAATTCGTATGCTTTAGGGATTGCAACAGAACCCAGGGCATGAGCATGAACTTACATCTCAGTGTGCGGCCAAGTTGCGTTGGACACACCAGGTCTTGTGTGTGTGATCACTGAAGTTAAGTAATGCAAGCCCACGTTAGTGCCAACATGGGTCGTTGGTAGAGAACGTTGGGTTCTGCAACTTTCCCCTCTCCTACCTCCTCATCTCCCGCGGGCAGTCTCCTAAGAGTTCTGCCTGTTATGGCTGCTTGGCTTACTCCCCCACCCGTTAGTTTAACATAGGACATCGGAGCTGCTGCATTACGATGGGCACACCAGTGAAGTTAAGCAACGCAACGCCAGCTAGTACTGGCATGTTTGACTGCTTTGGGAACATTGGGTACTTCTAATACCCAAATCGGCGCAACAGCGTAGTGTCTGTGCAGACTCTGCATTAGAACCACGCAGTGGACGGGGGGAGGGGGTTCTATACTGGAAGATTACTGGATTAGTTTCATGAGTTGGGGAGTAAGCCAAGCAGCCATGATAGGGCGAACCCTTAGGAGGCTGTTCGCGGGAGATGAGGAGGTAGGTGAAGAGGACGAAGGAGAAGGTAAATTTGCACCACCCAACGTTGTTTACCAACCACCCATGTTGGTATTGCCGTGGGCTTGCATTGCTTAACTTCAGTGATCTCACGGGAACTGGTGTGTCCAACGCAACTTGGCTGCTGGCACCCAACTTGCAGGCAACTTGGCTGCTTCTTATGTCCAGTGTAGTTGAAGGACCCTATAACACCAATGAAACAAACAAATCCCTTGTCAGAGCCGCCTCCTAACGCGTGTGTGTGTTGTTCAGGACCTTTCTTCCCTGCGCATCAGCAAGGAAATGTGGAAAATTAAACTTTCTTTTCGACCTTTGATGACGCGGTATTTTATTTCGTCCCTTTTACTGTGGTACTTTATGGTTTATTTGTTATTTATGTTAACATTTAGGAAAATATGAGCTGTGTGTTTATAAGATATATGTCTGGATAAAAAATGATTAGATATATTTTCAATTTTCCGGTTTTTTTTTTGACAGAGGCGTTGAGTGGTGTGATCTGTGATCATAACGATAAAGATGAAGAGGAAAAAGGTAAGGAAAAGTGATATATATATATAAGATGAGAAGATGTATGTGTTGTTATTCGTAGATGTGTACTTGGATATATTCTGCTTAGTGCAGAGTGGGTTAAATCCTGGAAAAGGCCATTCTTGTCGTCGTTGTATAGTTAGTTGTTGTTAAAGACTATTTTAAGAAAAGCAATGAAGGGGTAATTTTTTTTAAAAAAAAAAGAAGAAGAAATGTCTGAGAATGACGTGGTTTATAATTGTACTGTACTGTTTTGCTTAAGTAGCTCTCTCTCTCTCTCTCTAAGACATAGTTTGAAGATCTTTAATGTTGGGTGCCTACTGCATAAGTAACAACCCAGGTCTCCACTTGTCTTTTTTGTCTTTTATTTCTGAACTCGTTCGTCCCTTTCTTAGTTTTTCTTCTGGTGAAGTGCCAACTTTTAAGATTTTCGATTTAGTGCAACGTTTAAATTTAGAGTTGCTTGGACTGCAGAAAAAAAATTTTTGTTATCCTCCCTTTTCCTCTCTTCCCTCCATTTCGTGTGTATCCTCTTCTCTCTCTCTTTCCCCCCCTCAGATCCTTCATCCACCTTTTTTTTTCATTCCTGAATTTGGAGCAGAAGTTTTGTCTAAAAATTGTTTTTTTTTTATTTATATCGTATTGTCCACTATCAGCTTGTTAGAGCTTAACTGACTTCAAAGTTTAACTCTGTTTTTTGAATAATTATGGGTGTTTCGGCATGCGTCTTGTGTTGAGGTGACTGAAGTTCAATTCCCAACTCTGTAGTGGCATATGTGGTGTATCTTGAACCGTTTTCATCTTGGAGAGGACTCCTTGGTGGTCAGTTTTCTTAGCCCTTTTCCTAACGGTATGTCTGAGTGGAAACTATAGGCTGGAAGGAGATAAATACTGGTAGGGTAAAAGTGAATGTGTATCAGTGAGAAAAAGGAGCAGAACTAGTGGACAATGGTCACCGCTTATGACATGTACTGTAGATACATTTTACTCTCTGGTAAACAGAATTGGAATTGGTGGTGGTAGTGGGCTGTTATATCCGATTTGAAATTTCTTAATGGGGATAATACTTTTGGGCTGCTTTCAGACATGGTAGGGCTAAAGACTCTCTCTCTCCACCCTCACGATGTCTTACCCTTCCTTCCTCCCTTGCTCCTCCTTTTCTCTCCCCCACCTTTTTTTGTCGTATTTAGTCCATTGTTATCTTAGACATCGCGTGAGATGCTTTTTTACATAATATTAAAAAAAAGAAATTCCGAGGCTATTAGATATAAATAGTAATCAACGTCAGAAGACATATTTTTTGTTGCAAATTTTTTGCTGTCCTCGAAGATGTGTTATTTATGTTTGTTAGTCATTATGTTGTTCAAATAAGATGTGTACCACACATGACATAATGCACTTCCGGTTTGAAGGAGAATATTAGCTTATAGCATTTTGTTTGTTGTCTTTGGTCAGTTATAATAATGGGAAGATTGAAGAAGTTTAGTTCTTCTTTGCATGTTTGGTTTCATGGTCTGTCCACTGCCAGTGTTCCTTGGGATGGGGAACTGCTTTGCCTCTTGCAGTAGAAATTTTGGTTCTCAAGGTGGAGGCAAATTACAATTGTGTCGAGGGACTTTTGGTGGACCTTTGATCTTTTTTGAACTTCTTTGTTTCTCTCTCTCTCTCTCCGTGTCTGTCTCTCTTTCTGTGTCTGTTGCCTCTCGCTTTCTTTGCATCTGTCTGCCTGTCTCCCTCTCAGCATCTGTCTGCCTGTCTCCCTCTCAGCATCTGTCTGTCTGTCTCCCTCTGCATCCGTCTGTCTGTCTGTCACTCCCTCTGTATCTGTCCGCCTGTGTGTGTGTCTCTCTCTGTATCTGTCCGTCTGTCTCTCTTCCTGCACCTGTGTGTGTGTCTACCAGTAATCAGCATTATATCCAGCCTGTGAGTGGGTTGGGTTCCCATGAGACAGGAAAACACAGGAGTAGAAGAATGAAGTGAAAGGAAAGGTGAACATCGGGAACTGATTATGTAGTCCACCAAGTTTTTCTTCTAAACTGACTTGATGTACCCATACCCCTCGCAGTTAATCCTTATACGATCAAACAGAGATTCAGAACGGGCTCAATCTCCGAACCCCGCACTGAGAATCTTCTTGAAAGTTGGCGGGTTGTAATCCTGGTAATCCATGGTAAACGCTTGCATAGAAAGGAGGTAGTTTTTCTTCTACTTCTGCCAAAAAATATGATGACCCTTCTGTGACTAAAAAGAAGTCTTCTGAATCCTAGTGAGAAATATTTTCTTCAGAAAATGATTGGGAGGAGGGCAGTGTGGCGACATTAGGGTGTTCTGCAATGTAAGAATTAAAAAACCGACAGTTATTGACAATGGTTGTATTGCCTAGATCATGTTAGGGCTTGTGCGTGTTTAGGTTCTTTTCATCACTTTTCTATGTGTGTGTCACAGGACTGGTGTGGCAGTACTGCAGGCAAATGAGGCACCCTTCTGAGTGTAGGGTGGGTGTGAGATTGAACGCAGTCATGCTCTACTTGTCTGGTACATGCCCATGTTTGTGTAGTCCATGTTTGTTATTTATATCTTGGTGACTCACCTGGAGAATTATTAGAAGGAGTCGTCTTTCAGAGCGTCGATTATGTTGTTTAAAAGTTTCTCACCTCTTCCTTGGTGTAGGAACCTTGTTTTTGGACACCTTTTTGGTAGGCTTCCGTAATACATATTCAACTGAATTTCCATTGACTGCGTGAATGAGAAATGTTTGGTGTGTTTTGGGTGCATGTTTGCGGTTGAGGTTTTTGTACTTGTTGGAATGTGTGTGCATCAGCCGCCTTCCTACTTAATAATCGAGTTTTTTGGTACGGGTTCCAGTTGGCACTTAACTCCAAGAATGGAGCATTGTTATCGATAGGTTAGAATGAGACCTCAAACTGTAAATGGTTTAAGGTTGGACAAGGAGATGAGAGCGTTGTTCTAGACTGCCAAAGTCGAAATTTTCCCTCAAGATAAAGCCAAGATTTGGATTTGTTGGCAAGACATGATGTCTAGAGGAAAGCCTGAAGTTTACTACAGGTAGTTTTGAAGGCCTACACATACGGTTTCTTGGTGGCATGTGTAGTTGTAGCAGCATTCAGCTGTTACGCACGCTAAACAGTTATGCTATTAAACTGCCTCTATTCAGCGCCAGATTTGCCTTAAGGCTAAGAGGTAATGAATGATGTGAAGATTCTGACAGGAGCCTGATGCTTTTCTGTCGGCCCATTAAAAGCTTGAACCTCTGATGTTGAATTGTTATCACTGACAAGGCTGTAAAAGCAAATGCAGATCTTAACCTGTAGTTCACACACCAAGTTTCTCGTGACCAGATACAGGAGTATGGCAAGGAGGTGTCATGACTCCTTTTGGCTATCCCCACTCCCATCCCAAGATTTCAGACAGCTTACGATTTCAACTTAGATATGAACTGTGTGGTACCAATGAAAGTATTTTAACCCCCAAAGACACTTCATGCTCCTGGTGGCGCTGAAGTTTACAATGTTGGACTACTGCTTCAGTGGATGCTGGATCGAAGAGATTTGGGTTCTTTTGGGCGAGGGAGAGACCCCCAGTGAGCGCCTTCCGTCGGATGGGAGGTAAACCCGTGACCCCGTGTGGCGTGTACGATGTCACCATTGCACGTAAATGAACCCTTACTATATGGAGAGTAAAATGCACCTGTGGATTTGGCAAGGGAGCGGCAAATTGCGTTGGACACACCAGTTCTCATCTGATCACTGAAGTTAAGCAGCGCAACCCCAGCTAGTACTGACATGGGTGGCCGCTTGGGAAAACTGGGTGCTGCTAATACCCAAAAATCGTCGCATTAGTGTAGTGTCTGTGCAGTCTCTGCATAACAACTATGCTGTGGACGGGGCTCTAATGACCTTTGTAGTTGAAGGGCCCTGAAACACCAACAAAACAAAACAAAGTGGTTTGGCAAAATTTTCGGATGTAGGAGTTCGCCTCCTCTTACTGTCAGTGGAAAATAAGGTGGGCCAGAAATATTCTGACGATAAGCAAACACAGGGGCAGCCGGCTGTGTAACATACCGTCCAAAAGATCGCTCACGTGTCCCAATTGGGCAAAAATGGGCACTCTAGTCCGGAAAAGAGTTAGTGAGGATGGAATTAGTACAGGATTTATATGTGTCTTTATCACGGGTGCTAAGGTCATATATCGCCATATTTACCCTTGCAAGGATTGATGATTGGCTATCGTAGCCCTCCTCCACCTTCAGGATAATTGCTGGACGCGTCACTTGGCCGAACTGAAATAGTATTTTCACAAGTTATCCTTAAAAACCTACTGACCTATGGCTAGTCGACACATAAGAGGCATATAAACCACACCAACGAACAGGTAACCTAATTCGAAGAGAGGACTGTTGTTAATGGACATTTGTCAGACTTGGTAGTGATTTTTGACAGTAGTTTGTGATGCGTTATGTGGCCTCTTAACACCCAGGTGAGAAGTCGGCCTTCGCTCCGAATGGCCTTTGTAGGTTGAAAATATTCATTAGTTTGTTTGGAGTTGTTCCGCTCTTATTAGTTTGGCAAACACCGTTTTGTTAGTCATAAGTTGGCCCTATTGTAGTGCTGGGGGTAGGCCAAGGTTGTCTACGTTTATAGCGATTGGAAAACTCCCGTTTCCTGAGTCTTAAGAAAAGACTGAGAACATCGCCAAGTCCAAAAGATAATGTTTCGGACCTGAAAGGAAAGAAAAAGTCATCCAAAAGTTGGTCACGTTTCTTGGCTCTGGACTTCATCCATAGTTCAACGAACCTCTCTTCTTTTATGTAACTGATTGGATTGTGGTAAATTTTGGACGTGATTTTTTTGGCGTCACTCGCTCTCTCTCTTTGGAACACCCGTTAGGCTTGGCTCTTGAAGAACTTCCTGTCTCTGCTTGTGCTGAAAGTTGTCTTTATGCGCTTACTTCACTAATGCCGTCATCGGGGAAGCCATATGAATAGTTTAGGGATCTGATGTGTCATATATGATTGACGTCGGACATCCAACTAGTGGTCATTCCGATTAAGGCCATCCGCTGACGTCAGTGAGGGTGTTTCTCACACATAGAGTTGTTAACATTACCCATATAAGGGGCACTCTGACATGTTTCACTCCTTGAAGATACCGAGTACCACTTGACCATTGAAAAAAGATTACCCGAGATGGAAGTTTTTTTTCTTGACAGCCACCTGACCCGTCTTGGAGGCGCAGATATAACGTATTCAGCTACTGCGTCAGTGGGCCCAGGTTCCATGGAAGCGGCTTATTACTTTGGGCGCACCAGTTCTCGTCTGATCACTGAAGTTAAGCAACGCAACCCCAGCTAGTATGGGTGGCCACTTGGGAAAACTAGGTACTGCTAATATACCTAATAATCGTCTCGTTGGTGTAGTGTCTGTGCAGTCTCTGCACTAGAACTATGCAGTGGACAGGGCTCTAATGATCGTGTAGTTGAAAGACCCTAAAACACCAGTGAAAAAAACACCCAGGTTCCATATTGGGTCGAGGTGGGTTGGCTTCTTTCGGACAACAGAGAGAGAGAGGCCCCTGTCGGATGGGAAGTAAAGCTGTGTACCACGTCACCACTGCATGTGTAAAAGATCCGTTTCTGCATGGAGCGGGTAGATGGACAAAATTCTCAGGTGTATGAACCAGTACCGTAACAAGGGCGTGGCGAAGAGGGCGCCCGCTACGGGCGCAACTGGGTTTGGGGCGCAAAATTTTTAAGTTTTTTGTCATTATTGGGTTACGGAGAGGCGCAAGTTAGACACTTGCCACAGGCGCCTTCATAACTCCGTTACTGCACTGGTAGAGGAGCTCACTTCCCAGGGGTCGGCAAAAATTCTCCGCAGGAAGAGGAAGTTAGTCCAATGTTAACTTGAGGCATTAGGTCGGCAGCCTGTCCAACAATTCAGTACCAACGAGACAGTTTGGTACCAAACTCTACCCAGGTGGGAAAGGGCTAGGAATGGTGATTTCTTGTCCATCCTCAGTCATATGCAAGCTGAAATCTGCCTGCAGAGTTTACTGAATGGAATATACTGATAGCGGAGCTATCTCATTTCCGTTTTCCAGAGGTTTATTTTTCTCTTATAGTGTTTAGATTTTTAATTTTTTTGGAGATTTCTGTGCCCATTTCGAGTGACGTGAATGTTGTTTGTTGTTTACGTTAGCAATCATAGTTTTGAAGGCGTTGTATTTTTATTTTTATAATTTTACTTTAGGTGGCAATGCTTACTGTGTTGTACCTAGACTGGACACCATTTTTGCCACAGGAGTCTTCTCATCTGTCGAACTTTGGAGGCTTTCTAAAGGTACGATGATGATGACGATGTTAAATTATCGCGAAAATATTCTGTCAAAGATTGGTCAACCCGTTGTCGGACATGAAATCAGAAAATTGGTGAAAGTTTTGGGTAGGATCAGGAAAAAGATGAGGTCATTTCAAATACAGTATACCGAAATCTGCGCCCTATCCCTTTTTAAAGAAGACAGGTGGTGTGGATCTTATTATCAGGGTTGGGTTGGCCAATCAGGGTTTTGGATTTTGTACTGTGGGCCGTAATTGTCTGAGGGTCAACAGGCCATAATTACATAAAAAAATGTAATTCTGTTGTTGCTCTTTTTTTTTTAATAACTGCGGACCTCTTTAGTAATTTTTCCCTGGGCCTATTTTTTGTCCGGTCGACAGACCTTGCCTATTACATGCATTATTTGGGACCTATGGCTCATCTTTTTTTTTTCATTTGTATATAGTTGTTATCCCATTAATTGTTGGCTGGAGTCCAGGTGATACAGTTATTCATGAATGATGTTTACATTTGTGACCACTATGACGTCAGATGGTTATGTCCAGCTTATTTGCTCTTTAGAGAATATGTTTTTTTTTTTTGCAGGAATTTGTGACAAATATTTGGGGTTTTTTTTAAATTAGACCACAAATCATAGATATTATACCATTTTCGGTAAATTCATCCATCAATCTCCGGCTGATAGGATGGTGAAGTCGGCTTTCACCTGACGTGCAAGTGACCCAAGTTCGTTTCCCCAGTTGTGTAGAACACATAGGGTACCATCCTTGGGCTTCCTACTAGACTGATGCCTGCTATACCCCATTTTCGATGCATATTTAGTTTGCTAGGAGTTTTTTTTTTTGCTCTCTGAACTTGGACTAATAGTGTCATGATTGGATTATATGTTGTCTACTTCCGGTTCTTTTTAGCCTCTATTATGCAAGGTCCGAATGGGATGCAAACCTCATTGACAACTGTCAAGATTGAGCCACCGAATTATTACTGTAATAGTTATACACCACCTGATCATCATAGTGGAGCTTTGACTCCAACAGGAGGTCCTGTGACTTTGCATCGCACTGGGTCTCACCAACCATCTCCCAGCCCTCCAGATCACCGCAATAAGAGATTACGTCGTATCTCGTCCACGGAAGAAGAAATCGACGTTGGACGTGACAAAGCTGACCTGAACTATTATGGCCAGTCACCAGCCAGCATGAGTAGTCAGACGTCCAGTTGGCACAGTGATGTCGACCATGGTAAGTCATGATGATTTCTTGTCGCTGTTACGACTGCACGATGTGCCTCTCCTCCATATTCAAAATATTTCGAGAGTGATTACTTGGTGGTGGTGGTGCACTACTTTCTTAAAGAAGTGACACTGATCTTTGAGGTATTCTTCCTTACTTTTTTGGTGATGACCCTTCATCTTTCTAAAATTTGATCGATCTTTCACTTTAAACTGTTGTTTTAATTTTTAGACGTCTACATTAAAAGATAATCAATCGATGATGACTGGTTCATAATAATTTTTCATCGAATTTCAACAATTTCAAATGTGAAAATTGTGAACTCTATAAGTGGACGTGGGTTCGAGTCTGGTGAAACTGCGCAGGTATGATGGCATTCAGAACCATCATGAAATATTTTTAAACATTTATGCATGTGATACCTACCGAACTTCTTTGGGGGGGACGTTTCCTTTTACCAGAACCGGTTGGAGGGGGAGGGTTATGGTGAAGACCCGCCTCGGTGGTTTTTGTTTGTTTGTTGGTTGGTGTTTAAGGTCCCGTCAACTACAAGGTCATTAGAGACCCGTCCATTGCATAGTTCTAATGCATGCTGCACAGACACTACACTAATGCGACGATTATTGGGTATTAGCAGTACCCAGATTTCCCGAGCGACCACCCTTGTCAGTACTAATTGGGCTTGCGTTGCTTAACTTCAGTGATCAGATGAGAACTGGTGTGTCCAACGCAACTCGCCGCTCCCGCCTCGGTCATAAAGTGGGTAACACGCTCGGTAATTGTGTCAGTAGTTCTAGGTTCGATACTGGACCGAGGTCGGTTGGCTTCTTTCGGGCGAGAGAAATGCCCCGAGTGCGCCTTCCTTCGTATAAGAAGTAAAACCGAGGTCCCGTGTGGTGTACGACGGCATTTGCACGTAAAAAATCCCCCATCTGCTATGCATCGAGTAGATGAGGCAAAATTTCCAGGTGTAGAAGTTCGCCCCTTGGCGTCGGTAGAGTGCCCCAACGAACAGTAGACCGACGATAAATAAGCATAGGGGTTGCAGTTTTGGTCGGCAACGGCTGCGGAAAAATACCGTCCAATATACCATTCGTGTGTCCATTCAGAGGGACAAGATGGGTACCCGACCCTGCCAGGAGGATAAAGAGTTACTTGCTGCAATAAGGGTTCTACACACTACATGGGACCACGGCTTTACTTCTAATTCGATGGAAAGCGCACTGGAGACTTCTCTTTCCTCTGAAAGAAAGAAGAATCGAACTTGGAACCTCTGACACTGCTACTTTTACCGAGGCGGGTGGTCTCTTGAATATTATTGTCCCATTATCGTAATTTATTTCAGTTGCAATTGTGGGTCACTTTGATTGTTTTCTGTGTCGAACCAGGAGCGGCGAATTGCGTTGGACACACCAGTTCTCGTCTGATCACTGAAGTTAAGCAGCGCAACCCCAGCTAGTACTGACATGGGTGGCCGCTTAGGAAAACTGGGTACCGCTAGTATCCAAAAATCGTCGCATTAGTGTAGTGTCTGTGCAGTTTCTGCATCAGAACTACACTGTGGACGGGGTTCTAATGACCTTATAGTTGACGGGACCTTAAACACCAACCAACAAACAAACAAAAACCACCGGAGAGTTATTGCTTGGACACACCAATTCTCGTCTGATCACTGAAGTTAAGCGACGCAACGCCAGATAGTACTGGCATGGATGAACGCTTGGGATCACCGAGTAATGCTAATACCGAAATCGTCGTAACAGCGTAGTGTTTGTGAAGACTGTGCATTAGAACTACGCAGTGGACGGGGCTCTAATGACGTTGTAGTTGAAGGGCCCTAAAAACACCAGCAAACCAAACAGTGTAGCCAGACTCGAATGCGCTGTTATGAGATGAAGAATGGTACCAGACAAACGTCGTTGCTGAAAGATCGATCAATTTTGTTTATTATTATTATTAATTTTTTGTTGCACTAGTAATTGTTATGCAGACAGAGTTTTCTTTTTTTTAGGATTAAAACTTTTCCATAATATCGTATTAAACATTTTTTGAATGTAGTTATTGGAATCTTTCTGGGTCCGAAATGAGAATGATGATTTCATTTAACGTTAATCTATTATCAAGTGGTTGATAAGAATCGTGTGTCGTCCTTAATTGGACTCATAAGGCGATTAGATGATTTCCGGTGGGGGAGAAAGAAATTGAAGTGGGAATAAGATGATGATGATGATCAGCACCACACAATTGATATGCAAGACTCCATTCAGCATGGGGTCGACTTGTTTTTTTTTCTCTCTTCATCTTGATGTCGCTGCATGTTTGGTGTCTTGTCTGATGATGTCTTCTTTTCTTCTTACGATTATGACTTTTTGTCACATTTGATCTTCATCATCTCTCTGTCTCTCTCTCTCTCTTTTTTATTATTATTATCATCATCTTTTGTTTATCTTCTTGACACTTAGTATATTGCCTCTTTGATTATCTTTATATGAATTGTGTTTTTCTTGTCTTCTTTTAATGCATATAACATGTATATATAGGTCAGTGGCTCTCAAGTGTGACCCTACGCACACGGTGCATCTCTTTCTGAAGGAATATGTTGGTCAACTGTGGTATGGTTATCAACGAGGCTATATCATTGGATGGGGGATCTTGACTCGGCACCTGGTCGCGTTCATTCTACCTCTTGTACTGAACCAGATCAAGATTTTATCCAATGTCACCATGGGGCCATATATAAGTGGCATAGGGCGTCTCCCCGTCTTTTTCAAATTCCAACTGCCTTGGCCATTCTTGAATGTTCACAATCTGAAGCATCCCTCCAGAAACTATGCTTAAAAGTAGGTTTTTGGGACTGCTTGTGAGGAGCGGCTTATTGCGTTGGACATACCAGTTCTCGTCTGATCACTGAAGTTAAGCAACGCAACCCTAGCTAGTACTGACATGGGGGGTCGCTTAGGAAAACTGGGTACTGCTAATACCCCAAAATCGTCCCATTAGTGTTGTGTCTGTGCAGTCTCTGCATTAGAACTACGCCGTGGACGGAACTCTAATGACCTTGTAGTTGAAGGGCCCTAAAACATCAACGAATAATTGGGACTGTTTGCTCTCAGTGGGCAGTTTGTCTCTAGTGCAGTGATTGCCAAAACGTCAAATTCGTTAAATTTCATCTAAAATAGGAGCTGGAAGCTAGATGTAGTAAGATTGGAATCTGGCCCGCTGGAAGTTTACAAGCCGGTTTCAGACGAGTGGTACTTTACCGCCCCCTCCCCTTCAATCAAAATTAAGTAATTTTAATGGATAGTAAGTTTATTTCATCAGTTTTTCGTCCTTTGTCACCCTTTGACCCTACCGACCTTGGGCATTGCCTAGGAATGTTTGTCGAATGTAGTCCGGTTGTTCATATGACCCACATAGGAAAACCCTTGTTCGTTCGTCGATTAGAGGCATCTACGGGACGGTTTCTCAAAGAACTTTGGATAATCACTAGCCTGAAGGGAAGTATTGGAGAGATAACCTCATTGAGACTATAAGCTGCCACTTGACAGGGGCACATAAAATTTAGTCACTGGTCTTATATGTCCTCTTACAGCAGACGTTATGGGTCAGTTTGCAGTACTGACCTCTCTCCAACTCTTATTCACTTGAGAGCCACAGACTTCTATATACAGTATATACTTGGTAATCTTGTGTTGTTGTTGCTGCCGCGGCTGTTGGCATTGTTGCTTATTTATAGCAGACTCCCGCTGCTGATCTGAACTAAATGGGACAACTGGACACTAAAAAATTTTGCCTCTGATAACTGCAAAAGATAGCTCTGACAATATTTTAAAAGCATAATGTTGGACAACATTTTTGAGTTCGCGCATATCCTCCTCATTTTGCTATCATGTACACCCCTTTCTAGTTTCTGTTCTTTCTCTGCATGTGTACTTTTTTTCGGGACCTCTACAGCTGCTCAGATTACCCGAAAAGAAAGAAAATTGGACCATGGCGAGGTTTCACTCTGGCCATTTTGTGGAGTGTTTTAAAAAATTGCGAATGATGGACACTACTGTCTCTCCCTCTTCTTTCTGTCTTTTCGTCTTTTTATTATTGTCCCGTTTCGTCTAAACCAGTATTTCTCAAAGTGTCGCCCGTCCAATATTGGAGCAGAGTGTGCTAATCACCCCTCTCCATGGGTCTGCGAATTGAAATCAATTTTCACATTAACAGTACACCTTAACTTGCAATTGCAAATATCAGATAAAAAGGGGGTTTGTGGTCATTTCAAGAGGTCAAATGTAAAGACAGAAATTAAATCAACTGTGGCGCTGAAGTTGTCAACTCTTGGGGTCATCAGAGAAGGACAAGTCGTAAAATATGCCAAAAAACGCAGAGATCATTACAGAAAGAATTACCAGTACATCAAAAACAACAAATAACTATCGTATATTATTATCTGTAAGACAAACTGCCTAAAGATTTAAACAAATTCTGGGTAAAGTTATGAAAAAGCCAAAATAGCTAGGAATTGCTCTCATCAAATGACCTAACAGGTTCATCAAGCCAAAAAATCTTTGAAGGTTGTTGCTAATTTGCTTAGATGGGCACCTATGTTTTGAGAACCACTGGTCTTGGCGGGGGTAGGTAACCCGTCTTGTGATCTCTTTCTTTCTCTTGCTTTTTTTTTCCACTTTAAATAATATTGTCTTCAGTTTATATTTATGTAGGTGCTTTTAATGTTAACTGCTTCCTGTGTGTCCTTGTCTGTGTATTTTGTGGTTTGTCCAGTCTCTCTCTCTCTCCTAATTTACCTGTCTGTGTGCGTGTGCCGTTATATTGCTAACATCTGACGTTAATTTTCTCCTCTGTGAGTCTCTATTATTTTAGTCCAGCTGTCGTCTGCTTTGCTCTGCATTTGCTCATTTTCGACTATTGGGAGTCTGATGTGATGGGGTTGAAGAATAAAACGACACACTCTGCAAGGGTCGTATCAATATGTTGACACACGGAGATGTAAGAGTTGAGGGTAGTTGAACCTTTAACTGGTAGCACATTGCTAAAATTTCTACAGAGTTTCTTTTATTTACCTATAAGAACGTCCTGTGCTTATCGGTTTCATTATTTCTGATCTGACTTGTTTCTTGTCGGATTTGTTGAGATAATTGGTGAGGAGGTTCAGTCTTATATGGATGACTTATTGTATCAATGCATTTCGTAAAGGACCGCCAAAAGAGTTGTGGTATTCTGATCGACAGCTAGTCATCTAAATATTATGACGCTCAAAAGTTTACTGATTAGTTCTCTTCCTGATTTCTATCTCCATCCGCCCAGATCTCTCTCTCTCTCTCTCTCTCTCTCTCTCTCTCTCTCTCTCTCTCTCTCTCTCTCTCTCTCT
>JAAFCE010006949.1:21816089-21907458 GCA_013389805.1 Trigoniulus corallinus | reverse complement strand
CTCTCCTCTCTCTTCTCTCATCCCCTCTCCTCTTTCTCCTCTTCCTCCCCTCTCCTCTTTCCTCTCTTTCGCTCCTGTCCCTCTTCTCTTTTCCCTCCTCCTCTCTTCTCTCCCTCTTCTGTTCTCTAACTCTCTTCTCTTCTGTCCATCTCTTCTCTTCTCTTCTCTCTCCTCTCCTTCCTCTTCCCTATCCCTCTTCGCCCTCTCTTCTCTCCCTCTCTTCTCACTCTCCTTCCCTCTCTTCTCACTCTCCCTCCCTCTCTTCTCACTCTCCCTCCCTCTCTTCTCACTCTCCCTCCCTCTCTTCTCTCCTTCCCACTTTCTATCCTCTCCTTCCCACATTTTATCCTCTCCTGTCTTTCTCTCTCGTTCATATTTCCCCTATCATTTCTCTCGCTTCGCTTTCGCTCTCCGTGATCTCTCCTCTGGCTCTCATCTCTCCTGCACATCTCTTTCTTGTTAAGGTCCAAACGTTTTGAGAGAGGTGGTTCAAACCTTGCATTCCACTAAACCATTCGAACAATTTTCTTTAAAAAAAAGTGTTATATTAAAATATAAAAACGTTTTAGTAGCATCTTGCTGGCCCTGCCGTCATTGTTTCAACTGTTGTTGTGAAATTAACCCCTTTAATTTTCAAATCGAAATGTAAACGCTTTTTATCATAAATTTCTTAAAGAGAGAATTTTTCTTTTGTCATCAATATACTGTTTTCTTTGGAGATTTGCAGAGTGCTAAAACCAGGAAACCTAGGAGGTGCATTATAGTTTTCACATGTTCGTACATCGATTATTCGTGACCTTTCTCTATAAAGATTGATAAAAAGTGGTACGTGTGTATATCCTAAATGCCAAATATAGGAAATGTTTAAAATGATTCTTTAAATGTCTCCCAAATAGTATTTTATTGTTAGAGCTGTACCTTTCAGACGTTTGAAATTGTTATTGATGTGTTCAGCAATATGTGGGGAGGATAGAAATAATAAATAAATAGGCAACCCCTGGCTGAAATTACGAACCACTCACGGTTCATTAATAAATGGTCGTTTCTTCGACTTGTAATCGTCAATTGCTATTTTAGTGTTGTAGGACAAGAATAGTAGTAAACTGTTAGATCTTTTTTCTTAACAGATGAAGCAAAAGGTTTATTTGGCTGTGGTCACTCCTGGCACTCCATACTATCGGGAAATAGGCTCAACGCTTTTGTTTTATTCTCTAGCCACCTTAAATCGGAATTTGTTTTCACTGTCCCGGAAATCTGAATTTTGAATTGACATTTCATGTTTTTAACATTTGACTAAAACGGTGTCTACTCAGGTTTGCATCAGAGACCTATTTTTTGTTAGGTTCCCATTGCTGACAATCCCCATTGGTCCATTGAGTTGGACAAGCCAAGTTGCGTTGGACACGTGTCAGTTCTCGTGAGATGGCCAGTTCTGAAGTTAAGCAGCGCAAGCCCACGTTAATACCAACACAGGTGGTTGGTAAAGAACGTTGGGTGCTGCAAATTTGCCCTTTCCTACATCCTCTACACCTACCTACTCATCTACCACGAGCAGCCTCGTAAAGGTTAGGCCTGTTATGACTGCTTGGCTTACTCCCAACCCGTTAGTGTATCGTCATAATGGACCATTTTGTCATTTCGTGTTCGTGAAGACGTCTTTTGTAATTAGTTGGACACTTGCAGAAGGTAGAATGAGTGTTTAGGGCCTCATTTAGCAGAAGTTTCTTTGTTGGTGGGATGGTGGATTGGGCTCTTGTCTGGTGTTGTTGCAGTTTACTCGAGAGTTCAATCCCACCCTTGGACGTCTTGAAGGATGTTGGGTTACTAATAGTTCTCTGCAAGCGGATGATGAAGTAGCCTCTTACAGTCACCTCCGAGTTCATTTCAGTCACCTTGCAGTCCCCTGTGGTCCAACTCTTGGATTTCTTGAAGGACTGGGGTTTAATACGGTAAAAGACTCCTTCAACTCTTGGACTTCTTGAATGCCTGCTGTGTCCCAAGTTAATTGTACAATAAAGAAATAGTTCTGTTGCTTTAAGTTTAGTTTTCGGTAAGATTCTTGCCCCCCCCCTCCTCCCAAACTCCAAGTTGTGACCTTAAAGGTGCTACTAATTAAATGTTTAATTTAAAAAGTGCTCAGGTTGTCCATCTCCAACCAGGAATTCAGAATGTTGGTCAGTAAGCAAAATTTGAATCTTGTCAAAAAACAATGTAATTCATGCACTTATTTCCTTTTATTCTCAAAGGTGAAAATGTGACCTTTCGGAGTTGCTTTTAAGGAGGTAATTGAATGACCACTGTGATGATACTTTTCATTAGCATTCGCATAATGGATCTTGTAGTTGTGGTCAAGGTGTTGCACTTTCTCTTCTACTAAAAGTTGACTGCCTTTTGTCACATTTTGCTAATTAATTCAGTGTGTGCCTTTACGACCAGTTGTAGAGGAAATAGTTTTTAGAAGAATAAGGGATAGGTCTTCTCGACCCACCTCACCCCGTAGCGCAGGCGAAACATACGGAGTGGCTGTATTGCTTTGGACACACCAGTTCTCCTCTGATCACTGAAGTTAAGCAACGCAACCCCAGCAAGTACTAACATGAGTGACCGCTTGGGAACAGTGGGTAGTGCTAATACCCAAAAGTCGTCGTAACAGCATAGTGTCTATGCAGACGCTGCATTTGGACTATGCAGTGGACGGGGCTCTAATGACCTTTGTAGTTGAAGGACCCTAAGGAATGAATCAAAATAGGCCGACGATAAAGAAGCACAGGGGGTTGCAGCATTAGGTTGGCAGTCGGCTGTGTGAAAATACTGTCCCAACAGAGGTCACCCTGGCGGTCCCACTGAGACAAAAGCTGGGTACTTCGTATCCCGGCCCTTCTTTTGGCGAGAAAAGTGTTAGCAGTTGTTGCTTCTCATTTAAATAACATTTATTTGTCGATATTTTCTTGTTCGTCGTGTTGGTTACTTGAGTGGTGGGGTTACACTGCCGGGGGGGTCGTGACAAACATGCCAAATTTTGGGGTAATTTGATGTGCACGTGTGCTTACTTCAATAGATCATCATCATGATTGTTTTTTGACCACCAAAATACCTATTCCACCAGCGGAAATCGTTTTTATTAAGTGTCTTGTTTTATTCGGTCCCGTCTTCCCCCCCTTCCTTAACCCCATAACCTTTTCGTTTTTCTTTTATCCCGTTGATACTGTCTGTATACAACTACTTCTCTCTCTTTTGGTGTATGTATATTTGGGTACATGCATGATATGATGATGATGTGTTGTCAATCAATTGAATATTTCTTGTGGCATCTAGAGAACAAGCTGTAGGCAGTGGTAGGTTTTGTGCTGTCATCATTTAAGTAAAAACAAAAATATCCACGAAAGCCAAAAAAAAAAACCGAGCACTTATTTTTTCAGGGCACCCGAATTCACACCCACCTCCCGTGCACTCTCCCCACCCTGGGGCACACATAGTTAAAGTGAAACTCGAGGCAAGCAGCTGTTTCACACCTGGGAATGTGACCCAGACTCACGGGCCACCGTCCCCCACAAAGGACGATTCCATGTCTGAAGTTATTCTCTCCCATCGGGTGGTGATTTCACCCCAAGCCAGAGAAGGTAACAAAAAAATCCTGATTACTGGGGCATTTTATTGTCATTGGTATTTATCATTTGTTTTGTTGTTGTTGTTAATGTGGTTAACGTTGTTGTTGTTGTTAGTGTTGTTTTTATTGTCGTCGTTTTATTGTAGTGAATGTTTGTATGTATGCATGAACGGTGCAAAATTTTATTTATTTCTTTTGATGGCTATTTATTATTTATCTTCTGAAGCTTTGTTTGTGTCCATCATTCCTGATCTCTTATCCCGTGGCCGAAATTGTGAGCTTTTTCTCGCTGTCCCTCTTGCTGACTTTGACTCTCTCTCTCACTTTGCCCCTCGCTGTTATTATTATTATTTTTCTTTCTTGAAGGCAAACTGTGGTCTTAAAAAATACTGTTTATTTTTTTTAAACACAATTCATCGAAAGGGTATAATCAAAATTTTGTCTCCTGAAATGGGGTTCATTTTGCTGCTCTGCAGGAAATCAATAAGACTGTGTTGTGAATAAAAATGTCCTGCTTATCCCCATTTCTTCCTTAGTATCTCCTCATCCCCACTCCTCTGGTTTTATTTTTTTAAACAAAATTAATTAAAGATGGAGTGTAGTCTGACAGACACACATCTTCTTTTTTTTTTGTTTTGCTTTCGGCGTAAATTCACGCGGTTTATAACTCGGCTTTTATATTTTAAATTTGTGATATTTTACAAGTGACACATATGGTTTGCTTATGCAAAAGTCATAATCTTGACTTTTCTCCCCACTATGAGGTTACAGCACTGTCAAAATAGAACTATAATAGAATTTGTGATGTCATAGTACGTCTTCAGTTTCTTCTATTTTCTTCTTATTTTTTTTTTTTGGTGGTTTTTTGTTTCCGCGGAGAAACTTTTTTTTTTAAATGTATCTAACTTTTTTAAATGCTAATATTTCACTACTGGCTATTTCTGTATTAAAATATTCTGTATGTGTGCTTGTTGTATATCTGTTTGTATGAATGTATATGCATAATATCAATGTATTCGTATAAGATCAAAAAAAAAAGAATCAATATTGTTGTTGTTTGAAATGATGTATTTACGTATATAAGTTTGGTGTTTTTCGGAGCTTCTGGTAAAGTCTTTTCTTGATTTTTTTTCTTTCTGTTTTATTTTCATAGGCATGGCTTCTCATGGTGGAATGAGTGTGAATTCTCCAAGCAGTATGGCTGGTCCGCCTTCTTCCTATTATCCCAGTAACCCTTCCAAATATCAAGAAAATGGACATGATACATTTTCCGATTTTGTTACCCTAGTCTGTCAGGAGGCCCAGAACTCAAATCCTAGTTCACAAGTATGTATTTTTTATTTTGTTTTGTTCGCCAAATGCTTTTAAATACTTGCTTTCTTTTCTCTTCACTGTTTTGTCATGAGATTTGTTGTTATATGTCTGTATTTAATTTGCAGCTCGTGGTTGTCGTCTTGCTTTGTTGTTTGACTCGCATATTGAAATAATTTCTTTCAGTTTAAAAGCACACACGTCTTCAGTGCTCTCTCTCTCTCTCTCTTCTATTCACCAAATTAAATTAATGTACCTTTCCTAAGTCCCCGTGGCGCATCTGTGTTCTGAGAACCGCCTCTGTATCTTAATTGGCATTGTGCTTGACAATTGAGTTCGGAGAGCTTTGCAGGTATCTCAGGATGAGATGGGAAGAAACCCCTCAGCGAACTTTCTGCCCAAATGGGAATTAATGCCGGTGCTCTACTATGTGGTAATACCTGCACCATGTCACCACTGTGCAGTCAAACAACCTTTTTTCTTCGTGGTATATGTGATTTCAGTAAATTTCCCAGGTTTAGGAATTAGCTCTGTTATACTCTGAAGTAGGTAAAAGACCTTGTTTGTAGTGGTAAATCACAAAGTAAGCTCAAACACTGTTTTTTTTTAATATTATTATACTTCTGTTCTGGCGAAGAGCCCTCAAAGGCAACGAGAGGGTCAACACAAAGTGAAATTGGACATTGTAAGGGGGGACCGGAAGGATGAATGGGGAAAGGGATTCAGAAGAAATAAATATGGAGAGGAGAATGAAGGGGACTCATGGATAAACTGTTGGACTGGTTTTAAGTAATTGTCTGCTAACCAAATGCCACATTTTTTTTACTTTCAGTCCAGTCCTGGAACCCCAACTATGCGAAGCCCCAATAAACTTAATCAGTACTATGCCAGTCCAATGTTACCTCCTCCACCACCACCGCCGATGGCTAGGCCAGTTACTATCATCAGAACTGCAGGTAAACTTGAGTAGAAATGAATTTAAACGTTATTAATTGTATTCATGAGTGTGTGTCGTCGTTATTCAAAGGTGTTATTTTAATTTCGTTGTTGTTGTTAGACATAAATTCGGCCTCTGCTAGTCCTCCGTCCAGTGTTCCTCCCACTTCCAGCGCTGGTGGAGCCAATAGCGCTAATGGAAGTGAAGCAGCTGCTGGCCCTAGTCACAATGGGCCTTCTTCAAGAGTTGACACCCGAGATGATTCATCTTCACCACCGTCTGCCTCATCTGGTAAGTGAGTTGAAATTTATTTGGGACTCGCCTCGGTGTTGCAGAGCTGGCGTACTCTATCACTGCGTCAGTGGTTCCAAGTTCGATACTGGATCAAGGTGGTTTGGCTTGTTTCGAGCGAGAGAGTACCTTCCGTCGGATGGGAAGTAAAGTTCCGTGTGGTGTTTGCGATCAGAACCCGGCCTTGGGGACGGACAGTACAGGCAGCCGCCCGCGCCCTCACACTTCGTAAGGCCGGCGCTGTTTACAATGTCACTTTTACGTAAAAGAACCGTGTAGATCAGCAAAATTCCAAGGTGTACGAGCTCGTCCTGTGGCGTTGGTGGAGGAAGTGCCCCTGCGATACAAAATAGACCGACGATTAACAACATTGCAGCCTGAAGTTGACAACTGGCTTCGTATAACTACAATCCAGCAAATCGCCCGTGAGTCCCCTTGGCACAATAAATGGGTACCCAACCCTGCGATAGACGGAAAAGGGTTAGCAGTTGTTGTTAGATGAGCCTCTTTATTCTTTTGGTATTTTTGTTTATCATATTGTTTATTGGGCCCCTGCTTGTTTCATTTGGCCTGCCATTCTGTTGCTGATGTTTTATTTTCATGTACCTCTTGTTTTTTTGACCTTCAAGAAATGACGTATCTCTGTTTGGGACTCTTTTCCGTGGTGCTTGTCAGTTTGAAGCGTTTCATTAATGATTTTTCAATTCGTTATTTTATATTCATATCAGGTGGTGGTGGTAATGGTGGTGGCGGGTCGAGCAGTAACGATGCTCCTCCGGTTAGTAGATCTGTGTTACCTACTAATCCTTTCACTCCAGGACGGTCAGACTATGCCTTCACCCACATACACCCACAATCTGGACAGGTAAGAGTCATAAATGTTACTTAACCACAACTTAGCTGCAAGTTTATTATGTAATCCTTTTATTAAAAAAATCATATTGTTGGTGATTGCCTCAATTGTCTATAATTGGTGGAGGGTTGGGTTCGGTCTTTCATCTAGTGTGCGGATGTCCTGAGTTCAATTCCTGAATGGATCCATCCAGTGCCCGAATATACGTATAGGCCAAAAGCACTACTGTCCTTGCTAATGAGCAAAAGCATTTTTTGAAACCAAGGAGTTTATTTTAGTTGTTAGTAGTAGGCCAAGTAGACTTTGGCCTAGGGCCCCTAATGGGCCTGATACTATTGAACTTTAAACGCTTTTTGATGCTAGTTTTAGGTCCCTAAGCTTTCGTAATTTTCTTTACATCATTAGTCTTAATGTCCTTCGCTGTATGCTCGATTTTGGCGTTTGAGGGTCCAGTCTATCCTTTCAACCTTGAGCCCGTAAAACCCTTACTACGGCAATGATTCCATCCTCCTTTTGACTTTCCTGAATATTGAGTAGTCTACTGTACCCAAATTAACAATTTAGGTAGTTAAAATAACTGGTGGTATGGTAGATGGAGCTCTCGCCTGACGTGTTGGTGACCCGAGATCAGTTGCCACTCCCCACTAGTTATGAAGACATCTTTACCGGTGGTGGTATCAGGATGGTAGTTGTTGTGGTGGCGGCAGGGTTGATATCTGTTGTGTCTGAAGTAAAGAGTTTGAGGAGAATTTGTAGGACAAAATTTGTTGTTGTAGGCATTGACGTCTTAACAGCATTATGGGTCCCTGGGCAAAGCAGTGTGCAACCATTCATAGGAATAATATGTAAAAGGTCAATTGACATACACAGATTAGCATGGGACCTCCGGACCTCGTGTAGCCAAGTTGCGCGTTGAACACCAGTTCTCGTGAGATCACTGAAGTTAAATAGCGCAAGCCCACGTCAGTACCAACATGGGTGGTTGGTAAAGAACGTTGGGTGCTGCAAATTTCCCCTCTCCTGCATCCTCTACGCCTACCTCGGCATCTCCCGCAAGCTGCCTCCTAAGGGTTCGGCCTGTTATGGCGGCTAGGCTTACTCTCCAACCCAAGAAATTAATCTAAACAACCTCCGGGAAAGTGACTAGCGGGGCCCATACGTTAATATGACACTGGTTGTAGGACATTTAAAGATGGAATTGCATTTGTCTATGTTATGCTCATAATATTGGAAGTATTTTCCTCGTCTTATCCCCTCTCTCTCTCCAGTTATTATTGTTTGTGTGTGTTGTATTTTAACATACGTACCAAATTTGGAACTAATGTCACTCAGGATGAGGTTATTTTTTGAATGCCAGGAATAAACTTGCAAGTTAAACGAGAATAGACAGACAAGAAGACAAACGGGTTCTCTACCAAGTAGTTGGGAGCGGCGAGTTGCGTTGGACACACCAGTTCTCGTCTGATCACTGAAGTTAAGCAACGCAAGCCCAGTTAGTACTGACATGGGTGGTCGCTCGGGAAAGCTGGGTACTGCTAATACCCAATAATCGTCGCATTTGTGTAGTGTCTGTGCAGCATATGCATTAGAACTATGCAGTGGACGGGTCTCTCTAATGACCTTGTAGTTGACGGGACCTTAAACACCAACAAACAAACAAAATACCAAGTAGTTGTGGACATTCCTTTGTTACAGTAATTGATTCGAGATCTTTTCCGTCAGATGGGGGGGTTTCTGTCGAGCACAATAAGGTTAACGTGGATGTCGTACAATGTCTCTTTGTTCGTCATAATGATGAGTTTAAAATTTTTTAGTGATATTTAAAGATAACCTGACAGAAAGGAATGGATTGGTGTGTAATGTTGTAGCTCCCCTCTCGAATTTATTTACAAAAATTCTTGCGTTGCGGTTTCATTTTATTAAAAAAAATTATTAATAAGCAGTTGGAAATAATGAAGGCACTTGAGTTTTGAAACTACGCAATAGTTGATGATTTATTCCGTTTTTCCTCTCTTTTGGTATTTTTAACAGCTGTTTACCTATTCAAACATCAGTCCGGTGAGTATGGGCCCCATGAGTGGTGTCATTAGCCCTACTAACCTCAGTTTATTCACTTCTCCGGTGACAACCCCTCGCACCACTCCTCGCTCTACACCAATACCTCGATGGAATGCTCCTTTCATGACCATGGATGAAAATGTGGAATATGCAATGATGGCCAGTCTCATGCCTGGGACAAATCCTGATGACGCATCACCTCTTATTGGTGAGGGTAAGGTGTTATTTTTTTTATTCTCTCTCTCCCTCCCTTCCTCTGTCTCCCTCTTCGATGTTAGCGACGAATGTGTATAATATTCAGAGTTGGCTTTGCCCCGTAAGGCTAACTGCATCACTGTATGTAGTAAAGGGTTGAGGCGTGAATGGCCAACATGGCCTTGAGTATCTTTCCATTAATTTCCTCCTTCCCCCCACTGCAGTCCTTATCCTTTCCTTAGTTTCCCCGTTCTGGATCTTCTTTGTTCTTCGAAACTCGTGGTGCTCGACCAGGGTTGGAGTGACCCACCGGGGTATTGGGCCATCACTGGTGTACCGTCGTTATATAAGGGTCAATGTGCCATCTTTAACAACTTTTTTTTTTACTGACTGTGGTTTTCCACGGGCCTAATTTTTTGTCCAGTCTGACTTTGGCCACCTCCCTTGAGAGCTTCCTTTAGGTAGGCTCTGGTGTTGGGAGTGTGGTCAGTACCTGTCTAGTGTTTCATTTGTTTTTTCTTTGTTTCTTCACGTCATCATCACCTGTGGCAGGAGTCGGGTCGGTGGGTCCACTGAACATGCTATGACTGGGGATACCCCAGCCAGGCGTCTGGAACCCGCGGGAATATTGGCTGGGTTATCTGTGGGGGGGGGGGGATGCCGACCTACCCCCCACGTCTTTGTTTCCTCATTTGTAATGTACTATTTGTTTGTTGTTGTTTCAGAGCGTTACTTTAGTCCCGTTGTTCAAAATAACGATTCAATGGAAACTCAAAATCACACATCAGGGAGTGCACCTGGCACGCCTACTAAGTCTCAGCCGTCGTAAAGGAAGTTTCCATCTATCTGTTCAGAAATAGTGAATGATCGAATGACCAGTAGTAGTAAAGTTATTTTGCAACTCACTTCTCCATGACAGTCTTCTTCACAACAACAACAACAACAACTACTACTACTACTACTACAATTCCCTTTCCTTTTCCTCGTCCCCTCTCCACCATCACCATCACTTAAAACTTCTCTTCCTCTATCAGCTCTGCATCACCATATTAGTCTAGGCTTCATCGTTTGCAACTACGAGATAAAAAAAAAAAAGTCTCTTTAAAATTATGAAGGTGGGACGGCGGAACAGAGAGACTGAGAAGAGCAGTGAGCCGAATTGAAAGTGAGAAGAGGAAGGAAGGCGATGCAAAGGTGTTTGATTTTAAGATGGTCAAGCGGTTGTTGCTGATAAGTAAAAGGAAGAAAAAAAAGGAGTAGAGGAAAATGATTGTGTGATTAATGGTTGTGTATTTTGAGATTTCTGAAGTGGATTTTTGAAGATGTGAAAAATGGAAATGGACAGCACAAATGCAAGCAACAAAGCAAGAAGGTTCTTCACATCAGTTGTTGGTTTGTCACCTGAATATGGTTCCCCATCTCCCTAACCCGTTCTTTTTTTCCTCTCTCCTCCCGAATTATGTTCAAAAACAGCGAAGAAGTTATTATGTAAGTTGTCTTAAAATAAGAAATTAAGTTTTATTATTATTATTATTTGTTTCTAATAGAGTAATATATCATCAGGTATCTCTCTGAGTTGTACCTAATCTGGATGATGATGATGATGGTGATGATGAAAGAGTATAATATATGTAAATACAAAATATTTGCAGAAATAATTGTTATTGTAAAGTTTGTTGTTTGAGATGTGTGACATGAAATGTCACTACTGCAAACTTTTATTAGTCTATAGACTAACTGACAAGAGTGAAGAATTTCAGCAATATGCAACAAAAAAAAAATACACACACACCCCCCCTTCTAACCCTTTTCTCTAACCCATCCCAAAGTTGTTATTGAGTGTTTTGTAGACATCATAAGAAAGTCATTTTTTTTCCCTTCTGCTTGAATTTATTCAAGTTGACGGGCATCAGATTGGAGTTTTATTTTTTTGTATGGTCCTGTTCTCCATCTTCCTTCACCCTGTTGCTGTTTTTAGGTTTTCCGGAAAAATTCTTTCTTAAGATGTGGCTTAGCCTGAGATGTGTGAGACAGGGTAACAATTTGATTGGGGAAGGGTATGTGTTGTACAGCTTGTACATAGTTTTAACCGATATAGTTACAGTTATATACATGAAGATAGTATAACAAAAAAAGGTGGTCATCTTAAACTGTCCCACCATCGTCTCCTCAAATGGGACGGTTGGATGATTTTCTCCTTTTTTTTTTTTTAAATCTGTTGTTTTTTTTCCTGTGTCCTTTTTTTGTTTTTTTTTCTCTCTCTTTTCTTCGGATTTCGATATATTATACAGAGATTACCGCCACAGCAGCTGTGAAGTTATAAATATTTCGTGGTTTTTTACTAGATATATACGTTAAGAAATTGTTTTTTTTTTTGTGAACGCTATTAAAACATTTGAAACTTCCCCTATCCCCTCCATCTTCTCCCTCTCAGCAAAGCAATATTCATCTATTCATTTTATGACGTCGTCATTCAATAATATACATTTATATATATATATAAAGGTACATCTTACTCAAATTCGTAGTGATTAAAAATAGTTTCAAGAATTCATCTCTGCTAATGACAAAAATATCTTCTTAACATGTTATTATTGCTATATTTAAGGTAATTGCCTTAATCTTACAAATGCAAAACCAAAAAAAAAAAGGCCAAAAAGATTTCATTATTTCAATGTAAAGTGCAATTTACCCCTTTTTTTGTTTTATAAGCTCGAAGGGCAGCAGTAGCAGCATGTAGTAACACTTTTCTAGTTTAAAAAAGGGGTTTAAAGTGTTTTAAGTTAAAGAGTTAAATAGTGTAAATGTTGTAAATGGTCAGTGCTGTAGAATTATAATGTGTTCTTTTTCTCTTTTTTTTAATTATTGTTGTTATTAACTTAAGCAATTTTTTTTTAAAAAAAAAATGCAAATATGTATATTTTTTCTGAATATATATCTATATACCGGTATGTAATTATAGTTTTTCTAGTCTTCCCATCCCATTGACAGTTCCCCCTTTCCCTTCATTGTCACATGGCCATCATCATCACTTGTTTGAAGTATAGAAAAGTTTGTTGTCAGGTTATCAGAGACAGATTTTTATTTCTTATAGTTGTGCAAGTTCACAGTTCTGAAATGAATTTCTATCTTTCAGAATTGGCAAGACTGCGGTATATAATAGGAGTCAAGCTTACTGAAATACTGGCTGATGGAGTTAGGTTTTGCGCTCCTAAACCAGATAGTCAGAGTTGAATCCCATAGCCCCTCCTCCATCAATGGAAAAGAAATATTTTAGGCCACCTTTGCAAAACAAAGCAATTACTAATCCCTTTTATACCCTCAGAATGGGCACATGGATGATGTATTGGAACGGCACCTTTACGATTTTAGTGTGAGCTTGTTGGATTTCAAATTCTCCAATACTGTTGAACATCCGTTTTCCAGCATTCTCGAATCCGGCCTGGAAAAATGAGATTTTTAAAAATTGCAAAACACTTTTACTTTTTTGACCAGAAATTCAGGTTTATAAGATATGTAAAAGGATTATTAATTCGATTAAGAAAAACTCTCTCTGCATGGTTTTAAAAGTTGCAGAATAATTTAATGTATTTTACCTATTATACTACACCCTTTAACCTTTTGATCGCTTCTCACATCTTTTTAAAAGAAATTCTCGGTTTTCGTATCCATTTAAGAAAAAATTAACTAAATTTATGAACAGTAGGAAATGCTAACCACAAATGGTTCCCTTGCCTGTATTCGTCTTATGTCGCGAATGTTGTTCACTTTGCCATGATGGCAATGGGCCCTAATGACCATTGAAGTCGATGGGCCCTAAAACACAAACCAACAACATGATGGCAAGCCCCTCTTATTTGGAAACTTAATGGTGAATGGCCATTTCTAAAACAAAAAAAGCAGTTTTGGATTTTAATTATTCTTTGTAGCATGACACCAAGCATGCTCGGTGACTGCGTCAGTGGTTCTAGCAGGGACGGATCAAGGGGATCACTTCAAAAAAAAGTACGCCCCAAATATTTTTGAATATTCAGAATCCCTTAGTATAATTCTAGCTAGCAATTACAATAGGTCCTCTACTGCCCCTCAGACAATGCCCCATCTTCAGTGGTTTAGCCAACTGCAGATTGGACTGCAACTGTTGGACTGGTTCCCCCTCAAGCAATTGCTGCATTGCCCCCCCCCACCCGATCCGCCCCTGAGTTCCTGGTTGGATACTGGACCATGGTGGGTTGGCTTCTATCGGGCGAGAGATGCCCCGAGTGCGTCTTCCTTAGGATGAGAAGTAAAACCGAGGTCTCGTGTGGTGTACGATGGCATTTGCACACAAAAAGAACCCTCTCTACTATGCAACGGGCAGATGAGGCAAAATTTCTAGGTTAGGACCTGGAGTCGGTGGAATGACCCAACGAACAGTAGACCGAAAATAAATAAGCATAGGTGTTGCAGCTTTGGTCGGCAACCGGTTGCAGAAAACCACTGTCCTATCACCCTCGTGGCCATTGAGAGGGACAAGATTGTTACCCGACCCTGCCATAGGCGTGAAAAGTTAGGAGTTGCTTTGTAGTATGACAACAAACCGTAAACGAAGTGTTATAACTGCGTAGTCAAATTTTTTTGCAGAAAAGAGATGTGTGAGATGGCCATGTCTTGGACGAGAGTAGTTTGCCGACGATGGTTTCATGATAAGTTACTAAAGAAACATGGTCGATAGTCAGCTCCTAATGGCTACTTCATGTTATTTTATGATAGTAGGTGTGACGATAAATATAGCAATAATTTTGAAAGAAGTGGTGGTTAGTTAGATAGTTAAATTTTCAAGAGTTTTAAAGGTATTAGAAGTTGATAGAGAATATATTTAGTGTGGCGTGAATTGCCTTTTAACATATTGGAAATCTTTTTGGCTAATTTTTAACACTTAGTGCCTCCATTTCAAATAGCTTCAAGGGTCTCGTTCGCTCACCTTGAAGTTTTTTCTTCCTCTCTCTCTCTCTCTCTCTTCATAATCTTTTTCAACTTTCTTACTTATATTTTTGTTCGTTCAGAGATGAATTTTTGAAGCCAGATTTGATGTAACAGAGGATGCATATTTGGATAGTTTTCCTATAATGATAAAAATGACGTGGGTTACTAACATTTTTCACTTCGATTGTTTTAATGTTTTGAATAGTATTGATAAATCTCCCCTAAAGATATGAACATTTTGAAAGGTTACAAGTGTTTTTTAATGAGGTATATTTGTTTTCTTGTAGAAATTTATTGTGTTTATAAACGAAGGAAAAAAAAATCGTGTTTAAATTTTAAATCATCCCGGTGTACGATATAACAGAAAGTGGAGGTCGGAGAGATATGGTGTTTTTAAAAAAGGATAAGGGAGGGGGAGAAATGAAACGGTTAATGTAAAACGTAAGCTTTAAAGGACATTTTATTTGTGTAACAAAACGTTGCAATTTCAACGTTTATACGAGAAATTCGGAACAGGGTAGGATGCATATGTGTATAGTTGAATTACAGTTGGTGTCAAATTCTTCCCCTCCTTACATGAGGGATTTATTTACACCACTGATCCTTGTAGATACTTTAGTTTTTGATTTCTTTCCCGAAAAAAAAATTGATCTTTCTATGTGTTATTTACTAAATTCTTACCTCGTGCTTATTTCTTAATTCCGCTGTTGGTATTAACCAGGTTGATTCTATTCTGCTGACAATGTAATATGGCCAGTGATGGTCACTACAAATGAAGAATGATGTCGTCATATTTCTTTTCTGTATTTGTCGTTTTCGGTGAATGTTACGTCATCGTAGGCGATGTTGATTGCTGTCCATTGACAGAATCGCCAGATAAACCTACCGAAAGAAAAACAAAAAGCAATATTACTACTAAGCAGTTGATATCTAATGATCTGTGAAAGTTGCAGTCGTGTATTGTTAAAAGGTTACATTCATTTTCAACTCGTTTAATGTACGGTTTTTTCCCCTTTCCTTTTAAATATTAGTGGATGTGTCATAACGTGTTCACCATTCCTAAATTCACTTCTTTTTTTTTAGATTGGCTGAAATGACAGGCGTGTATATTCAAAATAATTTAGAGTACCTGAACATCTTACTTTTCCCTAACCTGAAAAGAATAGTTGAACTTTCTTTCTCTTGTTGAATGAATGGAGCGCCGTTGTATGTTTTTTCAATCAGCGTAATATGCTAGTCACGCGTCGAACGACGCTTTCATTGTTCTTTTTGTTTTGTTCTTCTTGCCTTTAGAATGTCAGGCTTCTATAGAAGAAGTTGAATTCTAACACAAGTAATCAAGAAAATCAGTTGTGAATATTCTATATTAAGTTTCTCTTGTTATTACCGTTTTCTATAGAGATTTTTTTTTGTTAATAGCTGTAGGCAAATATACGGTAGGGAAAATCAACTTTCAATCATGTGTTTTATGATTTATTTGATGATTTGTTATGTCAACGAAGTTGAGACACTTGTGAAACAAGACGCGCAATGGAGAGAACACACGCGTTGCTCAAAATTAACATTTGAATGAACATCAACTTAATTCAAATATTTGCCTATATTAATGGAATTTATTATCATACTTAATTTGGAGTTTACTACTATCAAACAGTTCCGATAATTTGGGGGATATTCGATTAATTGATAGCGCAATCGTAATTTTTGGAAGGGTGAAATGCTCGCTGTTCTTTAGTTTTCACTACTTAATATTAGGTATATGGCCAAATACTGCTCGTTAATGAAATTTCGTATTTTTATATTTCAAACCGACCCTTAATTTCAGGGCAGCCAATTTCAGTACCGTTGCGCATACTCCGCCAATTGTCACATTAGTGCTTCCGGAATGTTCGCAGCTGGTAAGTTAGCGTATATGTAGATGCGATTCGCAGTTAAATCACTTATTACTCAAATTCGTTACAGACAATTGAGATTGTGCTATCAATTATCGACGCAGTTGTTATAGTGTTTTGCAAGAAATATTCACGTCGTTATTCTCCAGCTAATTAGCCAATCAACAAATAAATCATGTAATACGTTGATATATGTAATTTTAATTAATTGCTTCAAGTCAATATCCTTACAGTGTAAGCTAGCATTCGTATTAGTCAAGCGGGTTCACGAAATGATTGCAGCGAAAGTCACTTCTTTTAAGGATTGTTGTTATCAGGTCACTTGTTTTCTTCTTTTATATCATCTTGTTCGAGTCATTTGTTTAAACGATTTAAATGTATATTTCATCACCTATATAACAGGTTTAGGAATGTGAAATATCGACAAATGTTGGAGGAATAGCCTGTGTAGGTAATGAACTGGTAACGGTGTGTCTGATGGCATCGGGGTATGTTGCTCCTCGACATTTTGTTGGTTTTCATTTCCTTAGGGTATTCGAATCATATATTTGTGCGAAGTCTTTAGGCTTCAGAGCCAACTTGGATGAATGGATGGTGGATCAATTTCATATAAATTGCGTCAATGCTGTAGGTGCGTTTGGATCTTCCAACAATGACTATATAAAATAAGAAACAGCCCTTTGGTGCCAGTTTCAAAAATAATTGGGCTACCTCATTGTTGCCTGTTCAGGGAAATTCATATAAGGAATTGATTGCATAACTGTCAAAATATTTAGTATGCATTTAGTAAGCACGCGTAATTTCTGACATTTACAACTATTGCATGAAATATTAACAACTTTATAATGAAGCACGTGAGTTCAGGACAGTTTTTTTCCTGAGACCATAAGTTTTTCTCCTCTCTTTGAAAATGAAATGTTGTTTTGAGTGTGATTGCATTTTCACCATAAGTATTTTTAGATATGCAAATTATAACTTAAACTGGAAGAATACTATTAAGTCCAGTATTTTTTACAAAGTAGGACAAGGATTCTGAATTGCAATAATACTTTTTTCGTTTATTGTGGCGTTAATATATAAAAATGTGGCGTATTGTTGATATGGAAGTGATGATTTCGCGAGTCTTAAACATTATTCGGGCATTTTGAAATAACTACCAAGGATGGCGTTGTGAACTTGTTTGCTTGATAATTTTTTTTCTCTACATTAAAAACAAAAGTTCTTCCTTGCATATTATATGTGAAGAGGATGACATTGGGATAACAATTAAATCCCTGTTAATGTCTGACTATCATGAGGGCACAAAACTGTATTATAAGTAGCTGTTCTAGTTGTTTTTTATAGAGCCATCTGCCAAAGAGTTTACACCTTGAGCCCCTTAATTCTCTACATTGCTTTTAAAAACTATTTTGTAGTAAAATCAGATGGCGATCTGTGCCTGTGCACATGTTGCACTTTCCTAGTTGCGCCTCTGATCCTGTTTTGTTTTGGGCTTTTGGCGAAACTCTCAGACAACGTCCCTATCATGAGCTTAAGACATTTTTTCATAGAAATTATGAAGTTTCTTTCAGTCTTTGAACCCTTTTTTGCATTCAAAATCAAAATGATTTTTTTTCATAGCATGTTATAGTTCACTATTTATTTCAAGAGTTCCTTTTTTGCCTCTTGAATGAAATTCAGAAATTTGGTGAAAATGCAGTCACTCTCTTGCCAGAAAAAAATTAGATGGGCAGACTTGGATTGGGGCAAGTTGGTTCCAAACCAAAATTTTAAGAGACCATTTTTATATTTCACTATTTTAATGGTCATTACATTATGATGATATATTTAAAAAACCATAGGGTTGGATTGCGGAGCTCTTAACTCTTGTAGTAATACTAATTTTTTAATTTGGCACCACTAGTTGCATTTGTCATCGTGTCAGTAGAGTTTCTAATTCTTGAGAGAAGGAGAGGGTCAAGACTCTTTCGGGTCTGATTGTTGGAGACCCTCCCGCTCTCTTCTCGAAATGGGCCAATTGCCTGTCATTCTTTCTATTTCTACTTTGAAAAAGTTGATGAGGTGCCTGAAGTGCATTTTTTGTATTTGAGTAGTTGCAGAGTTCCAGCGATTCATCCGCCCATACACTAGTTGCCTTGCATCTTTTTCAACGTATGCAATACTTACTTACTCTTTCCTCTCTCTCTCTCTCTCTATCTCACACATACACACCTTGTTCTTGAAATATTGTAAATTTGCAGGGCGAATTTTTGCAATCTAGTAGTAAAATTTTTCAGGGGATAAATAATTGTAATATATCCCAAGTAGGATTCCTTACATTATTAGCATTGTTATTATAACTATTATTCTAATGTTATTTTGGGTCAGTTAGATGACTTTATATATCTATATACCACAGTTATATACGTGATAGTTATTGGAATTGAATTACTGTGAATGAGAATGAATCCTCATTTGATATGATTTATATATATCTCTCTATACTGTGCAGCGAGTGATAAAGTGAGGGGGGGTTAATCGTGGAATTCCAATCACATTTTATTTTGCTTACTATATTTGTAAACAAAATGTTGAATTATCCATTTAATGCTAAGTATCCGAAATAGGTAATATTTAGTGCTGTACTTGTAAAGAAGTTTTTTTTTTGCATGTCGCATTTCTTTCATGACATTTGCTAATTGAACCATGAATTTAAATGTCCCACGTGTGTCCTAATGGAGGCTTCTACAACCACACTGTTCAATATCGATTTGATAATGGGTCTCTTTAGGTACTTAATAATGAGACCGATGGCGTATACTCAAGATAAGACACCGTTTTTTTTTAAAGAGATATCTGTTGAGCCCCTTCAGCGTGGTTTGTGTTTTTTACTGTCTTTTTTAAGTCTGTTTCTTTCAGCAAACTTTTCTTCTGCATTGCCATCATTGTCTTTCTCTCCACGTTGCCTGTTTTACGTTTGTGTGCCCCTCAGCCTTCTCCCCCTTACAGATTTTTCTCTTGTCCCGTCTATAACAAGATCCGGTAGTTGCGGTATGATATAAATTGCTTCATTCGGCAATTCTTTTATGTTTCATTGAGGCTCATCTTGTGTAACAGACGTTGAAGAAAACGTTTTTTTTTATCTGATTTACGTTTGTAGTTGGACATGCGGGAGTTATAAAAATGTAGGAATTAGAAATGTGGTAAGAAAGACCCTAAAGAAAAAAAAAAGATACGACGAGAAATAATTTTTTTCTCTTCTCACCATTTTTGGTGGTCATGATTTTCAACGATGCATAACGGGACATAAAACGGCCAATAAGTGACTGGGAATTTGGCACTTGATGGTTGCCATTTGCACTGTCGTGTAAATGCATTAAGCAGAAACGTGAATTTTCTTCCCCCTCATTTGCGCCACTTCTTCACTCCCCCCCTCTCCTTTTTTTTGTTTTTAAAGATGCCATAATGAGTTTGAAAGAGAAATTCTACATTATGATTTAGGGCCCCTCAGAAACCGTTACTACTTAAGAACCAAATGGGCATCTGCGTATGGTTTTGAGCTGATGCAGGCAGAAAAGCTGACGGATGTGCTTGTGTGTTAGCCTCTTCAACTGCTATGTGTCTCTTGTGTATGTGTATTTGTGTCTGTATGCTGTGTTAGCAATAGAAAATTCTTTCTCCTCTAAACCTTTTATTATTTGATATCTATATATATATATATTTTTTTTTTAAATTGGAGGGGCCTTTTAAATCTCTCTCTTCACACCAATATTTCTATATTTCATTTCATTATTTTTTTTGCAGTGTTCTCTTGACGCCTGTCTCATGACAATTTTTCTCAAACGTGTATCATCTGACAGCGATGGTAATTCTTGATTCTTTCATGGTTATTACACTCCAACCCTTTAAAAAGCTTAAGTATTATCAACCATTATTATAATTATTTATCTGATACGTTTCTGTAGGTGTTCGCAACTTCAAGAATAAGTAACGTGATAATTTTCTAGATCGAATCTCATGCTCTGGAACTGCGCCGATATCTATACTTGGTCACAACTGGAAGGAAACCTTGATGTTTATGGAAGAGTGTAAAAAATTAAACAGTCCAACTTACTTATAAGAGACTTGGATAAAAGAGAATCTCGGTTATAAGAGAGCCATTTTGAATTCCCATCTGCATATAAGAGAAATAAGAGAAACTCGGATATAAGAGATTATTTTGGATTTCCCAAGGTGTCTCTTATATCCGAGTTCGACTGTACTTTGTTGACTAGCTGTGTGGCCGATAGGCGGGAGTGGAGGGCTGGAAACCGCAGACCCGACCCTGCCGCAGGCGTGATAAGGGTATGATGATGATGACCAGCTGTGTGACCAAATGTGCTTACAACTTCTTAGAGCCACCTTGCAAGTAATAATAACAGCCTTGATTTAATAGCAGTTTTCTCCTCTATCTGCTGTGTTTGTGGCCTCGAATTCAATTCCAAGGTGTTGAAGACATTTGGTGGAACCACCTTCTGACTTATGTCGGAAGTGTTAAATGATCTGATGTGTTTTGAAGCAGGGTTAATGGTAATAAGGTGAATGCAGTTGATGAACATCAACGTTTCCTTCCTTCTTGTTTGAACGTTGAGACAATTCGTTAAGTTGATATAGTAGTTGGTGTGTAACTGGTCAGATTGCTATGCAGTCATCACGTTTGAGTGACCAGTATACAGTATTTGAACGATTCCATTTGTAGTTTAAACTTTTAAAGACTGGAAGAAAATTTTTTTTTTGTTAAATTTTGTTTAGTTGTGACAAGTGTCATCATGTAATAATCTATTGTTAATATGATACCACTCGCAATATTGTTGCAAACCCAACTTCCTCTTCCTTTCGCCCCCCCCCTTACAATTTGTACGAATGTGTCGGAAAGTGTTGTCACGTCCATTATCTTTCTTTTTTTGTAGAAAAGAAAAACACATTTTTTTTTTGTAAAGATAGAGAAAGAATCGTCATCGCTGTCTTTGTGTCATTTGCCTGCACCCTACCGGATAAAAAAGATGGGGGAGTTGATGTATGTGTTGCCACCAAATTTCCTATTTAATGTCGTCGTCAAATTTTATGTTTCTGGTCTTCATTGTCGAAGTTGGTTGAAATATTCTTTAAAGTTCTTCAAATGACAAGTGTTTTTAACACTTGATTCCGCGGTCTAGTTTTTTTTTTTTGTTGAACCCCAATTTTTCTTCTGTTTTATGCTCCCCATCCTCTTTTTTTTTGCTCCCTCTCGGTCTGTCCTTCGTCAATCCTTTTCCTATAACATTTTACATTAAATAATATCTGATCAGACACTTGTGTAAGTCTCCAGGGCCATCCACATATCGCGTAAATGGGAAGACGGACTAATATATTTCTTGTTTATAAAATTGCTTTGCTATCTAATTCAACTTTTTTTTTCTATAAGTAGGCGTATTTAAAATTCTTTCGCTGCGTATTCCCTGCCAACTGGTCTGTGTGTAAGTTGTTTCTTCCAAACTGTTTTGCTGGACGGTGTTTGCAGTGTGGCCCCCGCCTGAAAATGGATAAGGATAACAGTCGGACCTCCCTAAGTCGAATTAATTACTGGTTAGCAGTGCCGTAAACGGTGGTATGCAGCGCCCGCGGCAAGTGTCTAACTTTCGCTTGCCTGTAACCCAATAATGACAAAAAACTTAAACAGTTTGCGCCCGTGGCGGCCGCCTTCTTCGCCACGCCCTCGTTACGGCCCTGCTGGTTAGTCCGCGGCCGATTTCCCAAAAGAACAATACGCAGTACGCCGTTTTATGTGGGCATCAAGAGGAGGATGTCACAGGCTTGTGATACTGGCATGTCCACCGCTGGACTACTGCAGGAGGGGTTGGGGAACCCCTAAATTGGAAGAGGTCCTGGGGTGGTGGGTGTTAGGGTGGAGTGGCTAGAATGGGGTCGAAAGGCAAAGGTGTTGGTGGAGATCTAGGCATATGGATTTAGCATGAAAAATCTCTCTTAACAAGGTATCCGTCACAAAGGATTACATATTCATTCCCTAACTGGAAAACTCCGTAGGTCGAATTGTTTTTGAGTCCTTTTGAGCTCGACTTAACGAGGTCCAACTGTATCTTATTTTTTTTTATTCCATGACCTTTCTTTTGGTTATTTTTTTTTTTTTTTTGCAATTTCTGACAGTATAATGGTTGCTTTTGTCAAATGCACTGGTATAAGTATCTGCAGAGAATATTACATGCAATTGTAATGCATTTGAAAGTTTGGCTTATTTATTTTGCTGTGGTTTTCTCTTTCAAGTTATTTATGCAAAATAGGCTGAGTTTAATTCAACAGAAACGAAATTGTGACTTTGACCAACTCATTCTTACCACAAATAATGAATGCATGACCACGTTTCTACATTGTTTTTAGTTTCGTTTAATATTGAAATTATATTTGCATATAATCCATCTCTCTGTGTGTGTCGCCTCTCTCTCTCTCTCTCTGTCTCCTCCCTACCACCTCTATCCTCTCTGTCTCCCTCTGTCCTCCCCGTCTCTTCCCTCTGTTCTCTCCCTCCTCCCTCTGTCTTCTCCCTTCCCCCTCTATCCTCTCTCTCCCTCTCCCCTCTATTCTCTCTCCCTCCCCCTCTATTCTCTCTCTCTCCCTCCCCTCTCTATTCTCTCTCTCCCTCCCCCTTCTGTCCTGTCTCCCTCCCCCTTCTGTCCTGTCTCCCTCCCCCCTCTATCCTCTGTCCTGTTTCCTCTCTACCTCTGTCTCCTCTCCTTTCCTCTCTGTCTCTCTCCTTTCCTCTCTGTCTCTCCCTCTCCTCTGCCTCCTCGCTCTCTCCCGCTGTCCTCTCTGTCTCCTCTCTCTCCTCCCTCCGTCTTCTCTCTCCCTCCCCCCTCTATCCTCTGTCCTTTCTGTCTCTTCTCTCTGTCCTGTTTCCTCTTTGTCTCCTCCCTCCTTCTTTCCTCTCTGTCTCTCTCCCACTGCCCTCTCTCTCTCCTCCCTGTCTTCTCTGTCCTGTTTCCTCTCTACCTATGTCCTCTCCTCTCTCTCTCGCTTTTGTCCTTCTCATCTTGGTATATGTGCATAGTTTCGAAAAAAAAATTTGAATATTTTCCATTTGACTACTACCCTTCCCCACAGTAGTACTTTACAAGTTAAAACAAATATATATATATATGTTTGAACTTGTGTGAGGGAGGATAAAAAAAAAGCTTTTTTTGCATCTGGAAACTATTTTTGCATCTCCATGCGTAAGAGAAATAAAAGAAAGGGTAGCCTAGAGAAATATGCGTTCATGTCATTATAAAAGGGCGATCTCCAGCTGTTCTGAGATATTTCTTATTTCTTGCTCTTCTCCTCTTCCTCTTTTATTATTCAAACAGCTTTATGCTTAGAAATGGGACTTTGAGCTGCTTTTAAAACTCCTCTGTCGATCTTTGGCCATCTTTCTGTCAAGTACAGCACATATTTTTTTTTTACTTCAAGAAAAATTAAAGATATACAGCGTTGTAATTGGGAGAAGATTGTTTTTTAAAAAAAAAAAAAAATGCGATGCTCGCATATGTGAGTTCAACTCCTAGCGCCGCAATAATGTGATTGGAATTCCTGATGTAATTTCATTGACGGTGGTAGATTTTAAATAGTAATATTCGTAGATGAAATTTAAAAGTGCAGCAGCAACCATGATTGTGATTTTGTAGTGTGTATATATGCAATGATATTGTACTAATACTAATATTACTACTATATATATATATATATATACTGCTACTATATTTGGTAAAAAACGAAACAAAACTACACACACACACATAATGATTCTAGCTTTTATAGGATTTCACTTAACTTATGCAATTACCCTTGGTAACAACAAAGGACCTACTTTTACACACCCCAATTCTGTATTCATTTTTTGTGGCACATGATTAATTTTGAATTAGTCACTAGCTGAATTTTTTAATTCGAATGTTAATTGAGAGAAAAAATATTTCCCTGATTTCATGTGATAGTTGTTTTCCTAATTTTGGTTTTTTTTTGGTCGGCAAAAATATGTACCTATGTCAAGGCTACATTCAACTGGTGGCCCATGGGATATTGCCAAAATAGTTTAAATTTGTATTAATGATCTTTCTAAGCAGGAGCTCGGATTTCTGGGGCCGTCACCATCCTCTGGCCTCTTGATTAAATTTAGTTGAACATCCCCTGACCTACGTTCTTTATGCCTGGTTGTCAGTGCCGTAACGGGGAGGGGATATGAAGCGCCTGTGGCAAGTGTCTAACTTTCGCTTGCCCGTAACCCAATAATGACAAAAAGCTTAAACATTTTGTGCCCGTGGCGGCCGCCTTCTTCGCCACGCCCTCGTTACGGCCCTGCTAGTTGTATTTTTCAGTATCTCATTTTTTTTTTCTGACAGGAAAAATTTTAATTTAATTTAATGCCCAAACTGAAATTTTTCAAGTTCATTCGTGCGGCCAAGTTGCGTTGGACACACCAGTTCCCGTTAGATCACTGAAGTTAAGCAACTCACACCCACGTCAATACCAACTTGGGTGGTTGGTAAAGAACGTTGGGTGCTGCAGATTAACCCTCTTCCTCATCCTTTCACCTACCTCCTCATCTCCCGTGGGCAGCCTCCTAAGGGGTTGACCTGTTATGGCTGCCTGGCTTACACCCCAACCCACAAACTAATCAAACAAACATTTATTTGTGGTAGTTTTCTTTATTGATGATCACTTTTATTAGTGGTTGAATTATTAATTTCGATCGCCACAAGTCAGCTTTTTTTTGTGTTTAGACATTTCACCCCTCCTCCCCCCCTAAAATACTGCATTTTAAATATAGTTTTTAATAATACCAGGGAAAAAATGTGAAAAATCAGTTTGAAAATGTCTTTTTAAGCTGATTTAACCGTATCCTCACTCTCTGCAAGGTTTCTTCTAACGATTTCTAGTTGAAAAAAAAAAGAAATAATTACAAGATGATAATTCTTGTATTTAGTTTGTAATTTAGATGCTGTAGTATATATTATATACATAATATAAATATCTTCTGCGAATGAAAATAAAAATTACAGGAGGAAAAGCGTATTTGAATGCTGAAAAGAAAGCCCACACACCCTCCCTCTCAACCCTTTGCCCCATCTCTCTCTCTTCAATCCCATCCCGCCAATGTATTTCTTGTAATAATATGTAACTAATTAAAAATTCCTAGAGATTCTTTCTTCTCTAGATGCGGGGAAGGAAATTTAGTCAACTTAAAATTGCTAGTTGTAGGATAATATAGTTATGAGGACAAAAAAATGAAGTTATTATATAATAATAATTATAGTTGAGTTTCATAGTAAGTAATTGAAAAATAAAACAAGGAGAGGAGTCCAAACTGCTTTTTAGGTAACCATTTTACAAGTACCTTTTTTTGATAGCACTCCAAGAGTAATATTAAAAATATATATATACATAATATTATATTCATATATCTATATTCTATACAACACTCCAATTTGTTAATCTTGTTAATAGTTGTTGTTGAATTTAAAGAAAAAAAAATCCACTCCCCTTTCTCTCTCTCTCTCCCACCTTTTCTTCCCTTTACCCACCCTCCACCATGGATACAATTGATTACAAAAATAATGGTGGTGGTAGTGTTGATGATGATGATGATGATTATTTAGAGCAAAGTGGAAAAAAATTGATAACAGGATGGATGCCTCGTATAGTCATGATGAGGAAGAAAGTAACGAAATGGTTAGAGCAGAAAATATGAGATTGTGAGTCCCAGATAAGAATGGAGTTTGTGGAGTTAGGTAACCTTCAGAAATTTGGTGTGAATTGTTTTAATTGATCTTTAACTCTTTCTTTAAAATACTGAACTCGATAGTTCAGTTTGATCTTCTTAAAACTAGTGCACTATAAATAAAATTTGTAGAGCCACGCCGCTCGTCATGAAGTGAGCAATAAAATTTCTAAGAGGAAAGCACAGCAGGTCTCTGGGATGTCTTGTGGCACACCTGTAAGGCCCAGCGCGAAATGAGACGCAGTTTCTGCAGGTGACGCAGGGTGACTCACTATAAATGTCTGTGGCTCACATGAGATAGTATGTAGTTGCGCATGTTAAGTCGCAGGGTGACGTGACTCAGTGCCTGCGCCACGTGACCCTGCGGAGTGCAGTGCCAATGCCGCAGTTTCCTGCGTGAAGTTGTCGTGACAATAGGGAGATTGAGCTTACAGTTACCGATAACCATTTGTCCCATAAGCAGACGACACTTAAGTTACGCATGCTCCGAACAATTAATTTTATTTGTGGAGCATGCGCACCTTAAATTTCGTCTGCTTATGGGACAAATGGTGCGAAGTAGAGAAGTTCTCTTATTATTTGATGCAAGTATGGTGAAAAACTGCGATTCAATGTGCGGTGATTGCCTGCTAGCAGAATTGTGCAGGGCTGCTACACCCTGCGTCACCTTCGTCACCCTGGGTCTCATTTTGCGTCTTGCCTAAGGAGATTGTTGTTCTGATGGGACCCTCCTACATAACCTTTGTAAGTCCTCTCTCTGCTGTGTGCTTATTGCAATAATCTTGATATTTTTGTAACAGTCGCTAGTTCTGATTTTATTAAAACTTATTAGGAAATTTAGAGTAGGTCAAATTTCTAACACTTCGTACCCCTTTACTCTCTTTCTTAAGACATTTTTTTTTATTTTACCTGAAATTTGTGGTGATGCTATTTGCAGGATCGTTGTGATTGTTAAAAAAATGATACACTGACCATTGGAGAGACAAAAACCTAACAGGAATGTTGATATGTAAGCATTATTTTTTCCTCAAAAGGAAAAGTGCTCTTCTTATAAATATATACCTCCCATTTTAAGACGAAATGTTAGTTAAATTCATTGGTTTTCTTAATGATTAACCCATTGATATGAGGTTGTTAAGTTTCTTTAAAGAGATTACCGGGGGGTGTGATAGGCCCTAATGAGCACTGTAGTTGGAAGGGTCCTAAAACATCAAAAAACTACAACCAGAGGATTTGCTGCCAAACATGATGATACCATCGTCCAGGTTTGAAATTGTAGTAGGTGAAACTTCTCTAATCGGTTCACCCTTGGGGATATACAAAAGTGGACCCATGAGAGGGGTGGTGGACCGATAGAGACCTAGTTACAAGGTATAACAACAGCCAGTATAGGAAGCAGCCCCTCACCTCCGAATTATCTTCAGAACATGTCATGATATGAATTTTTGGGCAGATGGGAGTTACTGTTTCTGGGCTTGTTTTTTTGTTGTTGTTTTCATGTAGGACACTTCTTAACCCCATCTCGTAGTATGTGCTTCCATATTTGAATTACGATTTTAATTTCGGTTTTGCCTAGTCTTCCTCTTTGAACTACTAGTTGTATGTTTTTATTTTGTTTTTGACTTGTAGTTGGCAACTTCATCTGTATACGTGCTGTATTTCTTTATTGCTTTTAACGACAATTGCTCTCTTTAGTCTACATCGACCCGATTACAGACAATTTAAAGTGCAACTGAAATTCTCGCTATTAATGCTTTGTTTCGACGCTAGAGAAAGAGTAGACGTGGGTGTTTTTTTTAGTATCCAGACTGTGTTTGGAGACTGTCTCTGGACTGTTTGTGTTCTGCAATATTGTATCGAAGTGTAGACTAGGCTTGTAATCAGTGAGGGTGTACTACTGTTGGTGATGTACTCGATAAGCAGTTTGCAACTCTCTGGAACTGAACTTTGATCAGAGTTACCTAATTGAATTTCTAAAGTGTTGTTTGTTTCGGATGAGGCAAAAACATGTTCGCCAACAAGCATTGATGTATAAAGATATGTTTTTGATGTGTAACACCTAGGACACACTTGCATATAATGTTTTAGTGTTTGAAACAGTTTTTCTCGGATGTTTTGTGACTGTTAATAATATAAGCGAGATGGAATTCAAAACATCTACCAAACAGTTTCAGAATATTGTTTCAAACATTGTTATTGAAAGGTCAGTTGAAGTTGAGATAATGTTGTGTGTTTGTGTAGCTGTCACGGGTTTGCCATTATATATAAAATGACATTAACAACAATGTACATTTGAAACAATTGTTTGTTAGTTGTTGTTTTTTTTTTATCAAACATGTTTCTGTTTTCATAATTTAATAACGCAAATTTAGGATTTTAAAATTCTGCACTTTAAATTGTCTGTGGTTGACGGTAGAGCGCACCTTTTCGCGAGCTCACTGAACGTCGGTTCGCTTCTGGCCGAGGTTGACGTTTGGTCTGAGAAAGGAGGAGACGTGAAGTAAGATTGCCGTGTGTCTGATAGGTACTTTTACCGGTCCATGAAGCCTGAACTGTCGAAATTGGTGCAATAAAGATATTCAAAAGCACATAATTTTTTTTTTGGTAAAAAAAAAAAGTCCCTCGAGCTGACAAGTGCTGACTTTGATCTTGTTGCTGCTGTGCAGCCATCAATGGTGTCATCTGTTGTACTCTTGTGGTGTTTGTTTTTTTGTGAGCGGCCGGGCCACAAAAAAAATTTTTTTTCTTCCCCCATCCTCTAGTTATTAGCTTGTGAATATTGTCGTCAGTTTTTTAAGAGATAAAAAAAGTTGATTTTATATATTTACCAACTTTTTTGATTTACACGGTTTATAAAGATATACATAAAAATATATTTACATAGATTGTGACTCGACTTCCTTTAAATGTAATATGAGATGCCTTTCATAATGCAATAACTTTCGTCGATGATTTCGGCAGTCACCTTTCTCTTTCTGCTGTAGTTTTTAATTGTATTTTTGCACCTGTTCATATATTTGTGACATTACCTGAGGTTTACCTGATTTTATTTCGTGTTGTATTTTTTTTTTACTTTCTATCTTGCCCAACTTTCTCCTCCTTCCACTTCCCTTCTGAAATTCACCATATAACACCAAAAATGACCGGCACCATTTAATATATTCATTTCAGATAACTGAACATGAGTTATTGATATATTTTTTCCTGTCCCAAATTGGGTCAATTTCCTAAAAATCGATAATTTTGAATTTAAAATTTATTTTTGGTTGTTGAACATCCAGTGTTTGATAGTTGACACCCTTGACTTTGTTAACCTTATGCAGAGCCGCTTCAATGGCTGCTGGTGCCCTGGGCAAGCTGAACTTCGGCGGCCCTCCCCCTTTTTTTTTAATTTAGTTATAAACATTTTCACAAAAAAAACTAAAAATTTAGAAATGAAATTATTATTTAGGCTGTGTTTTAACAAACAATGAAACAATATTTATGATTTTCACTTTTTTTTTGGAAGATCTGTTGATGGTGCTCCTAAGCACTTGGTGCGCCCCGGACAAAAGCCCTAGTTGCCGGCACTGACCTTATGTGCATTATTAAATTCCTTATTACTTAGATAATGAGCAGTGAGTGGACATTACATATATGCAAAGTTATTTTTTTTTCGGGCAGATTTTCGACCCCTTCCTCTCTCCCTCTCTTGTTTTTAGGATGGTTTCATTCATCTTGTTTTGCTCCTCCCATGTTAGTTGAAATTTAATAATTATTTTTCCTCGGGCTCTTAACTCTTTGAGCTCTTTGTTACAGTGCAGTATGTTTTAATTTCAAAATTTTCTGAAAGAGTTGAGGGACTTTGTTGTGCCTATTCTTTGATAGATTGCTATTATTATAATTTTTATTTTCTCTGCGGGAGAAATAAAAAAAGTAGTCACATGTAGACTACAAATAAAACTGAAATGAACTAATTTAAAATAATAATGATGATGATGGTGTCTGCAAAGTTAAAGTTTTACGACTGAATGGTGTTCATCCTGTTGTTTTATTGTGTGCATTGGTTGAATAACTGAAAATTAGTTCAAAGTTTGTTTTTTTTTTAAATTTTTTGTTGTTGTTGCTACTGCTATCACTGTTGTTGTTGACGATGATGTTTTTTTTTTCGCAATTTTGAAATCTAAAGTCATTATTCGCAGATAATTTTCACGCTTTGTCTTTACTTTCTTTCAAAAATCTCTCTCTTAATTTGGCTGTGTGTTGAGACTGTGTTTGCAACTTGTTCGCAAACTGTTTTTAGTAGATTTGCCAGTGTGCTGTCACTCCTCTGTGTACAGTTTGTAAACAGTTTCCTAACTGATGATCTTATTTTCACATAGCTTATGCTGCTACTGCTGTTTTTGTTTTAAAGATTATTTTGTTAGTAGGATTCCTGACGTCCCATCCTGGGCAAATTGACCTTTGACACCTTTGATTTTCATGTGCTGGTTGACTGCCAGAATCCTTTTAGTCACCTCAGTGCAGGATTTATTTCCAGGTTATGGACATACATAGGACCCCTGTCACCCAAGGACTGTGGTGTTATTTAAATCGAAATGTGATTGTAATAAATTTTTAAGAGCCCCCCGAAATTTTTCTATGATTTCATCTTGGGATGAATCCTTACCATCTAAAGGTCCTCTACTCCGATGTTTCTCAAACTTATCTTATAGAGGGCCACATGAAAAAATAAAAACAACATATAAAACGCAGTGGTCCACTAACCCCTTAATCTAACCCCAGTGTTCACATGAAGAGACCTGACTACATAGATACATATGCAGCGATAAAATTTGTGGCCCACCAGGAAATTCTCACGGCCTAGTGGTGGGCCGCAGACCACACTTTGAGAAACGCTGCTCTCCTCTGTAAAAGGGTATGATTTCGACGCTTGGAAACCCCTTTCCCCTCTCCCAGCCCTTTTTTTTTAATTTCCCATTCTATCCTTTTGAATTTTAGGGCCTGTAAAATCTTTAATCCGATACTAAGGGTAATATGCAGAGTTAAAAGCTATGAACGAATAAAAGTAACTAAAGTCATGCCCCGGTCCTTTTTCAAGCATCGCAATTATATAATATTAACCCTGTCTTATTATAAATACAAACAGAGTGAGTGTGAAATCACAGTGAAAAAAACAGGGTTGAGAGTGTATGAATATGAATAAGTAATCCTTTGTGACGGAAACCTTGCTAGGGAGATTGTTCGTGCTAGGCCAATTTGCCTAGATCTCCACCAGCACCCTAGCAACACCTTTGCCTTCCGCACCCATTCCAGCCGCTCCACCCCAGAACCTCTTCCAAGGTGGGGGTTCCCCAACCCCTCCTGCAGGGATCCAGCGCTGGACAAGCCAGTATCACATGCCTAACATCCTCCACTTGGTCCCCACATAATGCACAGCCCTCCTCTCCACCTGTGATCTTTGCCATCCTCTGTTTCGTCTCCAATGACCCAGCTCTTGCCCTAAACAGAAGTGAGCTCTCTCGCACGTGTTGTCATAAATGACCTCCCTCTCTATGTTAAGCTTGTTCCCATAAACCCTCAACGATTTCTTTGCCGTCCTTCCCTCCATCCCCTGTCGCCACTGTCCTAACCCCCCCACTCCTTAACTTTGTCCTGCACAAGTCTTGCCCCTCCCCCCTGGGGTGCAGTGTTATGCCTATCTTCTTTGATATCCTGTTTACCCTCCTCTCCCAGTTAGTAGAAACCTTCATGTTGTGTACCCATAGGTTTGCAATTTTAATCCAGATTTCGCTGTAATTTTTTTTAGTAATAATATTAATAATCTCTCCCCCTTCCCCCCCCCCAAAAAAAGGTAGGGTTCTTTAGTAATCCTAGTGATAATTTTTTCCTTCCAAAAGATGAGAAAGGGTTGAGAGTATGTGAAAGAGAAATAAGGGGTTGTTATGATGATCTCATAAAGCTTTCGAAATTTATAATTACGAGTTGAAATGATTCACTGCCCCCTTCCTTTTTTTTTGTTGGTGCTTTAGGGCCCTTCCACTACAAGGTTATTAGAGCCCCGTCCACTGCGTAGTTGTAATGCAGGGACACTGCACCGCCGACACTACACTAATGCGACGTATTTTGAATCATAGCAGTACCACAGCAGTGGCCACACCCGTGTTAGTACTAGGTGGGGTTGCGTTGCTTAACTTTCCGCGCTGAGACGAGAACTGGTGTCCCCCAACTCCTTCCTTTTTTTTTCCTTCTTGAGACATAAAATCGACTGCCTTTCAAAAACTAAATGAAACTGTAATTTTGGCGTGTTGGTAGGTTGTCGAAATTTTTTGTTTATTTATCTTCACAGAGTTGAAGCATAAAGTGAAAAGACATCACTGGTCCTAGTTGTCGCCATCGTTGTGGTCAATCCCAAGGTTTCATTTGATTTTATACAGCTAGAGTTTTTTTTTCTATTTTACAATTTATGGTAGTTAGTGTTATTATTATTATTATTATTCATATTGTATATTGTCCATTTTATTTGTTGTTGTCGTCCACTGTCCGGTACCCCTTTGAGTAGGAATCTCAAGTCCTTTTTGTTGTTGTTGTTCTTCTTCTTTCTGAAAACGAATAAGTTATAGTCACTTAGGTCACATCTGTACACCTTGTTGTTTTTATTGTTTTTTTCTGTCTCTCTCTCTCTCTGTCTCGTTGTTTTCTTTGAATAGTTTTTACCTTTCAGTTTCATTATTTAGCATTTTATTCAGCCAGAGACAACAACCCTCTTTTTGTTTCCGTTTTTTTATTTTTTTTTCTCTCTCTCTCTCTCCTCCAAGAGTATTTTGCATTTTGTGCATGATTATAGATAGCATTATTATTATTATAATTAAACAGGGCATTAATTAATATTGTATGTAATTTGTACAGTTTAATTCTTTTTTTTTTTTGCATCATCTACATACAGTTTGTTTGTTTTTTTCTTGTTGTTGTTTTTATTTTTTGTTGTTGTAAACGATTTCAAACTTAATTTTTAGCTACAAACAGTTAATTTAGACAGTGCTAATAAGATTTAAAAGAAACTCTCTCTCTCTCCACCCCTCTCCCGTTACCCCTACCCTCTTACCTGGAAGCAGTTGTTGTTGTAAAATTGTAATTTGAAATATTTTGTTTTGATTTTAGCCCTTTCTTTTTACCTCTATCGCTACTCCACCTTACCTCACTTGTTTTTTTTTTCTTTTGTGTCTACCATTCTGGATTATGTAATTTGTTGCATTTCCTTTATTTTATATATATATATATATATACTTGAAGAATTTTCTGATACCTGTGTGAAGGGATGTTTGAAATAATTTAAAACAAAAAATAGTTTACGAAAAACAAAAAAACAGATCCTGTTTTGGGATTTGTTTGCTGATTAAACCGTTCCTTCCCCTTTACCTATATTTTGTTTTTTTTTTCAGGTATGGTAGTAGTGTTTTAATATTTTGATACATTACTGCTCTCTATGTTCAGTGGCGGTTCTAGCCATACGCGAGGGCCTGTGCGAGTTGGAGGCCCTTTCCAAAAATTTGCAACTTGCAAAAGCGAGGCCCCGTGCATTTGCACAGTTTGCACTTGCCTAAAACCGCCACTGTCTTATGTTGATGACGGTGGTGTGGTGATAACCACCCCTTGTCACTTTCTGATTTTGTTTTCTTCCCCCCCCCCCTCTCTCTCTCTCTGTCTAGAGGGAAATATGAGTAAAATGTGCCAGCAATTGGAGAAAGGTGAAACAAAATGAGAATTGCACCGATTTAGGTGTGTTGTTGTTACCTGTTGCAGGTTATGTTCACTTCACCGATGGTTGGTTTTTATTGTTTTTCCGAGATTGTTTCAGTCTGTCTGAAATATTTGGCACGTCCTCCGATCGGCGGGGGCGGACACACACACACACTACCAATGTTAAACCCCCCCCCCCCCCTCCCTTTTTTTTTTTGGAATTATTGTTGCTTGTAATGTTTCATGGGCTGAAAAACAAAATCGAAATGGTTAAAATAAGGAGATGTGTTGTTACAATTTATAATCTGAAGTCTCTGTAGTCAAGGTTTGTACTGTGGCAGGAAATTGTGTTATAAACACACCGATAGTGTGCAATTATTGTATGTTGTGTGTGTGAAGGTAGTAGTTTTTAACTAATTTGATAGTTAACCCCCCTACCCCTACCTCTTCCCTCTATCCCACCCCCAACTCCTTCATATAAAATAGATTATGATGACCTGGGTGAAAATGTTTAAAAAGAAACTGGACACCACTCATCTTTCTTAGTTTTCAAAGCTTTAATATTTTTATTAATACTGTAGAGAATTGACACAAATGCCCCACTGGTACAAGATGAACATGATTTTGCACTCTTTAAAATACTTTTTCAATACTAAAAACTGTAAAGAGAGTTTTATTTAAGAACGGAATAAAATCTTAGACATGCTTTTATGGTGTTTTTTGGTCCCTCACTCCTTAATACCGACCCGAAATCGGGCCTTTAACTCTGCGGGTTCAAACTGTGATGCTAGACTCGGATGTGGCAGATAGAAGGGAGCGGCGAATTGCGCTGGACATACCAGTTCTCGTCTGATCACTGAAGTTAAGCAGCGCAACCCCAGCTAGTACTGACATGGGTGGCCGCTTGGGAAAACTGGGTACTGCTAATACCCAAAAAATCGTCGCATTAGTGTAGTGTCTGTGCAGTCTCTGCATAAGAACTATGCTGTGTACGGGGCTCTAATGACCTTGTAGTTGAAGGGCCCTAAAACACCAACAAACAACAACAACAGATAGAATTAATCGGGATGGTTGAATTGGAGATAGGCAAGTGGAGTCCTGTGTGATAGGAGGGTCCCAATCAAGTCGAAAGGGAAGTTTTACAGGGCTGTGGTTAGCCCCGCTATGCTATATGGAACAGAGTGTTGGGCAGTGAGGAAGAGCCACGTAAACAGAATTCCAGTAGCCGAGATGCGAATGCTGCGGTACATGAGTGGGGGTGTCGAGGACTGATAGAAGTGGGGGTGCGGGACATCACGGAAAAAAATGAGGGAGAGTAGACTGAGGTGATTTGGACATGTAATGAGAAGAGGGGAGGAGGAGCTCGTTAAGCCCATACGGGAATGCGGGTGGTTGGAAGCATCCGGGGCAGGGGAAGACCAAAGCAGACGTTGGAGCAGGTTGTACGTAAGGATATGGTAATATGTGGGGTGGACTGGGACCCGGTGGGAGATAGGCGGGAGTCGAGGGCTAGAACCACCAGACCCGATTCTGTCACAGGTGGGATCAGGGTATGATGATGATGAGCTGAAGTGGTGATGGGAGCTGCGAATTGCGTTGGACACACCAGTTCTCGTCTGATCACTGAAGTTAAGCAGCGCAACCCCACCTTGTACTGACATGGGTGGCCGCTTGGGAAAATGGGTACTGCTAACACCCAAAAATCGTCGCAGTCTCTGCATCAGAACTATACGGGGCCTTAATGACCTTTGTAGTTGAAGGGCCCTTAAACACCAACAAACAACAACAAAATCAGGCGGTGATGCACACCCGTCTTGGTGTGCACCTTTCTTGCGTGAGTGGTTCCAGTCTTAACTACTTCGTCTGTTGTTTCAGGCTAGATCCTCGATCGAGGTGAGTTGGCTTCTTTCGGGCGAGAGAGCTTCTTAATAGCTGAATTGGTCGGTAAGGCTCAGTTTTATCTTCTGTTAAATCTCTTTGCCACCCCAAAAGATCTTCAGTTCAAAAATTTCAATTGAAAATTCGATGAGATTTCCCCACACACACGTAGCGATCTAACTGTACTGTTCGACTGAAGATAAAACCGAGCGTGTATGGGGGGGGCCTTTAAGATTTTTGAGAAAGACTTAATCTGAGAGAGAAGAAAAATTTGCATCAGACACAACCACTTAAGTTATTTAAAAATAACTAAATTTTAATAGCATTTTATTAAAAAAAATTACTTTATACATACGACTACTAATAATAATACAGCATTATGAAAATTTCTGTAACATATTAATGCAGCCATCCATCATTTTCGACCAGTCAACAAGGTAATACGAGTTATGCAGCGGGAAGGGGACCAATCAAATGCTTTTAAAATATTTTATTTCAATGACAACATAATAGTTTTAAAATAAATACCATAATCCCTTTATTGTTCTTACATACTGAATATCTCTATTTGGTCCAACTGACTTTCGGGATGTCATAATGCTCAGTCAAACTATCCAAATGCCTGTTAAACTCCTGTAATAAAAAGGTATTTATTTAATTTTTTGAAATTTCTAAGATATAAATAAAAATATAAAATGTTCTGCGTGTAAGCGCTAGCATCTCCCTGAAGCCTGTGCTAAATTGAACTCTGGAGCACTGGTGTCTGTTGCGTCCCAAGTAAAAGTAGACCAATTGTTTAATCATCACCGAGGTCCCGTGTGGTGTACGATGACATCTGCACGTAAAAGAACCCTCTCTACTAAGCAACAGGTAGAGGAGGCAAAATTCCCAGGTGTAGGAGTTCGCCCCCCCCCCCCCCCCGGTGTCGATGGAGTGCGTCAACGATTACTAGGCTGACGATAAATAAGCATAGGGGGTTACAGTTTTAGTCGGCAGCCGGCTGCAGAAAAACACTATCCAACAGATCACCCTTGTGTCCATTTAGAGGGACAAGATGGGTACCCGACCGCGCCATTGATGGGAAAACGGTTATAGGTTGCTTTGCTTTGTGGTTATGGATTTAGAGGATCCCCTTTGCTAGAAAAGACGGTGTTATGGTTATAGGATAGAGAGATACTAACCCTGTTCCCGTCGCCTATTTAACAAGCTTTTGCCCTTTTGACCTACTGGGGCACCTGGGCGGTCTATTGGACAGTGGTTTTACGCAACCCGTGCCGCCCTAATGCTGCAACCTCTCTGCTATTTTTTTGTCCGCCTATTTCATTTCAGTGGGGCACTTTTCATTCACCGATGCCAGAATGGTGAGCTCCAACACCTGGGAATTTTTATCTCATCTCTCGTTGCACAGCACAGAGGGTTCTTTTAGGTGTAAATGGCATCCTACGCACCACATGGGGCTACAGCTTTAATTTTCAAGTGGTGGAAGGTACTCTCAAGGAGCCTTTCTCTCTCGCCCCGAAAGAAGCCAAGCTGTTTTAGGGCCTTTCAACTACAAGGTCATTAGAGCACCGTCCACTGCGTAATTCTAATGCAGAGATTGCACAGGCACTACACAAATATGACGATTTTTGAGTATTAGTGGTACCCAGTTTTCCCAAGCGGCCGCCCATGTTAGTACTAGCTGGGGTTGCGCTGCTTAACTTCAGTGATCAGTCAGGTGAACCTGGAACCGCTGACGCCATAGTCGACCGTGATTTCAAGATGGACAAATTCGGAGTCCAGAGTCAACAATGGGAAGTACTCACCTCTACCCGCTGTTTATGGGTTTTTGATGCTTTTTCCAAAATCTTTTCCATTTGCTACAATAATAAAAATACAAAATTAATTGCAACAGTCGTTTACAAAAGAGTAATAAAATTATTATTATTATTTATTTATTTAAACGTACATTAGTACACTAATAACACAAACAAACGCATCTATACACTTTGGGAAAGGAGAAATTTGAACAGGCTGCGCTGAAAATGGGTGCACCGATTACGACATTTGAAAAGGGCACACTGGAAGACACGGGACGTAATTATGACCGGAAGTTCATTCCATAGAGGATAACCTTTCACTGGGAAGTACCGCCTCCTCACATCTCCACCAGGAAGTCGAGAAACAAAACGGAACCTGGACGGTGCCCTGACACTGACCGCAGACAAGAAGTCAGCAGAAATGGCGTGACATGGGCGGGCCAGGTTCCGTAACGCAGAAGCAAGCTCGAGAATGAGGCAGTATTTAACGAACAGACTAAATGGAAGCAAGCAGGCCTTCACACAGACAGGGAACAATCTCTTCCCCCAAGGGGGATTAAGAATAGCCCTGAGTGTGCGATTATAGGCAAGGTTAAGAGGGCGCATGCGAGTTACAGTGAGCGAGGCAAGAAGCGATGGTTCGATTTATCGTTACGGTGATCAGGTAGCGATCAGAGTACATTACAAACTCCTTAAGGGTAACTAACAAACTAATTTAATAATAATAATAATTGTCATGATTTAAGAATTACCCTCTTTTCTTGCATCTTCTCAAAGGCAAGTTGAGCTGGAGTTTTCTTGACAATCATACTCTTTTCTTCTTCATCTGTCTCGATTGATTTCATGACTCCTTTTTCAAGCAGTTCTTTATCAAGCTTCCTCTTCTTCTTTTTCCTTAAAATGAAGAACGCAAAACTATAAAACACCTCCAATTCCAGACTTGATAATGTTATACCATTAATCTTCAATATTTACTTTTTAATGCCAGCATCTAAAGATTTTTTTAACTTCAATGGACCTCTAGCAACAGCTTCGTATTCCGCCATCTTTGTTGACAAGTGACAACTAGCGACACTGGTGGTGAATCAAAGCAATTCGAATCGATGACGTAATAAATGCATTTAAATTATTCATTGCAAATTTTTAACATCTCCGAGGTAAATGAATTCTTATCGTTGTAGCGTGGAAATTTTAATCTCATCGGTAAAAATATTTACTATTCGTAAAATGCTATATTTTAAACACGCTTGTAGACTTATTCACTGAATTATTTTTTTATTTAGCGAGCACGGTAGCAAGAATACATATACGGATGTAGTGTCACTTTTTAAAATTATTCTAAACGGTAAATGCGTTCGTTTTCTTTTGTAAAGCACTTTTATTCTGAAGTAGACATTATTTTTGTTGTGCAATTCTAATCAGTTGCTAATAACTACTAAATCACGTTGTATTTTTACTGTCAACAATTAAATTAATGCATGAAATATTAATTCTTCGCTAATAGGTCAGTTGCCCGGGGGTGTGGCTACGTCCTCAACTTGGGAATGTCTACCTGGTTATCGACATATTTGGACAACGTGTTTGCACTGCCAGTGTCCAACCTATTTTTCCTCTCAAGTTTGGAGAAATATTTTATTTTGAAAAGGTCAGCAATAAATGCACACCTTAGTGCCATATTTGTTTTTGCAATTGTAAATTTCACACATCTTCCTGGCGTTTGTCATGCCTTGGAATGAAGTTAACCTATAGGTCAGTGTTTTACTTGACTGCTTTATCATTAAAATTTCATTTATGATTTCAGATATTTTTTAGATGCGATCATTTTTCGACTGTCTTCGACGATCTTAAAGGTTCGTTTGACATCGTCAAAGTTATTTCTGGGACTCATAATTCTAATCAGATGATCTCGACTCATTTCAGGCGAATTAATTCACATTACTCTTGAGCAAATAAATGTTGAAGGGTGGCCTGTCATCTTAGCCACATACTGCAATAACGTGTCTGATTTTTTATTTCCACAAATTAATATTTTACATTCGCATTCCCGATCTAAACGAGATTTATTGCTTTGTCCAACCCGATATTTCCCAGTGAGTATGTCATTGGTCTTCAAAAGCATTGTCATAATATTGTCATCTAATGTTTTGCTTTAACAGGGTATTATCGGACCAAGATTTGAATTTGAATCCCACACTTCTGTTGCAGAAGTACCAAGATGCTATTGGAATTTGTTAGATAATTACGAAGCAGCTTTAAATGTAAATATTTAAAATATATTTTTCTTAATTTAGAATTTTGATTTTTCCTAATGGGACTGCTATTTCTAGGAGGGAAGAAATGGTTGTGTGCCTTACTACTCGCCTAAGAAGGTACAAATTGGAGAGAATTTAATCTCGTATCTCATGGAAGATAGGCCTCCATTTGTTGTGCGAAAGGCATGATACGTTTGTTGGCATTTAATTTCATTTAATTCGGGCTCTTACTTTCCTCTATATTTCAGGTTGACAGTAAGTTGCTGTCTCGTACGCCCTCGTTGTTTAAGGAATATGGGTCAAAAAAAGCCTACTGTTGCAGATCTCCTCACCGATATTCAAAATGTGCAGCATGTCGAATGGGCTTTGGCTCGTCACTCGGTTCTTACAGGCCTTCCTTCAAACGAGAAGCTGTCCTCGTCGGTGGTGGTAGTATGTAACATTTACTATAAGATATAGTAAGTTAAGAAAAAGGGTATTTATGCTGAAAACGATTAACTATTATTTAATATAAATGGCAACAACAAAGGTGGGAATCGACCCGTGGAAGATAAATTTGAAAAAAGAGTGAAAACTAATATCGAGCCTTGGAAAAGTAAAGATGATGATATTCATCGTGTACAAATGCAGCCACCTTCGCCAGAATTACTACGAGCCGAGTCACCGTTTAGCCCTCCTATTTCACGCCCAGTATCACCATCGCCTGAGATTAGAGAAACGAGGGACAGGTTAATGAGGAGCCCTTTATTTAACAGACCTACCTTTCGTGAAAGGTTTGGAGGTCTGCCTGTAAACATTAGTCATCATCAAACAACCGGTCCGCAATCAATTATGAAACAAGATCAGTCCCAACAGACGGATTATGGTTTTGTGAGTAGAATCGGCATTTTGTTGTGCAGTTTAAATTTTATTTTAATAGTATTTGTTGTACTGGTGAATAAACTTAGGAAAAGCTAGAAGACAGGCAACATTGGACACCACCGCATACATGCTCCAAGAGTTGTTATTGCTCCCATAACATATTTTGCCAATACCGGTGCAGGTATGATAACTACTTTTGATTTAGTTTATATATTTTATAACACACTTACATACTTTGATGTAACTTAGTTGCCCCTACTGTCCAACATACTGGAGGGCGAGACTTCATTCACCAAGTCGCTATCATTGGCAGTCATTTCATAATGGATTAGCGACCATTTATGATGATATTTATCACAACTCTCTTCACATTTAATTATTAATCTGTCATTTTGTTGATATTAACGCACGAAATTCGGAGGACATATTATGTAATGAACGCTATCCAATTTAATTTCGGTCTCATTTTACTGTAATGAGGAAAAGCAGAAGAATCAAAAATGTCTCTGACAAATTAGCTATTTATTGTAAATAGTAAATATTAGTTTTAATTTTTTTAATACAAAAAATGTTTTCTAAATTACGTATAGTTGTAACCTGTTGTAATATTCATTTTTTCTTCCATAAATGACTATATTGGTTTGGATCAAAATCATCTTCTATCTCTTCTTGAATAATTACTTTCTGCTTAGGTTTTCGCTTCAGTAAATGAAGTGCCCTTTCTTCTTCACTCATTTTTGTAATATCTATTGGGAGCTTCAAGAAAAAAAAACAAGACTGTGATTATGATTGTCCACATTACCAGAGTACAAACGTTAATTACTTTCTTACTGTGATAATTCTTTGAGGTAATGGATAGCGGATGGTAATAGTAGATCCATCAGGTTGTACTAACAACGTCGGATACAGGCGGGTATATACTTGTCTACCTATTCGACAAATTGCTGCTCTATTTGAATTAAAATGCCTCTTTGAAATTACATTTACATCCTGGAGTATTGGGCAGCCGAGTATTGAAGATGTCTTGCAGCCCAGGTTATCAGTCGACAAAAGTTCATGGTTTAAAAATCGCTTCCGAATTAATAACCTTTCGTTTAGAGAAATCATAATTAGCACGTATTGACAGATGTTGACAACATAGTGAGATATGAAATAGGAAATAAATAGAGAAGAAAATGAAAATATTTCTGAAGATTACTTGCCTGATAAACATCTTGGTAGAATCGGCGAACAGTGACGCCATTCTGGTATTCTGCCAGTGGGATGCAGCAGACGACGATTAGTCGAAACTGTCATGTTGTTAAACATTGAATAGTTTAATAATCTGCTCGGAAATCAAAATACGTATGTTATCGTTTTCAGTTATCTAATAATTTATTACATTTTTTCGCATGATATTACACGAAGTGAAACCGAATATAATCGCAATTTCACCAATCAAGACATGAGGCGAAGATCACGTGGTTGAGATGGCGACCTTGTCATTGTGACCAGCACGTGCTTTAATCAGAGTGGAAATGCAGTACAGTAGTATTTTAGTTTGATGTTAAAATTAGGTTAATCATGTTACTGATTGTGTTATATCCTGTTTGAGAACATGGATGATACTTTTATTTGAAATGTTGATGTGTCATTATGATGTAATAGATATTGTCCGACGGTATCAGATTGATAAATCAAGATGGATTTGTTATTACGTAACTGCGTTTTGGGGAGGCTGTCTCGTCGTTAACTGTTTAAGAGGTAACCACCTCCCAGATAAATCTGTAATTAGTCCGTTAATATAACGTACCATATTCTCCTCAGGCTTGCAGATGCTTTTCTAACTCTTTGTCAAATTTGAATTCGCAGAAGATGATATTTTTTATATGACATCTGAATGAAGTACTCGTAATCAGAGGCCGGAAAGCATTGAAACTAGTTACGAATTTTAAGCTGTGCAAAATTCAGGGTTTTACGAGATCGCTATATGGTAAGTGGATTTGCAGTAACTAATTGCTTAATTAGTAGCCTTCTTAGTTGCATGCGAAATGCAACCATAATTCACTTTTAAATTATTGCAATAGTATCACCTACACTGCCCTACAGTATGTGATGCGTAGGAGTGGTCATTTGAGTTGAATTACATTTCAAGAAATTTTGTTGTTATTAAACACGTTACGTGATGTCATGTAACGTGTGAAACTGCTATTCTTTGTAGTTTGCTAGAAGACGAAATTCAAGCTATTTCTATAGTTTTTAAAAATGAAACCATTTTCTGTTCAGGATGTTACATAACATAGCCACTGTAGAAGTTCTAGTACTCAAAGTGTAGTTAACCTTGAAAACTAATTGCATTGTTTTTCGTTATCTGCATTCAAGTTAATCAACCATTTCATTTGTTGCAGTGATCAAGAATGTTTAAGGACAAACGCAGTTCGTACGTGACGCTGACTTTGGCCTTCCTGTGGCAGATTGCATTGTGGCAAAGTATGCATGACAAAAATAACTATGCTCTTTTTTTGGATAGTGTGAAACCCCAAAGTAAAATGGTACCTGTTACACATAAGGATTGCGACAGCGTGCCAATCACATAAAATCCTGCTCCAAATTTTTATCTGTTTCGTTTTCATATTTGCTTGCATTTCCGATTAATAACATATGACACTCAATCCTGAGAGCCGTCATCTTGTCAGAATGTATCATTATCTCTGGTATAATACGCACTTTTTTTTCCAAAAAAAAAACATCGGTGCAAAGTCAGGGTGCGTATTATGCATAAGAATAAATTTTTGAGCTCTTCAGACAAACACTAAAAATAGGGATAAAGTTTAAAGTAATGTTTAGACCAGGGTTGTCCAACTTGCGGCCACGGTCCGACAGAAAAGGGAAAAAAAATTGACATTTCTTCATTTCAGCAGCATCAGGTTCAAAAGTATCATTAAATTGGTGCGTTGTTCCACTCTTTATTGTCGATTGTTCCATCATCCATCACGTTTATGTTTCTGGGGATGTGTTTTGAAAAGATATTAATAGTTTTATTTAATCGCTTTTGCGCTTTGATACCAGCGCGAAGGTTATATTCGTATTATACATATGCTCTAAAATTTTGATATTATGATAAATCTTAAAAGTAGGAGGGCTACGTATTATACTGGAGGTATGGTAAGCATTAGCCATGTGACCCCTCCCCGCTTCACCTTATGTGGGATTATTGAGTATACGTGGGAGTAGAAGTTTCTTACACAAGATATAATTTCAGATGTTTGTTGTGATGAAACACCAACTGTTTCCTTCTCGACTCATGATGTGAATTTTGAATTGGCTGACTCTGGAATGTTTGCTGTGCAATTGAGGTAATGCTTCGTTTAGACCAATCAGTTCCTAAGATCCCGTATTACATTTGTTTAGGTAATATTTATTAACATGATTTCTGCTTGTCAGTGGAACACTAGTTAAACTATCAAGTTGTGTTTATCCTCCAAATTTTCAGTTAATTCGGAATTTTCGACTTTTACTGCACTGCAACTTACAAGTTTATTTCTTAAAAAAATGTCACATATTGTAAGAACCTCTACTAAAGCAATGGGGAAATACTCTGATGCGACCTATAGAATCAATGGGGAATTGTTGAAGTGGAGACAGGCAAACGGAGTCTTGTGTGATAGGAGGGTCCCAATCAAGTTGAATGGGAAGTTTTACAGGGCAGTGGCTAAACCAACTATACTCTGGATCAGTGTTGGGCATTGAGGAAGAACCACGTCAATAGAGTGAAAGTAGCAGAGATGCGAATGCTGTGGTGCATGAGTGGGGTGTCGAGAGCTGATAGAATTAGGAATTAGTAAATTAGAGGTAGCCTGGGGGTGGTGGACATCGCCAAAAAATGAGGGAGAATATGTTGAGGTGGGATGGACACATGATAAGGGGAGGAGGAGCTCGTTTAATCTATTTCAGAAATGCAGGTTATCGGAAGCACCCAGGGCAGGGGGAGATCGAAGCAGACGTGGGAGCAGGTTGTACGTAAGGACGTGGTAGTGTGTGTGGGGTGCACGGGGACCTGGTGGGAGATAGGCGACGGGATAAGGGTATGATGATGATGGCGGTGGTAATTGTAAGAACCTCTACGTATTATTATTTAGTCTTTCACAAAAAGTTACTTCCGATATTACCTGTACGACTTAAACTGTAAATTATATGTTGCGATTCATCAACCTCAAATTAAAAATTTGATAATGCCTGTATCCTAGTAGGAAATTACTCATCTTCCCCTAATACACATGCACAAATCGTAAATTTTTAATTTAATTAAATAGGGTGATGAAATTCTTTAAGTGATTTTTTTTTTTTAATTTTCAGCCAACACCCCAATGAAACTATTGAAATGGTTTTGGTACCAGACGATGAAAACTATGTCTATCTTAATCCGAGCAGTTTAAATTTCACCGAAAGTGGTCCTTTAATTTTTAATGTCACTGTGACAGCGAAACATGCTGGCCAACTCACAATCACCATTGAGAACACTTCATATTTTGAGTAAGTTATTGTAACTTTCATATAGACGTATAAAATGGATATTGTGCCATGTAATTAACTAACTTTCAACTTTGTTTTTATTTGTTGTTATCTATAGTAATACAGAAGGTTTTACTCGGGTTAAAATAAACGTTCATGATTCGTTGGATGTTCTTGATGACGTGTTAGGATGGTTGTACTTTGTTGCATGGAGTGTGTCGTTTTATCCACAAATTTGGATTAACTTTAGACGTAGAAGGTATGCAAGTTAAGTTTAATGTGTTAAGTAAGCTCTTTTGATGAGATGTGTGAAACATTAATCCTTGTCGAATTGTTGTTAGTGTTATAGGATTGAATTTGGATTTCGTGACCCTAAACATTGTTGGATTCTTCTGTTATTCGATGTATAATTGTGGTCTTCGTTTTATCCCCGAAATTAAGGTGAGTTCATTAATTAAGCTTTAGTTTACAAACGCACTCGTATTTGATTGTAATGTGCTATAAAATGTTTATTGAATTTTTATTTAGAGTGAATACTTTAATAAGCATCCTCATGGAGTTATGCCTGTTCAAATTCAAGACGTTGTGTTTGCCTTGCACGCGTTGTTTGCAAGTTGTTTGACTGGCATTGAAGCATTGATTTTTGATGTAAGATTGACATTTATAATTTTGGCTGATAGTCTTCAAACGTTTTGGGTTTAATTTTGTGTTTTTGTTATTTTTAGAGGGGGCCGCAGAGGATATCTCGAATCTGTTTAGTAATTCATAGTGGCATTTCTGTATTCCTTATTATCTCCCTCATTCTGTCTTGTACTGATGTAATTAGCTGGCTGGATTACCTCTATTACTTTTCTTACGTTAAATTAGCAATAACCATTATTAAATATTGTCCTCAGGTGAGTGTATTTCTATTATTTTTTTTTGTTTCCGGACTGTGCTTTTCCATTACACGGAAAATATGTTTCTGCTGGATGATAGACTGCATGGCATGATGGGCAGTGTGCTTAAATCTCCCATTAGTTTTGCCTTATTGATGATTGCAAAGAATTTTCAGATTTGGTTTTTCTCTGGGTTTATAATTTCTCAAGTTGTACTAATTCTTCTTAAGACTTGCTGGCATGAGTTAATAGTTCTTGTAATGACTTTCCCTGATAGTGTGACATGTCCAAGTTAATGACACATATCGATAGACAACTTAATGAAGACAAACCTAACTGATCAGTCAGTCTTTACAACCATTCAGACGCATCGTTTAAATAGCATGTGGAGTTAAAATTTTTATTGTCTTTAGCACCTATGGCGTTAATGCGCCTCTACATACCCCAGTTTATACTTGATATATAAACTGTCTTAGGAATCATTTCTGACGTGGATGTGATAATGGACCAACTCTCTTCCTCTGAATTAAGAATGATGCAGCCTATGTATTGAATAACCAGCTGACTTATCCTCATCAGGTGGTTTATCATAAGCATTGACACTATTCCCGTGTGGCACTTATAGTGTTACTTATCAAATATAAATTGCAGCACTCTTATCTTTCAATAACTTATATTTTATTAGGCGTACTTCAATTTCCGTCGAAAAAGTACTAAAGGCTGGAGTATTGGTAACATTCTTCTGGATTTCACAGGTGGAGCATTAAGTATGATCCAGATGTTCATTATTGCTTACAACTATGGTGAGTTTGATTTCAAAATACAGCCCATTTGTTTGTTGTTTTTCTTTTATTTATTAACATTACACTCTCTAGATGATTGGAGCTCATTTTTTGGAGATCCCACGAAGTTCGGTTTAAGTTTATTTTCTATACTTTTCGATGTGTTGTTCATGGTTCAACATTACATTCTTTACCGAAATGCACCATCTTCAAAATATGCCAATATTGATGATCAAAGCTCTGAAACTCCAGCATTGTAACAAAGGTTACTTTTATTATATGTTGTTTTAGTAATTTCTGAAAGTATTGCATATTGCTGTTACTTTGTCTGGACACACATGTGAGCAAAAGTTGAGAATATGTGTAAATAACTTTAAATCCACACCGACCAATCAAGGAAAAGGTTGGAATCCATATTCCTTGGTGTATGTTGTTTAAGGGGATTTTTATTTCTCAACTGAATGCAAGAAATTGTATTGTTTCTCTATGTCTACAAGAATAATTGACATTCCGTTAAAAATTATAGACAATGTCACATTTGGTTTTTGGTTGAAAATCATCCTGAGAAATTTGTGGCAATTCATTGAGCATTATAATTTTTGACAAAGTTAAAGGAAGTTATTATGACTGTTAATGCATTTTCATTAAATAATTTTATTACTCAACTATTCAGGAATATAGTACTAGATGTAAGAACGGATTCCAGTTATTGTACTCTCTCAATTGGAAGCACGGTGTGTTGACTGTAGTGGAGGTAATTAAGGGGCATTTATATTTTCAAACTAAGCAATCGTCTGATGCTATTCAATAATCACATATCGATCAACTTTAAAATTACAACCAGCTGTATGGTATGACCCGTACGAGATTTTGTACAATTCTAAGCTACCGTGTTCAGTAGTGGACCTCGCTAGGTCCATTTCAGGAATGCAGGTGGTTGGAAGCACCCAGGCCGCAAAGAGACCGAAACAGACGTGGGAGCAAATTGTCTGTAAGGATATGGTAGTGTGTGGGGTGGACGGGGACCTAGTGGGAGATAGACGGGAGTTGGGGGGGGCTGGGACAGTCAAACCCCCTCCCTACGACAGGCGGGATAAGGGTGTTATGATGAGTTTAGTAGTGGGTAAAATTTTTGTGTTGAAGATCCCGTGTTGGAAACAATGAAGTGACACACAAACTCAAGGAAGGCAAAGAGAGTGTGTGACTCGATTAATAGCACTTTCAAATATGCTTGTGGGGGTGCCTTAATTTGAGCGAGTGCTTTTAACTGAAATAATATCGTAATTCCCTTTTCCGTAATTCATAATCCTCAGGTCAATTAGCATATCAGGAATTTATGAACGACACTTGAAGTGGCTTGTACATCAGGTGGCGCGTCTAAATGTGGGATCATTCGACAGGTGGCGCTGCAGATGTTGTTTGTTCTTGAAATGTTTTCGTCCGGAGTTACCTGAGAAAAGTAATCACGCGAGGTTAGTTATATTAAACTGTATCAAGTTGATTGTCATTTGCTGTAGTTTTTATATAAAGAACGTCACATCCTTATGGCAGTTTTAAAAGTGAGTAAATGAAAATCTTGGAAGTAATATTCAGTATAGAAGTATTAATGTTCGATTGAAGCTGTCGATTTGGCAAATGGCAGGTGATGCAACACGGAATTGTGCGGAAAACAAATTAGTAGGCAGTTGTGAAAGCTGTACTTTATTAGCTTGGAATGACATACAATATCTGTTTCAATTTCAGATATGGCATTTTCATGAAATTATTTTCGTAATATTATATAGATGAGTTTGTTATAGATGATAGTTTTATTGACATGATTTTGTAGCTAGTATTGGAACTTGACAAGTAGGACCCTCTATTTGATGTTCACAAGTTGGAAGTCTTAATACCACACAAGTGGAAAGTACAAGGCAGAAAACATCACAAAAATCTTGATAACTTTTAGAGTAAAGAACTTATTCAAAAGATTTTGACACTTGTAATAAGACATTTAAAAAAAATTTCATTGTCTGTCTTGAATGAAAGACCTTGCACTGCTCATCACAAGTAGGTTGTTCACCATACCATACAAGGACCATTGTTAACTTTCAAGCGACTTGTGTTTTCTTTCTCTGTGAAAGGTAATACAAGCATTTAATTCGTGTTCAAATATGAACAGATACATGACAGTGGTGGCAATCAAATTTTAGGCTCTACTGTTGGTATCCCTGACATACTTGTTATATTTAACGAATTTTTTAGACTATCTTGATAGGAATGTAGTTTTGAGCTTCAATTGACCAAATAGTTTTCTTGTGAAACATGCCTTTACAGTTTTAATAAGAACTGTTACTATATACAGTCGCCCATCTGTAGAATATTTGAGCCAATGGTCATGTTATTTCCTATTTTGATTTAAACAGGCAAAAGATCGGAAATTGTGGACATTCAAGTAAAGGTACTGCTTATGATGGATGAAGTACTTCAAGATATAGTAAAATCTACTCATAATAAATGTATGGGAGAGCGTTGAACGAAATTACGCCGATAGGTAGATATTTCTATAATTTTCAGTTCACTATTTTGCATAAATTAACATACATTTACATTGAATCATCATGCCCTAATACAACCCTTTTAGAACCAATAGATACATTGGGTGATCACCGGATGTTGAATCTTTATATATTTGTGAAATGTATAACAAGAGTGTGATTGTAGTGCGATAAACATTGACTTAAGTAGCAGGGAATCATCGTCATCTCATCATTCTCTAGCCCGTGGCTGGGTCGGGTCTGCGGGTTGCAATCCTCCACCCCCGCCTATCCCTCACGAGGCCCCCATCCACCCCGCACATAATCATGGTCTTTTGTACCACCTGTTCCCACGTCCGCTTTTGTCTTTCCTACCCCCTGGTGCTCCCTATTACCTGCAGTCCCACGATGGACCGAATGAGTTCCTTCTCCCCCCTTCTCATCACGTTTCTATATCATCTCAATCTATTTTCTCTCATCTTTTCTGCGATGTTTCCCATCCCCCAAGCTACCTCTAAAATAATCGTTTCGAATTCTGTCGGTTCGCGACACCCCTCTCATGTAGCGCAGCTTTCGCATCTCGGCCACTTTCATTCTCCTTTCATGGTTCTTCCTCATGGCCCACACTGAGTCATACAGCATAACTGGCGTAGCCACAGTTCTATAAACTTTGCCTTTCAGTTTTATTGGAACCCGGTAGTTGCACAGGATTCCACTTGCCTGTCTCCACTTCAGTCATCCTGCCTTAATCCTATGGGTCACATCCTAGTCTATTTCACCATTCCCCTGGAACACTGATTCTAAGTATCTGAACTCTTGCGTAGCTGGTATCGCCTCATTTCTAGCGAACTTCGCCCGCTGGTCCTTCGCCTCTCCAGGTGAAAGCTGCGTATTCTGTCTTCTTCATAATCACCTTCAGGCTCCCCCCTTTTCCATTGTTATTTGGATGTCTTGTAGGCCCTTTTGTGCCTCCTCCTCGGCAAACTCCCACATATCGGCAATTATCATGCACTGAGGGACCCATTCGCCTATTCCCGCCAGCAGCTCATCCATGACTAGAGTGAATAAGTATGGGTTAAGTGCTGACCCTTGGTGCGCACCAACCTGCATCTTGAAGCTGCTAGTATTACCCCATGCCGTCCTCACCCTAGCAATGGAGCCGGCATACATATCCTGCACTATTCTAATGTGGCCTTCATCTACTCCTTTTCTTCTTAGAACGTTCCATACTACCTGCCTAGAGACTCTATCATAGGCCTTCTCCAGGTCGACGAGGCAGAGAATAAGATAAGAGTGAAATTTCCTGTTAGGGAACAATTAGCAATGTAATTTTTAGGACTTTGAAATGGAAGTTCTTGGTGATATTTACACCGTAATTTTAAATTTTGATACTATCAACTGTTTACTACCCGAGGATTGAATTTTGTAGTTTGTATTCATTTGAGTTATCAGTTGTCATAGTGTCATCATCTGCATAAATTTAATATTAAGCAAGAATGAACGTGATTTGGACATGAAACAGAAAACGTTATTAGAGTCTTGTAAGTTCTTTGGAAGTTGGTATCGTTAATCTTATGTATCTGCAATTGTGGAATTTTCAGTTTTGATTGCACTAGATGAACTCCCTTGTGACATTTTCCAAGAAGCACTTTCTTATTAAAACTGTGGGGGGGGAGGGGTTGAATGCCCTTCCCTCTTCCATTTGTCCCAGGAAACACATGCAAGCTGCCGACCTAGTACCACAGACCCTAAATTCGTTTAAGGGAAATTTCGTTTTCCGACTGCCAAGGGACAACACCTATATCTAAAGGCCTATGCATCCTTTAATGACGTCAGTGAAGTTAGTCCTTTACTTAGTGCTTAGCATTCAAAATTTACGTATTACGAAATTTACCATGCATGCATCTCACCCTCGTCCCGCCTGTGGCGGGGTCAGGTCTGCAGGTTCTTTTGGGAGCGGTGAGTTGCGTTGGACACACCAGTTCTCGTCTGATCACTGAAGTTAAGCAACGCAAGCCCAGTTAGTACTGACATGGGTGGTCGCTCGGGAAAGCTGGGTACTATTAATACCCAATAATCGTCGCATTAGTGTAGTGTCTGTGCAGCATATGCATTAGAACTATACAGTGGACGGGTCTCTAATGACCTCGTAGTTGACGGGACCTTAAACTCCAACAAACAACAAAATGCAGGTTCTTATCCTCCACTCCCGCCTATTCCCCACCAAGACCCCCTCCACCCCGCACGCCTCCATGTCCCTCTGCACAACCTGCTCCCACGTCCGTTTTGGTCTTCCCCTACTCCTAGTGCCCCCACTCACATGCAGTCTCATAACGGACCTCAGCCACTTGCATTCTCCTTTCGTGGTTCTTCCTAGCTGCCCAACACTGTGAGCCATACGGCATAGCGGGTCTAACGACCGTTCTGTAAACTTTACCTTTTAACTTTATTGGAACCCGGCAGTCACACAGGACTCCACTTGCCTGCCTCCACTTTAGCCATCCTGCATTAATCCTATGAGTCACGTCGGAATCCATCTCCCCATTGCTCTGGAAAACGGATCGTAAATAGCGAAATTCTTGCACCCCTGGTATCCCCTCACCCTCTTGCCCTCACTCAAATTGAAAGTTAGGTACTCTGTCTTCTTCATGTTCACCTTAAGGCCCCCCCCTCTTTCCATTGCTGTTTTAATGTCTTGTAGACCCTTTTATGCCCCTTCTTGGGACTCCTTTAGGCCCTTTTGTACCTCCTCCTCGGCAAACTCCCACATATCGGCAAATATCATGCACCGAGGGGCCCATTCCCCAACTCCCGTCATCATCTCATCCATTACTAATGTATTACTAAATATTACATGAATGTTTGAAATTTACTTTTTCATTCTTAAAATTTGCATTATTTTTTGCAACAATATTTTTTTTTAATTGGCTTCTAAACAGTCATATGTAATATCTCTTTTACAAGTTTAATATTTTAATGTCGTCAGGATGGAATGAGCGCAAAACCTTGAGTGCACTAGGTCAAAAGTATAAAATGACGGCTGCTTCTGTGGGATGGCTATAAAAAATGATACCTAATTTTGGTGGAACTGTGCAGTGGATGGGGCTCTAATGACCTTGTAGTTGAAGGGTCCTAAAGGACCAAGAGGAAGAACTTCTTACAAATTTTGCCGATATACATGTATACTGCAGTTTATTCCATATTATATAGGATGGCTTCTCTGTCTGCTCCTCTCCCCTCATGGGGAGCGGCGAATTGCGTTGGACACACCAGTTTTCGTCTGATCACTGAAGTTAAGCAGTGCAACCCCAGCTAGTACTGACATGGGTGGCCGCTTGGGATAACTGGGTATCGCTAATACCCGAAAATCGTCGCATTAGTGTAGTGTCTGTGCGGTCTATGTATTAGAACTATGCTGTGGACGGGACTCTAATGACCTTTGTAGTTGAAGGGCCCTAAAACACCAAACAAACACATCCTCTCCCCTTGACAAGGATCGGACCTGCATTGATGGACCGCTGGACTTTTGATTACCACTATAGCTCCTTCACAAAGTAGTCATTCATTCAGTCAACTTCAGATTCCGAATCTTCCTGATAATGTCCAGGTTGTGTGGACTGGCAGAGAATACGTATCGTACATTCACATGGAACTGCTACTTTTACTGCCGAAATAACAGAAGGCGGGCACACTTTGGTTTCTTTCAAATTGCAGTGTGAGAAACTACGAGTGAAGAAGTAGGCACCTTTCACTGTTACTGGGGTCGACTCAACAAATAGTTGGGCAAAGTAAATTTGAAAATTGATGTCAGGGCAGTGTTGGATTTGTTTGCAAAGCCTGATTTCATCTTTGTAATATATTGTTCAGGCACGTGGCCAGTATTGGAACCTATTACCCGTTGACTCCTTGAAATGAGTTATATTTTTTATGGCCGATTTTCGTATGGAAGGACTTTAGACGTGCTTTTATATGTGATCTTGTATGATACTTTATTTATAGTATATATAGGCGATATATTAGTTACTATTTTTACTTATTTCGTCCCGCCATAGACAAATTTGATAGCAGTAATTTTTTTTTGTTGCTGTAAATGAAATATTATAGCATACAGTTGTTTGAATTTGCTAATGCTTTACGGTTTGTTTCTTTTGATGTTTTTAGGGGTTAGGGTTCCGATTTTAGAGCACAGGCTGTAAGAGGTAGGTAATGTAGGTGTTTAAATGTTATTTATGGAAGTTAGGTTGAGGTAATACGATATGTGATAATAATGTGTCCTAAATTTAAACAAGGGTGTGAGATGACTAATGATGTTGTCGAACTAGATACTCGTAAATTTGAAAAATAAATAAGAGTGGTTGATTTCTCGTCCAATTCGTCTGCATCGTCTCAATTCGTGGGGTTTGGTACGTATCCCCCCTCCCCACAGACAACTCAGTCAGAGCATGTTCACTGGACCCGTAGACCCGATCCTGTCACAGGCTTGTTGTTGTTTGTTGGAGTTTAAGGTCCCGTCAACTACGAGGTCATTAGAGACCCGTCCACTGTATAGTTCTAATGCATATACTGCACAGACACTACACTAATGCGACGATTATTGGGTATTAGCAGTACCCAGCTTTCCCGAGCGACCACCCATGTCAGTACTAACTGGGCTTGCGGTGCTTAACTTCAGTGATCATCAGACGAGAACTGGTGTGTCCAACGCAACTCGCCGCTCCTCCTGTCACAGGCGGGATAAGGGCATGATGATGATAGTTGATTTCTCTTAAGGTATCACAACTCTTGTAGAGAGTGATTAGCTTTCAAAATATTCCTCTGGTGCTGGTTATGTTCCCTAGGAGAATGATTGTGACTCATTAAGTACACGTGATGTGTGAATGATGTATTAATAAATTCATACACAAAAAAAATGGGAATACCTGTTTGCGAGCTTGACATAATAGTAAGTTGCGTCAGCGTCGTCTTTGCACTATGGTAAGGTCCGTCCGGTTAGGAGTTCTAGTCCTTCATTCCCCTGGAAAGACTGGATGGAATGTTGGCATATTAAACGTGTTGGGACGTTGGAGAAAGGTTACTTACCAATTTTGCAAGCATATCCGATTTTCTTCATTTGTAATGAGTTGGTTGGTTTTTTTTTCCTGTCTGCTGATAAAGTTTGGTGTTCATGTGACTTGTGAATGTCCAGCGGTGACGTAGTCTAATCCTCTTAATCATTATAACAAGTGTTGTGTCTACGTGAGCTTCTTCCTAGTTATGTTCTTGTATCAGGTTCCGAGTGTGTGTTGATACAGGCATACATCATCCAATCGCATTTTCATCCTCCAGCAGCCACCTTTGCGACAGACTTTCTTCCTTGGTCTAGTAGTTGGCCATGATAGGGTGAAGGTTGAAGTTATTGCATGAATGATTAATATATCTGAGATAGGGAAATGTTTTTGTTTTCGTCCTCCTATTAAGTAAGAAAGCTGAGAAACAGACGAATAAATCAGTTGTGATCGACATGATTTGTACTTTGAACAGTTGATCTAATCATATATAGATAGCTCAGGAAATGATTATCTGACTTCTTTTTGGAGACCGGTGCGGGCGACTGGTAAGTAATTCTAAGTTATTGAAGGTATTACAATGTGGCAGCTGGAAGGACTTCATACGAAATTCAGAGGATGCTAAGTTGTTGAAGTGGAAAAAGGCCTATTTGAGGAACTACAAAACCATTCCGGGGTACACGACGGAATCTTTGTAATTGTTTATGATGCCAACCATGTTTTTTTTTTCCTGAATTATTTTGGTGAATTCAATATCTGCTAAACGGTGAATCTTGTCAATACTGATAGTTAACCGTCAGAATTTGTTAGGAAACAGTGATCGTGAAATTCTTTCAGGGGAATAGTACTTTCAAGGAGAGGCCCAAGTTGTGGGCACGGGAGAGGGGAAATTTAAAAGTGATCGACATTTGGTGGCATGTAAGAAGTCACTTTTCCAGCCACTGCACGTAAATGAGCAGTTTGCCCTCAGGTGAGGAGTTTGCTCTGACCCTGTCGTCGGCTGACGACTGGTGTTAAATAATCAGCATGCATATACTGTACTGTATGTACCTCTAGTTCAATGTACTCCTGAGCGGCTGCATTGCGTTGGACACACCAGTTGCCGTCTGATTCCTGAAGTTAAGCAACGCAACCCCAGCTAGTACTGGCATGTGCGACCTCTTGGAAACACTGGGTACTGCTAATACCCAAAATCGTCCTAACAGCGTAGTGTCTGGGCAGACTCTGCCTTAGGACTATGCAGTGGACGGGGCTGTAATGACCGTTGTAGCCGAAAGGCCCTAAACACCCACGAAACAAATTAAAATCAATGTACTTGGGTTCGTTCTCAGATATTGGAGAGGTAAAGTGCACATTTCATAAGTTATAAGTAAAAAATCAGTGGTTCAGTGTGTGAATGTATGGTGTTGCGTAAATTATTTGAATTACTGCTGCATTATATTGTTCTCTAACCAGTTTACATGTTTCTGTTACCTGTGTAATTTAATGGTCCGCATTGAGTTTTCGTCATAAGGGCTATTGCATTTGTATGTTGAAGGCACCTAAAGGCCCCCATACACGTTCAGTTGTATCTTCAGTTCTAACTGTTCAATTCGAACTGTACAGTTAGATCGCTACGTGTGTGGGGAAATCTCATCGAATTTTCAATTGAAATTTTTGAACTGAAGATCTTTTGGAGTGGCAAAGAGATTTAACTGAAGATAAAACTGACGATAAAACTGAACGTGTATGGGGGCCTTTACGAATGAACGCCATTCTTAGAGGCCGTTATTTCGAATGGTCAGTGTTCTTTTTTGTTGAAAGCGCGTTCTAAGAAATTTAATGGCGCTTGGGCTTTTTGATTTTTAAAATCCCAAGCTGAAGTCGATTGTGCACTGCGCCACACGCGGATATTCCTTTTATGGCGCAATATGGCGCCTTTCTTTTTTCTTTAAAATTTGCGGTTCGTTACTCTGCGTAATTATTCGAGACACTTGATAGTAAAATTCTGAAGTAAAAAATTATTGTAAAGGACCCTAGTCGGGAGTGAAGTTTAGAAAGCGATTTCATTCCTTTTTTTGATTGTAGATCGCTTTAGGGGTCGTTCAACTGTTTCGTTATTTTGCTCACGAAATTCTACGCAGCAATGGAAAGAAAGTACGCTTTACGTTGTTTTCTTTTTAAGCCGAACTTATAGATTTCTTCTTAGAAAGTTGGCCTAAGATATTTAGAATGTATTGTTATATATATGGATATTTATATTTTGAATAATGTCCTGTAGTTGTTATTGTTAGCCGGCGTTATAACCATGTCATTTAATTAAGAATGCGATTTCAGGTACGTATATTTTCGGCTACGCTCTCCATTTTACTCGGTTAGGGTTACCTAGGGTGTATTTCCATTTTACCGACTAAAATGAAAAGCGTAACTACATTTTCTTTCTTGCACTTCGAAAAGTGTGCTATAAGTTAAAAAAATTGCCGCTTGTTGGCTAATGTTTCTTGACAACAGGTGATGAAAATGCCCATTTCTGTATGTATCTGTAGTTTAGCTGCAGTATTTTCACTGAACTTTTAACGTAGTGGTTGTTAGTATGATGACATTTATTCTAGTAGTTAGGTGTCTGAGATTCAAATGATAGTTGACAGCGTTTTGCATGGATATTCCTTATAAATACGTACAATTTGCTCAGGGCTTATTATTTCCCACAGACAATGTTTAGACCTGGCCTTGTTGTTAAAAAATGAAAAATCGAGGCTCAGTTAAGGAGGTTATCATCTAAAACAATGTTTTGCTTCTATATACTCTTTGGTGATAACTCATTTTAAAATTACATGTCGGTATTTTAATGTGGGTTTGAACCTCATAATTTTGGGAATGGGTACAGTTTTCAAAACGTGTGAAGCTCTTGAGTTGTTTATGACAGGTGAACGGTTTTGCTAATATAATGAGTACTTTGAGACAACTTTTATGTATGGGAAAATACGGTTCTTCATTGCCTACCTATCGGATACATTTCAGCTTCATTTTTTTGATAAGGTATGTTGAATATTGATATTTTGCTTATAGTTGTCGTCTGTGGATGTTATTTCATTCAACAACTACTTGTTGGACATTATATGCTGGGAGGTGTGGCCATCATTAATGATAGCTACTATTTTCACCTTCATTTGATGACCTCAATGTTATTTGAAGAATATTTTCATTTTTGGAGAAGGGGTTGCGTGGAGTTGCACTAAGTAATGTTTTTTAAGAAGGGAAACTAATGTTTATGTGCCTGAACGAGGAGGTCATTAATCGCTGTTTTCATTCCATCACCTCTCAGTATGGTAAAAATGAACTAACATGTTGACCAGTTGTCTCCCCTCGTAATTCACTGGTCAGCAATTGATATAATTTGGCTCAGGTAAGAATCACTTTTCACTTTTATGTCTTAGGTCAGGGTCGTTTAGATTAATCGTTAAGTAAGATTTTTCCTTGTGTGTGTTAAGAATGGTTGTGGTTTTCGGTAGATAAGTAACCATGTGTAACTATCGTCCAACTATTCACCGATGAGAGTTTTCATTTCTCCTTCTTTCTCTTAGACATTCCAAACTCTTTTTTTGATGGGCATTTCAGTGGATTCATTATTTATCATCATTTCAACAAGTTCTCGTGGCTGTATTTTCATATTATTGGCAATTTAATGCAGGTCTGAAATTACTGATCTCCTTTTATCCTCTGCATCATTCACTAATGTGAACAACTCTTACTACTAGGGTGCCTTTTTTAAGGGTTTCCTCACACACCAACTTAAGTCTGTAAATCGATTCTTTGTAACGTGTTCTCAAGTTTTGAAGCTAACGTCCTAGGCATAAAATATTCATCGTATATTTTTACCTTGTGTTCAGGCCTCCATTAGGAGTAGGAGGAATCTATGTGCTTTTAAAGCAGGGGTGTCAAAGTGGCGGCCCTAGAAGCCTAGAGTTGCGGCCCTCACAACCGATATCATGTAGTATACATATGCAGTTGGCTACTCAGAGGCGTAACGAGAGGGTGACAGTTGCCCCTGGCATAGTTGGGATGGGGTACCATGTGCCATATTTTGATTAAAACTATTGTTAATTAAATACCATTTCGACAATTGTCTTGGTACTTTTAAAAACAAATTTCCAAAATAAAAAAAAAGGTCAACACTGCATGGCCCTTGTGACAACGCACATGTTACGATGTGGCCCTCGGGGTGCCACGAGTTTGACATGCCTGCTTTAAAGACACTGTCTACGCATATTCTTGATGTTCCTCTTCCAGTAGATACTAATAGCTCAGGTTTTCGGAGGTTAAAACTTAGTATTTTGTGAGTCCAGGGGACGCTGACTCCATAAAGGGTTAATTAAAAATTGCTGCTCTAGATGCTCATTTTTTTTTTGTTTCTGGTCATTGGTATTTTGGAAGGCATTCAATATATCCACATGGCTAGTAGGGATGCTAAAGAAATGGTGCTTGGAACTCAATTATTATAGTTTATTTGAAAGTCCTACGTTTTGTTGGTTATAAGGCACCATGCAATATTATAACCAACAAAGTATTAATTTACCTGCCAAAAATTTCTGTTTTGGTTGTATAATGCGGTGTTGGGACACGTGGCCGGCATCCCCCCACAGATAACGAAGCCAATATTCCTGGGAGTTCCAGAGGGTGCCTTCATTCAGAGCATGTGCAGTGGACCCGTAGACCCCACCCTACCACAGGCGGGATAAGGGTATGATGATGGTGATGATTTGAAAGTCTGACGCTTTCTCCATTTAACTGAAGAACTTGGAGAAGAAAGTGGTGGACCATATACCCTTGCAGTTAAAGGCGGGTTTAAGCCAATCAGTAACGACTTAAACCACCGGTCTCTATTGGCTAAATTCTCTTATAGCCATCGTGATTGCCTGCAGTCGGTTACCAAAAGGTTACTGTGGTCGAACCCGTGTACATATATATATAGAAAAATCTCATCAGTGCTAGTGAGCAGTACAGCACCAAGTTATGAATTGATTGCCTAAGTAGCATTCAATGTTGTTCTATGGGAAGTCCCAGTGGCCCAAGAATGCCTTCCGTCAAACATTAGAAAAGATGAGCTGTTGGACTTATAACTCGTTCTGCAGGTACGAATTCATTAAGCGGGCAAATTTTCAGGTGAACAGGTGCAAGAACGTGTGGACATGGTTCCTCTATGTTAAGTTGTTATTTGTTAAAATGATGAAAGGAAATGTTTTACTGGAATTTCGGTTCTGAGTGAACAAACTACACAGCAGGTTTGTGTTCATAATTTTTTTGGAGATTAGAATTCTGCGGTGTTGTGGAGTTCAAGGACTTCTTTATTTTCCTTCTTAGATATTGACAACAATTAAAAATTGATTGTAGCTTAAAGTGGACAGTGATGCATAAGGTGGAGGTCTTAAAACACTGCCTGATCAGTAAGAAATTTCAGTGATGATACTAAAACAGTAATCATTTTATCTGTCAGATAGTTTTTGTTATGAATATTCTTGCCTTAGGCCATTCGTAATATCTCGGGGTCGTCTAACTTGATAGCTGTATTGCATTTTTTATTGTTAGCGCTGTTGTTGGTATCCTAAAATTGCAGTGACTTCATTCGGGCTTCAGCATAATGGGTTCTCACGATGAATAGGCCTGTGATCTCCACATCTCTCTGAGGGGGGCATCCTTTTTTTTTCTTCAGATGTTGCTTTTTACGGAGTTGTGAGAAAATGTTTAATATTCACTTGCATAATTAGTACATATCTTTTAAGTCTCATTATCAACCGGAACCGAAACATTAACCCCCTTTTTTTTGCCTGTTAGTTTTTCTTTTCAAGTATTAAGGTAACTGTTATGCAGGGCCAGCGCTATATTTTGCGGGGCCCTGTGCAAACTAATTATGCGGGGCTCCGTGGAAACATGAAGTGGGGCCCTTCTATCAGTAGGTTCATTAATCCGAATGCGCGGGGCCCTGTGCCGTTGCCCTGTTCGCACACCCATCACGCCGGCCCTGCTGTTATGTATAATCGCGATTTCCCCTGCTTGATTTGGGGAGTATGTTTGCAGGTTTGATCTTGGGAAGGATGGCTTCTTTCGGGCGAGGGGGGGGAAGCCCCGAAATTGAAAGGATGCAATTTAGTCAAGGATGACGATTAAGGCCGGTAGTTAGTAAGGAATAATCCTGCTCAGGAAATGCAGCACAATCTGTTGTTTTTTCCCCCTCCACATTCCTTGGGTAAGGCAAACTTAGGTTAATGAATAAAGTGCTGATGTGTGAAGTGTTAGCATGTTGATTGTAATACTGAATAGGGCAGGGGTTCCCAAACTTTCCCGATAGGCGGTGGCACCCTTTCTGAATGTTGACTTGGTCAAGGTGCCCTATTGACTTTTTTGTTTTAGTAAGTTGTCATTGACGTTCCATACAACCAGTGCCAGATTTAGATTTTGTGAGGCCCTTGGCTATTACAATTTTGAGGCCCCTTTCAAGCCCTTTTGAGGCCTCTTTCAAGCCCTTTTGAGGCCCTAGGCTTCAGCCTACTTAGCCTAGTGGTAAATCCGGCACTGCACACAACGCCAACTTCGCCCCTGTACTTTTATTTGGAATACTTCGTCCCCCCCCCACGTCGTGAGGAAGTCGCGGCGCACACTTTGGGAACCCCTGGAGTAGGGTGTTCATTTTCGAAGCTTTATCAACTTTAACCTCTTGTCACAGATATGCTACTTGAAGTTTCGGGTATCTGTGAAAAAGCTCTCTCCACATTTCCTTCTGTCGATGATGTCTACCATGCTGATCACGGGTGCACTTCACAGGTATCACTTTCAAATAACTTGTTAAGCGATATTAAGTAGTGACACAGTGCGTGACTTTTAGTCACCCATGATGGAGACTAGGACCAGACGGACGGCTAAAAATGTGCCTCTTATAAGTGAGAAGGAACTACCTGATGATGTTCAAAATGTTACAGGTTCAAATTTCCAAGGTTGGTGTGTCCAACGCAATTTTCCGCTCCCTGGAGAAAGGGGGTGGAGTGGTAAATATCAGAAAATTGTCGGCTAATATAATAGAAAGATTTCTTAGTTGTAATGCTTGATACATTTTTTGATTGTGCGGGTTGAAGAAATTTCGAGAAAAAAAGACTTGTGTGGGCTCAGAAGACAGGTGTCATTGTCACGATGAAGGGTTAACAAGTACACCGTCCTGTTTCCTTCCTGTTTTCTTCGCACTAGTGAGGTGTCCAAACCAAAATCACGTAACGTTAATGCAATTTTAGATATCAGTTTCTCTACTCTTGAATTGTTATGACTATTTTGATTGACTCCTGGAAATTGATAAAGAGAAAGGGGTGCTCTTTGGACCCACTTAGATCTCCGATGTAGAAGTAAAATTATGAAATTGATAGTTTTAGTGGCCAAATTGTTATTATTTTGTCAAGGTTATTTATTGTTGGAGAAATATGATGCAGTTCGTTGAACTGTCAATATGTTGCGCCCTTGACGAGAATGAGACATAGTGGCCTATATTTTTGCGCCAAAGAAAATTTAATCATGAAAGGTGTCCCATATTGCTCACAATAAGTTTGGTGTTGTAATTGATAAAATTTGGGGTTAATTAATGAGGTGTTGTCACGTAGTCAGTAACTCTCACCTCCTAAAAACTACTACCAAAGTACTGTATGTGTATTTTATTTCTTTCAATTCATAAACCCATTTGTCTTACGTAACTCTATTACAGGATTTCTTAATATTCTCTTTTTCATAATCGGATGGATTAGATGGCAAACGAAAATGTGTTGATGGCTAATTCGGGGTTCGATGAGTTATCTGAGATGATTTAATCCTTGGACTTGAAAGAGATTCTGGTACTCTTTCATCCAAATGACATTTTTGTCCTGTCCATGGCCGCTGGTAGGGTAGGGAGCGGCACAGTGAGCCATATATCGGGTTGTAAGGGTCAGAGGAAGTACGTATGGCTTTTTGAGTTCAACAAAGTCCCCGTGTTCAAAGTTTGAACTAACGATCTTAAATAACTCGGGGAAGGGGCGCAGGAGAGGTGTCATGTTCTTGTTTTTCATATAATTTAGTCTCCTAAAATGAGCGTTAAGTCCATGAATCAAATGTGCCTCTCGTTGTAAGCTGATAACAAAACGCCGGACGTTGATGATTAAGGATTGACGATGATGATAGGGTTGGGTGCCCATTTTTATCCTATTTGGACTCATGAGAGATCTACTTGACCATATTTTACGCAGCGAGCTACGAGCTTGATCCTGCAATCCCTATTCGTATTTATCGTCGGCCTATTCCTCCGCCGAGCTCCTACACCTGGAACTTTCGTCGAATGGCACGTCTCTATTTCTCAACCGACGGAAATTGCGCCTGGGGCCTCTCGTCCAAAAGAAGCCAACCGCTACATCCTAAGATCGAACCTGAAACCACTAACATTGTTGTTCACGTTTCCTCTCTCTACGCTACTGAGGCCGGGCTCCAGAATAATCCATGGTCTGATTTATTTTTCTGCATATTCACACTGCTGCGGCTCACCAAGAGTACTTCTCGGACTTGAGTACTTTGCGTCTTGGACATCTGCCCTTTACAATAGCCTGTTTCCAGTAGACAGATATTTAAAGTAGTCACAAGAGCTGATAGAATTAGGAATGAGTACATTAGGGGTAGTCTGGGAGAGGATAGGTTGAGGTGGTAGGGGCACGTAATGAGGAGTGGAGAGGGGAGGAGGAGCTCGTCAGGTCTATTTCAGGAATGCAGATGGTCGGAAGCACCCGGGGCAGGGGGAGACCAAAGCAGACGTGGGACCAGGTTCTACGTAAGGATATGGTAGTATGTGGGGTAGACTGGGACCTGGTGGGAGATAGGCGGGAGTCGAGGGCTTGAACCCGCAGACCCCACCCTGCCACAGGTGGGATCAGGGTATGATGATGAGCTCAAGCGGTGATGCACACCCGTCTTGGTGTGCACCTTTCTTGCGTGAGTGGTTCCAGACTCTGATAATTGCGTCTGTTGTTTCAGTTTGTTGTTGTTGTTTGTTGGAGTTTAAGGTCCCGTTAACTACGAGGTCATTAGAGACCCGTCCACTGTATAGTTCTAATGCATATACTGCACTGACACTACACTAATGCGACGATTATTGGGTCTTAGCAGTACCCAGCTTTCCCGAGCGACCACCCATGTCAGTACTAACTGGGCTTGCGTTGCTTAACTTCAGTGATCAGACGAGAACTGGTGTGTCCAACGCAACTCGCCGCTCTGTTGTTTCAGGCTAGATCCTCGATCGAGGTGAGTTGGCTGGGAACAGGTTGTCCGCAAGGATTTGTGGGGTGGACGGGGACCTGGTGTGAGATGGACGGGAGTGGAGGGCTAGAACCTGCAGACCCGACCCTGATGCAGGTGGGATAAGGGCATGATGATAATGATAATGATGACGACGACAAACCAACAGCTATACGAAGGGGTATGAAAGTGTGTGGGGTGGATGGGAGCCAGAACCCCACCCCCTCCCCAGCCGGGGTGTGGTGAATTGCGTTGGAAACACCAGTTCTCGTCTGATCACTGAAGTTAAGCAGCGCAACCCCAGCTAGTACTGAAATGGGTGGCCGCTTGGGAAAACTGGGTACTGCTAGTTTCCCAAAATCGTCGCATTAGTGTAGTGTCCGTGCAGTCTCTGCATCAGAACTACGCAGTGGACGGGGCTCTAATGACCTTTGTAGTTGAAGGGCCCTAAAACATCAACAAACAACAACAACCGACCCAGTTGAGTTTTAAGCGACCAACTGTCGATGATGATGTTGCAACTGGATTAAGGTTCAGGGCTGTAGTGAGCCACTTTGACATTCAACCCCGGAACATGCGCCAGAGACTCGTATAAACATTGGTTGCGTTGTGTAAGCACTTTGTGTCAAATTCTAACTCAAATTCTGTCAAATTGACATACTTTTTAGTTAGCTTTGAAATGATTGTTGTAATTCTGAATGATGTGCTCTTGGAGGTGTACCTCCGAATGTTGAGAGGAGGGTTGGGGATGTGTGGTATAGATATTGTGGATTGAGATCTCTTGAGTAACCAAGGACAGAGATGATAACTGTCTCCAACCCCCGGCTTCTGTTGTTTTTTATTACGTCCTTGACAATCACTAGTTCTGCGATACCCCAACTTGTAAGTACGTTGAACTTTTTCTTTGAATGTACATTCATATATCCATTAACTATCAATTATAAATATCCGATTGCATTTGTTGAAGAATCAAAATTACGTTATAAAAAGGTTGCTTGGGAGGACGTTTCACCCCTTTGAAGTGTTGAAAGTGGTGCGAAAACAGTTTTTGAGATTCTCTCTCGATTTTCATTTCCAGTCTTGTAGTTAGTAAGTTGTTGAATGTTGTCGTTGAAATTGAGGATAGACGAAGTCCGCCTTAAGAAATAATTCTGTCATTACCATGCTGACCCAGCAGCATCTTAACTAACGACAAATACGCGTAATTTAGGCAAAAAATATATAAAGAGACTGGCTCATCGTTGGATTGGATACTTAATTTGGTAAGAGATATTTGCTAGGGCCACAGGAGCTGTTATATTGCGTTGGACACACCAGTTCTCGTCTGATCACTGAAGTGAAGCAGCGCAACCCCAGCTAGTACTGACATGGGTGGCCGCTTGGGAAATCTGGGTACTGCTAATACCCAAAAATCGTCGCATTAGTGTAGTGTCCGTGCAGTCTCTGCACTAGAACTATGCTGTGGACGGGGCTCTAATGGTCTTGCAGTTGAAGGGTCCTAAAACACCAACAAACCCAGACAGTACTAGCATGGGTGACAGCTTGGGAACACTGGGTACTGCTAATACTCAAAATCGTCGTAACAGCGTAGTGTCTGTGCAGACTCTGGATTAGAACTACGCAGTGGATGGCGCTCTAATGACCGTTGTAGTTGAAGGGCCCTCAAACACCATCGAAACGAAGGAATTGTTTTTCATTGCTTGATGTGCTTGTAGGGGTGAAGTAGACAAGGGCCTACGACACCGAAGGAATCTGGCGTTTAAACGTTATTTTAATCTTAGGTTCAGGATACCCGAAATTCACTGAATTTTCATATCAGTAATTGTATCAGAAGAGGGGAGCGGCGAATTGCTTTGGACACACCAGTTCTCGTCTGATCACTGCAGTTAAGCAGCGCAACCCCAGCTAGTACTGAAATGAGTATCCGCTTGGAAAAACTGGGTACTGCTAATGCCCAAAAAGTGTCTGTGCAATCTCTGCATCAGAACTATGCTGTGGACGGGGCTCTAATGACCTTGTAGTTGAAGGGCCCTAAAACACAACAGCGTATGAGAATAGTGTAGGTGGTGCTGGTTAGAACCATTACGGGGATACAGGTTATTAGAAACACCCGGGGCAGTGGTGTGCTGGCGCAGTGTGCAATGTGTGCAACGCACACAGGTGCCAGGATATTAAAGGCGCCTAAGATGTCAGGGGAGAAGGAAATATTTTGATTTGCTCCAAACATTTATAAAAGGTGAAGTTCACAATGACTGGGATAGCAGCGCCAAATAAGGTCTTTCACACAGGCGCCCAACACTGCTGGCACGGCACGGACCCGGGGCAGAGGAAGACGAATGCAGACGTGAAAGCAGGTTGTAAGAAGGGATTTGTTAACTTTTGTGTGTGGCGGATGGGACTTAGTGGGAGATGGGCGAGAACTCGCGCACCTGACCCTGCCACATGAGTGTATAATGATGATGTTTACTGGTAGTTGGATCGGCCTCGGTGGAGCAGAGGTAGCGTAGTGGTGTGTGTACCATGTCACTTGCTCGTAAAAGAATCCTTTCTACATTCAACGTGTAAAACCGGCAAAATTTTCAGGTACAGGAGCTCGCGACCCCCCCCCCCCCCCCCCCCCGGACGTCGGTAGAAGAAAAAATGCCCCAGTGGAAAAAATAGGCAGAGGAATTGCCGCTCATGTGTCTTGCAATGGGACAATAATGGATGCCCTACCCTGCCTTAGGGTGGAAAGGGATTACTAGTTACTTTTGCATATCCATAGTTAGGTTATCTAGTATCATACCATATTAAGGTACTCTGTTGTTTAAAAGTTGCTGTATCGGCGTTTGGGACCCATTCTAACCTTTCAGCCTAGGGCGCAATAGAACGTTAATCCACCACTAACTTCATTAGACTAAAAGATATATGTATCCATCACGTCTTAATTAACAACAAAGGAACTCCTAATCCCTTTCCTGCTTATGGCAGGGTCGGGTACCCATCTTGTCCCTCTGAATGGACACAAGGGCGATATATTAGACAGTGTTTCTCCACAGCCGGTTGGCGACCAAAGCTGCAACCCTTATGCCTATTTATCGTCGGTCTTCTGTTCGTTTGGGACATTCCACCGACGCCAGGGGAAGAGCTGCAACACCTGGAAATTTTGCCTCATCTATCCGTTGTATAGTAGAGAGGGTTCTTTGACGTGCAAATGTCATCGTACGCCACACGGGACCTCGGTTTTACTTCTCATCCGAAAGAAGGCGTACTCGGGGTGTCTCTCTCTCTCTCTCGCCCGAAAGAAACCAACCCGCCTCGGTCCAATATGGAACCTGGAACCACTGACACAGTTACCGAGCGTGCTACCTACTTCGACCCACTGAGGCTGGTGTCTTAATTAAAAACGCAACCGTCATTATATAAAATACTAGTTTGTTATTTACTCATTGTTGACAACTGAGTAACGTGTTTTTTTTTTAAATCCTTTGTTTAAGGTTGATGTCACCTGTGGAACCAGGTGGTATGTTTGGGAGAACAAATTATGTGAACTTGAAAATGTATTTATTGTATTTTCTAGGCCTTCATTTGAAGTATTAAGGCAACAGAGATGTCAACACTGATAGACAGTGTTTATTTCCTTCGCCAAATGGAGTGGCTTAGTAATGTTACCCATTTAAACCTGCTCCATCTGGAGGCTCTTAGCGAGTACTTCGCCATTTGCCTTTCGACGATAAATTCGTGGATTTTCATTCCAATATGGGTAAGTGTCAGACAAGGAATCCGTTAAGACAGGGGTGTCAAACTGGCGGCCCTAGAAGCCTAGAGTTGCCGCCCTCACAATATCGATATCATGTACTATACATATGCAGTCTGCTATTCAGAGGGAGTGGCAAATTGCGTTGGACACACCAGTCCTCGTCTGATAACTGAAGTTAAGCAGCGCAATCCCAGCTAGTACTGACATGGGTGGCCTTTGGCAAAACTGGGCACTGCTAGTATCCAAAAATTGTCGCATTAGTGTAGTGTCTGTGCAGTCTCTGCATCAGAACTAAACAGTGGACGGGGCTCTAATGACCTTATAGTTGAAGGGCCCTAAAACACCAACAACAACAAGCTACTCAGAGGTGTAACGAGAGGGGGACAGTTGCCCCCCCCCCCCCGCGCATTGTTGGAATGGGGTACCATGTTGGGCCCTAATGACCTTTGTAGTTGATGGGCCCTAAAGCACCAACAAACAAACAAACAAAACAGGGGTACCATGTGCCATATTTTAATTACAACTATTGTTAAATACCATTTCGACAATTGTCATGTCGATACCGTCAGGCCGGGCCTCTTGGTACTTTTAAAAATAAATTACAAAATAAATAAAATAGAAGGTCAACACTGCATGGCCCTCATGAGAACGCACATGTTACCGATATGGCCCTCGGAGTACCTCCAGTTTGACATGCCTGTGTTAAGAGATTTGTTTCATTTTGACTGATGATGTTTTTTCATTCAATAGATTGCCTTTGTATTGCCAATGTTCGTAGTTGTGCTTTTATACTTGTCTGCTTTATTTACTATTATTTACGGGCACATTTATGGACTGAAAGGAGATTTTGGATCCAGTGTTTGGGATGTCGCTCGGTACATCTTGGCTCTCTTTTGGTATCGACACGGGCGTCTGTGGCATGGTGAGTATTGGCAGTATTATATTGAGCCAACCTGTCTAAAACGGACTGACACTGTATGCAGTGGCGTCAGTAGGGGGTGCGGGCCGCACCAGGTGACGCCACTCGCACCATGAGAAATGGGGTGACACCAAAGCAGAAGTGGCTTTTTTTGGGAGAGGGGGGATGACACCATGCTGTCACCGCACTGGGTGACGCCACTGTCTGTATGTAAAGCGCAAACCTGTTTAGTGTAGTGTTAGTTTGTGGGTTGGGGTATAAGCCAGGCAGCCATAACAGGTCAACCCCTTAGGAGGCTGCCCGCGGGAGATGAGGAGGTAGGTGAAAGGACGAGGAAAAAACGACGGGGAAAAAACTCGAAAGAGTCAATTTCCTTATGCAAAACACCCTGGATAAATCGGAAACTTGACCCTAAAGTGGAAAATGGAATGCAATATCCACGACCGATCTAGAGCTGAGGTGGTTTGGCTGATTTCGGTGCAGACAGAGGCCCCAAGTGCACCTTCCATCGGATGGGATGTCGAGCTATGAAATGGTGTGGTGTGTGTATACGATGTCATTACTGCACGTAAAAGAACCATTTCTACTCGCAACGTGTAGTTGGGCAACATTTCCTGGTGTGGTAGCTCTCACCCCATCCCTGGTCGTGGAGGAAAAGTGCCCCAAGGAATCAAAATAAATCGACGACGAATAAGCAAATGAATTGCAGCCTTAAGCCTAGTTCCCTGGCACGCGACACCGACGAGAATAGAGCTTGAGCAGACAGTATAATGATGACGTAAACCACAGGCGCTAACAGAAATTGCGCATGGTTTGATTCCCTGGCATGAGCGAATTCATGTAAGCGATTAATAGTTTTCAATATGAACGTTTGGTGGCGCCAAAACCGAAAAAATAAATAAACCAATGAAAAGTTAAAAGAAGACTATTTAAAAATTCAAACAGCCAATCAAATTCTAGCGACACATTCCATTGACAAATGCAGTTAACTAACTCTCAACTCCACTTCACCATTGATTTCACGCTTACTTTACAGAATGGTAGTGTAACTACGTCATCAGTTTATGTGGATTGTCGTCTGCTAGCGCGCTATTCTCGTCGGTGTCGCGTGCCAGGGAACCAGGCTTAAGGTTGGCAGCGCAACTGCGTAAAATACTGTCCAATAGATGGCTCATCGGTATCAATGGGCACTCGGCCCTGCCGTACTTGGGGAAAAATGGGTTAGTGAGGTTGATTGGGGATGCAACCTTACAATTTTCATCCTATAAGATTCCCTTTGATTGGGGGAAAAAGTTGGGGAATAACAGTTTCCGTTTTAAATACCTTTTATTATATTTGTTTTGTAGGATTATTGACACATTCTCCAAAACTGGTTTTCATCACCAAATTTTTCCTCTGTTTCATTTAAGGATATGAAGTTGAAGGATTAGAAAACATTCCGAATAAAGGACCTGCACTTCTTGTATATTATCACGGAGCCTTGCCAATTGATCATTATTATCTTCTTGCAACATGTTTGCTGTTGAAGAATCGCATGGTGAGAGCCATTGGAGATAGATTTTTATTTAAAATCCCAGGTAAGAGGGACAGGTGATGTCTATTTTTTTTTTTTTTTGCAAAGTAATGGTTTACCAAAGTGTAACGACTTGTTTGATTTTTCTCTCTTCTTAGTTACCCTTTGATGTGTTTACTAAGACATTGTGTAGTTTACGAATTTTGTTGCCTTTTAGGTTGGGAACCTTTACTTAACGTAATGCAAGTATCACCTGGATCTGTGGAAGGCAGTGCACGTGAATTACGAGACGGAAACCTGTTGTCAGTTGCTCCTGGTGGTGTGTTTGAAGCACAATTTGGAGATCATACATACAAACTTCTTTGGGGGAAAAGGATAGGTTTTGCCAAAGTGGCACTACAGGGACAAGCAGTAAGTGCTTCTAGAAATTTTGAGGGATAGAAATGCCGTCAAAAAAAAATAACTAAAAGCAATCGTGTCATTGTTTCTCTCTGTAGCCTATTATACCCGTCTTTACGGAAAACGTTAGAGAAGCTTTCAGAACAGTTAGCTTTGGAAAAAGTAAGTGCTTCTTATCTACCATAATTTTGCTCGACTAGTGCGTCAGTGGTTCCAGGTTCGATACTGGATCGAAGTGGTTTGACTTCTTTCGGGCGAGAAAGAGATAGACCCCGAGCGCGCCTTCCGTCGTACGAGTTTTCGTTTCAGTGGTGTCTTAGGGCCCTTCAACTACAACTGTTATTATGGCCCCGTTCACTGCGTAATTCTAATGCAGGCTGCACAGACACTACGCTGTTACGACGATTTTTGGGGTATTAGAAATACCCAGTGTTCCCAAGATTCACCCATGCTAGTACTAGCAGGGGTTGCGTTGCTCAACTTCAGTGATCAGACAAGAACTGGTGTGTCCAACGCAATACTGCCGCTCCCGTCGGATGAGATGCAAAGCTGAGGTCTCGTGTTGTGTGTAAGAGCTGCTCGTAAGAGTTGTTTGAGAGTTGCTTGTTAAGTGCGTAAGAGTGCGAGTGTAAGAGTTGCTCGTAAAAGAACCCTTTAAGCCAAGGATTCCTAAACTTTTTTGATTGCGCCCCCCCCCCCCCCTCCCTTTCTGAATGTTGACTTGGTCAGGGCGCCCCCGCAATGCTGATTTCACCCCCGTACTGTTATTTGGAATACTTCGTGGCGCTACCGTGAGAAAGCCATCGACCCCATCCTTATATTTGGAATATTTTGCGGTACCTCTGTGAGGAACCCGCAGCTCCTCAGGACGCCGTGGTTCACACTCTGGGAATCTCTGCTTTAAACATTTTAACATGTAGATTGGCAACATTCTCAGGTGTAGGAGCTCACCCGCTACCTTTCTCGGGCGTCAGTGGTAGAAAAGTGTCCCGATGAATCAAAATAGGTTCTGGCAGCATGTAAATACTGTCCGATAGATTACCCAGTGGGACAAAATGGATACCCGACCCTGCCATAGGAGGGAAAAGGGTTAGTAATTACCTTCTTGGCATTCATGGACGGTTTTAGAGCTAAATTTTTAGTAATAAATATTGTCGTTCTTATTATAATTTTGCTAGTTTTGATTTGATGATAATTAATTTCGTAGGTTGGTTCCAAAAACTTTATCTGAAATACCGATTGCCTATAGTGCCAATTTTTGGAGGATTTCCTGTAAAGCTAAGGTGGGTAGTTGAACGTGTTTTGATAGCACACGTTATTTGCTTCAAACCAACTTTCTTATATTTTCGTTAAATGACATTGTAGAACAATAATTGGAGAACCGATTCCTTATGATCCAAATCTTACTCCTGATCAGCTCGCAACTAAGGTGAGTAAGTGGTTGGTGGTGGCAGACTTGATAACACATTGATGAAGATTTTTGGTTTCTTCTTACTAATAAAATTACTATTATTCTTGTCAGACTGCAACTGCTATTCAACATCTCATTAGTAGTCATCAAAGGATTCCTGGTAGTGTCTTTTCTGGATTAGTGGACAGGTTTCGCAACCACACAAAACAACTCTGAGTATAATAACTATACTACGTATTTTTAAACCTTGCTATTCATGTTTTGTTTTTACTCACTCACAGTTTTGTCGTTCATTTTTCTTTTATTAAAATTCTTCATCTCCCCTCCCCCCTCTCATAAAATAGTTTCAGGTGGCTTAAAAAATTAAAATGGGCATAGGTCAGTCAGTCAGTGTGATTAATACACAAATTCTGTGTATATTCTTGAACTTGTGATTGCTGAACACAGAAATTTAATGACTTAAAAGTAGATTTGATCGATTTGCGGCTGAACGATTAAGTGTCACCCGTCAGACGAGATCCTCTAGTGTCCTATCAGTTCGTTTTTTTGGCTGTCATAACTTGGCAACTTGATTTGGTGCTTGCAAAAAACAATCTTCATCTTGATGCAGTTTTGCATTCTCCAGTAGTTGTCATTTTATCACGTTAATGGCACAAGTGGACATGAAATCAATTTTTAGTCGATCCACATTTTGCACCAAAGCAATATTGCTAGGGCCTTTTCTTGTTTCTGTTAATTCCATTCCAACTTGACCGTAAACAGGGCAACAAGCACTCAGTTTGCGTTTCTGTTTTTATTCTTTTGGTGCTGCTTGACAAAGACAAACCTCAGCCTAGCACATTTTGTCCTTGTAACTTCATTGTCTTTAAAATTGCCTAACCAGTTGTTGCTGCTGCTGCTGTTAAACAGAATATTTGTCAAAATATCATAGTGAATGAATTGGGAGTGCATTAAAAAGTGTTTTTAGCAATTATTGCCACCATTATTTTAATCAATTGCTTATTTTAGAAAATAGGAAAAACATTCAGCAGGTAGCTATGTGAACGACAAAGTCTGTGGTGTATAATAATTAGCTGTGTGAATCACACCATACCTTGGTTTCAACAACTTATGATTTTATCATCATTGCAGTTACGTTATTAAAACACCATCAAATGATAACTTTTTCGCTTTTACTATTTTAAATAATTTACAATAATTGTTTAAATATGTTGGATGGTTGGAAATTTGAATATCTGTAAACCAAAGTATGGCACTTCACTTTCTTTTCTCATGTGTGTGATGTATTGACCTCTTTTCAATCTTCGTTTATCGTCACATTTGCAATCATGTTTATTTTTAAGTTATGGGAACCTTATTACTTTGCATTTGGAGGGGGTTCTGTGTCACTAAAGGGAGCGGCTTATTGCGTTGGACACACCAGTTCTCGTCTGATCACTGAAGTTAAGCAACGCAACCCCAGCTAGTACTTACATGGGTGGCCGCTTGGGAGAACTGGATACCACTGATACCCAAAAATCGTCGCATTAGTGTAGCGTCTGCGCAGACTCTGCATTAGACCGACGGGGCTCTAATGACCTTGTAGTTGAAGGACCCTAAAACACCAACGAACCAAAATGTGTCACCAAGGTTTTATCCCTTCCCTCTCTCCCTAAATATCCAAGCTGAGTGGTTGGTAGGGAACGTTGGGTGCTGCAAATTTCCCCTTTCCTACATCCCCTACACCTACCTCCTCCTTACCCACGAGCAGCCTCCTTAGGGTTCGGCCTGTTATGACTGCTTGGCTTACGCCCCAACAAATAAAAAAAAATACACCCAAAACAACCCCAGGATTGAATGAAGTTGCTCGGTAATATTCATAGGTATAAAACATCTTTCTTTGTATTTTAATTATTAATTTTTGATAATTTAAATTTTAAACTCATAACACATTCGTTGTTATTGTTCCCGATAGTGATTATACTTGCCCATTCATTTACGTGATGAATTTGGGAATGGCGTATCACTGATATTTGAAAGTTGTATTTCAAATTTTAATTTAATACTATATGTAAATAACTTTTCATGAAATAATGTCTAACGGCTAAATCCTACTACATGTACAATGAAACGTCGATGTAGCGTTTCCACTTTAAATCAATTTCTCCCCAAATTTGTGAAGTTTGGTTGGAAGAAACTATAATTATTTAAAATTAATTTGTAATAACCCTTTAGTTTAACGTGTAGTTGACATAACGTCACTGGCATGTTTTAAAAAAAAGATGAGAAGGACATTATTAATTGTTGACTACTCGTTAAAATCAATTTCACTTCCATAAGTTCTCAAAATAACTTACGAAGATGGTTCTGTGATGTCTTTCTCATTGAATTTCATTGCTTAACATCTTGGTTCCTCGTCCTCCTTCAGGTTTGGACTACTTCCCTACAGTGAGCTTCAAGCCATTATCCAACAGTTTCCCTGTCTGATTGCGTGACATCAGCAATTGCATTCCCAAATAATACTTATAAACGGTTGTCTATCATTCTAGAGGCTGCCTGAGCATAGGACTTGAGCATGTTCTAGATCTGGATAGGGTCCATCATCATCATACCCTTATCCCGCCTGAGGTGGGGTCGGGTCTGCGAGTTCCAGCCCTCCACCCCCGTCTGTTTCCCACCAGGTCCCCGTCCACACCGCGCACCGCCATGTCCCTCCGAACAACTTCATCCCGCGTCTGCTTTGGTCTCCCCCTACCCGGGATGCTGCCGACCACCTGCAGTCCTGGAATGCATCTAACGAGCTCCTCCCCTCGTCTTATGACGTGTCCATACCACCTCAGCCTATTCTCCCTGCATTCAGCGATGTCCACCACCCCCAGGCTACCTCTAACATACGCATTCCTAATTCTATCTGCTCTCGACACGCCACTCGTGTACCGCAGCATTCGCATCTCGGCCACCTGCACACGTTTTACATGGCTTTTCTTCACTGCCCAGCACTCTGACCCGTATCAGATCCGGATAGGGTCCCTGATACATAATTTGCAAGATGTTAATAAATTACCGATAAATTGCTAGTTAGGACTGTAAGTTTAATATATCACTGTTGCAATTTATAATGTTTGTTGTAAATTGAACAGTGTTAATTACCTTCAACTGATCAGGGTTTAGGTAACCTCGAGTTCTAATGTCTGGCTTTGGAGACACGGTGGTAGTTGTGGTGCCCAGCATTTGACTAATTGAAGTACTAGTGTTTGTTGCACTGCAAGTAAATTGTGCAATAAGTAGTTAACAAGAAGACGTTATAATAAGGTTTCACTGTACGTACGTAGTAGGTATTTCATTCAATGAAATGCTTCAAGAAATATTATGAGGCAACATTTTAAATTGGTATTATTGTAAATATCGTAATAATGTGGATCTGAGATTTTGGCATTTGAATTGTGAATACTGCAGTTAGTTATGTTTTGAGTGTGTAAATTGATGTAAATATTACATAAGGATGCTTTAGTATAATTTCAGACATGCATATACTTCTGATCATAAACTGATGATTGTTACGAAATCATCATTATCATATTTTGATACTGTATGTTAATATATTTACTCATATTTTGAAGGAATAATTATTTTAATAACTGCCGAATTTCTTCATTATATGTCTATTCATTATGTATTGAAGCTGTTACCTTGTACATGTTACAAGTTTTCTTCTTGTAGCATATTTGAAATGTATTTTTATAAACATTATCACAGGCACCAGAATGTTGTGCTTCCCACGTATTAATGATGTCCATTCGACCTGTTTTTAAAACAGTTCGTGTATCCCATTGGACACACCAGTTCTCTAAGCAACGCAACCCTAGCTAGTACCAACGTGCATTAGCGCAGTGGACGGGGTTCTAATGACCTTGTAGTTGAAGGACCCTAAACCACCAAGAAAACAACATTGGTAATCATGAGACCAGAATTTCATAATACAAGTGGAGATCCCGAAACGGGATAGAATTAAAAGTTAAAGGCGAGAAAGAGAAGACGGGGGACAGCCCGTGGTCGTCGGTCTACTTCCAGTGATATGACCCACTTCGGGCAGGATCGAACCTGTGAACCATGAGCTGAGTCCTGCGCACTTGTTACCAGGTAGGGCGTCTCAAGTGGCATCTGCTCGTCGAGATGGAGTTCGTGAAATATCCCTCGACTACTTACAGTCTATCACCTCCTGTTCTTGTAACAAAAAAGAAAAGTTGACCGAAATTCAAAACACTGGATACGTATTGGGCACCTAATTCTAATTCACTGCAAGTAGCCACCATGGCCAATTTGGCAGTGGAGAGACTAACTCTCACTGCTACATAAGAACCCAGAAAAATTCTAAGACCCCCAAGCTATAGTTGTGTCCCACTACAAAATTCGCAAAGGTGGCCTTCCCATTCAGTAAGCCCTCCACTATTTTCCCCAAGGGTATTCCATTGTCGAATGGTCCTTGGCAAGAAAGACCAGTAGTACGAGTGTCTGTGCCCTTAGTTCCTTCAATTTGTATGAATGATCCTTTCTCCCCTTATACCCAGCTTGGGACACACTTCCAGCCTAAGCCAGAGGTCCATTGCCCCATCAGCAGCAGTCTCGTGAAAAGACCAATGCTATGAGATAATCGCCTCTGGCTCAGTGTGTCCCACCTTAATTCTCTAATCATTTCAGACACACATTCCAGGCGTGAAAACCTGTGGAGCACAATTCTTGCTGCAGTCCTTTGAATTCTTTCAATTTCCCATGATAAGTCCAGCCTGAAGAGAGACCAAATTGGGCCACCTGTGATAGATGGCAGAAGATACAGAAGGACGCATCTACTGTATTAAATCATACGAACCTTTTTTGTTTATTGATCTTCAAATTCGGAGAATTAACGACTTGGCGGATGTTCTGGGAAGGGTTTTTGGACGAAAGTGGACTTTTAGTTGTTTCAAAGCAACTCCACCATCTTCAGCCTGAAGAAAACCTTGGTCCTGTGACTATTCGAATAAGAAGAACGCGTTCTACCAAGTGATGGCGCCACAAATTCTCTTCTTTGAAAAAATTCAAAATTATAATTTTAGTAACTGGTTATCGATCTTAGCAGTAGCTTATGACCAATGTCTCAGTCATCTGTGACGAAAAATCAATTCCGTATAATAGTATTGTAGTAAAATAAATGTTGCGGAGTGTAGAATGACACCATGAGTAGAGAACGTTGACCCGTCATTGGTCCTTAATCTGCCTGTCGGATGCACCGACTTGAATAGGATTAATTTTGTAGTTTCCCGCCAATGACTGAAGCTTCAAAACTGAGCACCTCGCGGATAGGTTTCGAGAATTCGTCTTTTGTTTGATGGTTATAGCCATATTTATTTATTTAATAATTATATACGTTAAATCAAATATTTCATTTAATTCTATAAATTGTCTTTTTAATGCTAGTAATGAATAAAAAAGAAACGGAAGAGTGAAGTAATGGGAACTACTTGATGCGGAGGTATATAAAGTTAGATGGGACTACATGGTGGATGTGGGTAATGTTGAAACAGAAATGGTGGTTTTTTAGCAATGCTAAATGTATAGTTAGTTTGTGTGTTTCAATCTTTGATTGGGAAGGCAAAGATAATGGTTCGTACACGTCAAATGGGATGCGATGAAGAAGCTTTGGCATCGTCTGATCCATTATCTTGCAATGTTGGTCGTCGTAAAGATTGCAGAATTAGCGGTAATGTAGATGAGGTTAGTGCCGTTCATTTTACCCATTTTTTTATTGTGCAAATATTTTCCTATATTATCTCACAGGTTTGATATGGTGCTACCATTAAACTATATTAATCATTTACACAACTGTTAGATATGAAATTCAAGTGTTATTTGAAAAGAGTTTGGCTCCTATTCGACTTAAAGCAAATTTGGGTTGTCATTCCACTTCTGTCATGTTTGTCAGGACTCAGCTGTTGTTTGCAAACAATGACCGGAAGATCATATGAATTTGGGAAATTTCGTTTATATTAAAATTTAGTTTTTCACCTACTGTGCAAGTAATAGGGCGGGTATACTAAATTCTCTCGCGTATATTTATGCATTCTACGTTAATTATGTATTTGTATATTTTACATTTTAAGCATTTATTATCTTTCTTGCCAACCCTTATGCAAATAAGCCAGTATGATTACCACAACCCATGTAATACATCGGCAGTGCTAATACATACTGCAGTTAAAATTACAGAGATGAGACTATGATTAATTAAATTTCGCTTAGTAGAGGACGAAGTCGACACATGACGCCATCTACGAGTAAAATACAAGTTGTCAAACCTTGAGCCAGTACAACTTACAGTATATCTATTTTAATGCAACGTGTTATAGATACAGCCAGTTCTTCTGCAGCAATTTTTACTAGCATGCTCAAACAACTCTAAGTGAATATTTGGTTAGCACCACTTTCTCTTTGTAAATTCAATATATGTCGAGTACTTTTAATGCCTCTTAATATAGTTTTTTTTTATATGATGAGTTCTTAATGAAACAAATTCATTTGTAATGCTTCAAATTCATATGGTAATGTTCATTGCAACACACACTACTGTGAAGAACACTGTTTTAAACATTTTGGAAATTACGTTTTTGAAAATGTACATTTCAGCAATTTGCAGTGGTATAGTAGGGTGTAGTTCAGTGAACTTTAATAACATGTAACTGGGCTTACTGTTAGCGTTTTACTGTTTGAAGAAAGTCCCAAATTTTCGCTGTTTGCAATATTACTGATTGGAAATATACTTATTCGTTGCTCTTCTTAATAGGGAGATGAATCTTCTGATCCAGAAGTTGTCATATCAGGTGCGAAACGTCGAAAGTATCCTTTGAGAAGTGACCCAACACTGAAACATGCGGATGGGTAATTTTGTTTTAACCAAACTAACAAGATAATAATCGCAGTAATGGTTTAAGCATTAGATATGTATTTTAACACTATAATAATTGATTTGGAAAACAGTCCATGCTGTAAAATTGGTTTTTAGAGCTAGAAGGGGTTGCAAGCTTAATAGTGCTGTGGATGCCTTGGTTAAGCAACCTTTCATAAAACATGAAATTCGGCACTGAACTGCCAAGTATAAGAACTGCTAGATGTATCTAACTAGATTTTGCAGCATCATTCTTGAAATTTATACGAGGGCAGTTAGCAAAATATTTTAGTAAATAGGGCTTACGTAGGTCATGGTCTGCATGACGTTTATTGAATGCGTGTAACGTATAATAATTAAATGAAACTTACGATTGTTATAGCCCCAAAGCACTTAGTCCTTTTGGAGAGCATGTTGGTAAGTGTATAGTAGTAACTTTTGATAGCGTTATTAACCTACTTAAGTTATATACGTGAAAATGATTTCCTCTCAGGTAAAAGATCAAAGGTCAAGCGAGAACTTTTGGCGGAAATGGAATTGAGAACTGGAAAAGAAAATTCAAATATTAATGTCGAGTCAAATGCCAATGGTATTCGTCGAAGCACACGACAAAGAAAATTCATGTAAGCCATCCCCTTAATCAGTTTGTTGCGCTAGGTGTTTCATCATTTTTATTGGTGGCAACGTTACTTACTCATTCATTTCGGTACGATTATCACAGGTATGATACTTTAAATCAAGGGTGGCTTTTAGGTAGTGCACGAATACGAGATTTTTCGGCCCTAATCGATGATGATCTCGATGAAAGGCGACTAAGGAGGAGAAAGGGCTCCAAGAAAAATGAAAAAGATAGTTCTGATGACGATGATGAAGATGACGACGACGACGATGAGGATGATGATGATGATAGCGAGGCATGTAAATGTCATTTATCCATTGTAAAAGCTTAAGTCGTATACTTTCATTTACCTTTATTTATGGGGAATTCTTAGCCTGTATACGAGGATATGTATTCTAGAATAAAAATGGAGCGAAGGAAATCGGTGCGTAATTTCTATAATTTGAAGTCGAAGCGGCGACGGATTCACTGCGATGAAGAGGAAACTAATGATAGTATACAGTACGACATGAGGGAGGAACAAGAACTTGCCAATTCAAGAGGTTAATGAGTAACTGTATAAAAGTAAAGACCTTCTTTCCTATTAGGTAGTTTTAATTCTGAAATATTACAGGGAGCAGTGTAGACGAAGAGGAGGAGGCTAATGAGAATTCCCATCATTCCAAATATTACCTCCGACAAAAGAAGCCTATTATAGACAGATTTCAGGTGCCAATTGGTATGTTGGTGGAGGGTGAAATGCGATAACATTAATTGAATTTCTGAAGTTCTATTGAGTAGTTGATTATTGCAGAACCGCGACGGCATCGCAAAACTAGTTCAAGCATCTTTTGTTCAAAATCTCCGCGGGCTCTAATATGTAATGGGAACAGAAATTTTCACAATTCGTTTCGATCACCTGCTCATAAGTCTCCGGTATTCAAGCACAAACGCTTACATGCCACACATAACAGTTCTACGTCATCATGTTCAAGCTCTAGCGAAGATGAGAGAAGATTTGAAAAAAGAAAAGCTAAGAGTATGTCTAAAGCTCGAAATAGGTAACTGTCATTTTAATACAGATTTCTTCTTTGTTTCATATGTTTGTCTAATTTTGCAAATTATGTATAAGATGCCTTCCAATGAACTTCAATGAAGATGACGTCGCAGCCTGCAGTGTTTTGAAAAGTCGAATAAAAATCGGAAGCAGCCTTGCTGATGTTGATCCAATGGCTATAGATCGAAATGTAATTGTCAATTTCAAAGATATTTTGTATTTTTGAAGCATTACTGTAGAGACTTATGTGAATTTCTTATTTAGGTGACGTTTGACTCGGTGGGAGGACTTTCGGAACACATTCAGTCATTAAAAGAAATGCTGCTTCTTCCACTTATGTATCCAGAAGTTTTTGACAAGTTTAAGATTACGCCTCCAAGAGGCGTTCTTTTCTATGGAGCCCCAGGTCTGAAATGATCTGGTTTCGTGGTAAATTACAATGACGTTGATCTACAAAGATTTAATTCCGTATAGGTACTGGGAAAACTTTGGTGGCACGAGCGTTGGCAAACGAATGCAGCCAAGGAGATCAACGAAAAGTTGCTTTTTTCATGCGTAAGGGCGCCGATTGCTTGAGCAAGTGGGTGGGAGAGTCCGAGAGGCAGTTACGACTTCTTTTTGATCAGGTATTAAAAGTAGCTTAGTATTCGTCTGTCATTCATTTCACTAAGTTTTTGACTTAATTCCTTAGGCGTATTCCATGCGACCATCTATTATTTTCTTTGATGAGATTGATGGTTTAGCCCCAGTCCGCTCAACTCGCCAAGATCAAATACACAGTTCTATTGTGTCTACACTTTTAGCCTTAATGGATGGGCTAGATAGTAGAGGAGAAGTCGTTATTATTGGTGCTACGAACCGCATTGATGCCATTGATCCGGCTCTTCGTCGTCCTGGACGATTTGATCGGGAATTCAATTTTCCCTTGCCATCGTTTGAAGCACGGAAATCAATTATTAGTATTCACACGAATGAATGGAATCCTCCACTTGCGAAAGATTTTATTGAATTTCTTGCTGAAAAGTCTGCTGGTAGGAAGTAGATGCTGTGTTATTTATTAGGTCTCTAGTTTTTCATTGTCCGTTTTGTTTTTTATTTCTATAAAGGTTATTGTGGAGCTGATATTAAAGCATTATGCTCTGAAGCTGCCTTTTTGGCGTTAAGACGGCAGTTCCCAGAAATATATCTTTCGAGACAGAAATTACAATTAGACGTCTCAACCGTCAAGGTTAGTTACTTTGCTATTCAGCATTTTATCAAATGATATGTAGACATTATAGCAAGTTATGATTTGGATTTTTTAGATTGAGGCCAAAGATTTTTACAAAGCTTTGTATAAAATAGTTCCAGCTTCTCAACGATCAGCTGCGTCTCCCGGACGTCCATTAGCGAATATTGTACAGCCTTTGTTGCAAAGTTTGCTCAATGCTGTTCTAGAGGCCTTAAAGATCACATTTCCTCAGGGTTCAAAAACGGGCATATGTAAAACCCACAAAGATGCAGCAAATAATTTAACAGAAACCAATGTCGACCTTGATTTGTCGTCAGATGATGGAAGTAATTTAGATGATTCGCCATCTGAAGTAATAAAATGTCAGGCAACTGATGTGTTGAATGTTGTTAGTGAACAGAGTACTCAAAATTTGAGTCTAAAGAGGTGATGCTTTCGCATGACTTTATGTTCACGTCTGAGTTTTGAAATGCCATTATATTTAAAAAGATTTTAATTTAAGGATTCGGGGTATACCGAGTCATCGACCACGATTACTTATAGCTGGAGGCCCTGGACAAGGGCAGAGCACTCATATTGCACCTGCAGTCTTGCATTATCTGGAGAGGTTTCCAATTCACAAGATGGATTTACCATCATTATTTGCAGTTACTACGAAATCACCTGAAGAGTGTTGTGCACAAGTATGACATTTGATAATTTAGTTGTTGAGTTATAATTTACTAGTTAAGTCTGCTTTGGCTGTTATTCAATCATGTACCCGAGTAATAAGTTAATAGTTGAACTTTGTTTTCCTCAATGTTGCAGATTTTTCTCGAAGCTCAGCGAGTTCTTCCCAGTGTGTTATATTTACCTCATGTTGGCCAGTGGTATGAAACTTTAAGTGATACGGTTCGTGCCACGTTTTTCACACTTCTAGATGACTTGGACCCTAGTACACCTCTTTTGCTGTTGGCTACAAGCGATTCCCCTTTTGAGGAGTTACCATCACAAGTATAAAAATCCCTCAGTTTTGACTCCATTTTTCAGGTATCAGTATTTTTACTTTTTTTATGTTACTTGAAGGTGAAAGGTTTGTTTAACCACTGCCATGGTGAAGTGATATCTATGATTAATCCTGGGAAGGAGCAGCGACGACTTTTCTTCTCTGATCTCATTTTAAAAGAAACGAAAAGACTGCCGAAACAAAAGCAAAGTTTACCAAGTAATTATTTAATTATTTTCGTCATGTTGTAAAATTATGTAATTGCTTTTTCACTTACCGTTACTTCTCTGTTTGAAGAAATGAAGTGAGAGTTTTCGTTAGTAAATTTGACTGATTCCAATAATTATATCTATTTTTTTTTAGAGAAAAGAGCTCCCTTACCTATATTGCCTCAATCACCACCACCTAGGACATTAAGTGCAAGCGATATTCAGAAACTTGAAAAGGAAGAAGAAAGTACATTACGAGAACTTCGTATTTTCTTAAGAGAAGTTCTGTACAAATTAGCTCGTGATAGAAGATTTGTAATTTTTACTAAGCCTGTTGATACATCAGAGGTTAGTGTGATAAATTAATTCAACTGGAAAGCTTTAACTTCCAAAAAATTGGATTACTAGTGTTGAAAGAATATTAGCACGTTCGTTTTATATATATATATATATATATGTATTTAGGTTTCGGACTATCTGCAAGTAATACGACAACCAATGGACTTAGAAACCATGATGACCAAAATTGATCTACATAAATATTTGTGTGTTAGTGACTTTTTAGCTGACATTGATCTCGTTTGTCATAATGCTCTGGAATATAATCCAGATCGTGATCCGTCCGGTAATGAACTTAAATAATTTATTGCGTTTTCACGATTGCGTTTTTGTATAATTATTGTTTCTTATTTGTAGATAAGCTCATTCGTCATAGGGCCTGTGCCTTAAAAGATACTGCCCATGCCTTTGTAGTCTCTGAGCTTGACCCAGAATTTGAGCAAATGTGTTTAGAAATTAGGGATGCTCGCATGAAAAGAGGTAAATGTTGTCTTTTGTTTTTATAAATTACTGAAAAAGTTGCATGAAAACATTACTAACCATTCTTATGTTTATTTAGCTTGCTCTCCAAGTAAATATGCTCCTCAGAATTACATTGTAATTCAGGATGTGAATCAGATGAAAGACAGGTCAAATAATCCTTCCAAAGATTTTTCAGCTAAGGTTTCCGATTCCACTAATACACCTAAGGAACTAAAAGATTCAATTTCTTCTACCGATAGAAGTCTGCAAAGAAACCAAAGCGATGGTGTAGAAACTGTACCTGTTATTAAAGGTAAATGCTTAGTAAGCTTGTATTTTTTTCTTTTTAAAAAAAATATTTGGCTTTAGGATGTACTTATTTTTTTATAATGTATAATTTTTATACAAGAAAAATTAGGCCAAAGTAGCGTACATGGCTCAGCACCCTTGGTAAGGCGGCGTAAATCTTTCTGGTTTGGTTGTCACCGCCGGCGTGTTATTTCCAGATCATCGAAAGGGAACTCTAGTGACGAGTACCAAGATGCTGGCGTTACCAAAATGGAAAATCATCCAGCCTTGAACAGTAATTCTCCGAGCATTATAACTGAAGAATTAAATTCATATAGTGATGAAGAATCAAAAGATTTAGGCCTATCAAAGAAGACTAGTAAAGTTAAAATTGTAACTAGTGAAAATGATGTGATCAAAATTAATGGATTGCTTCACGATGAAGTAACTGTAGACCCATTGTTGAACGTCCCGTATGAAGATGCACTTGGTGCTTTTAAAGGAATTCGTGATATTAAAGAGACTGTAAAAGGGCAGGAAAAATCAGTAGGTGGTGCTACCCGTGAAGTCCATACTCTAAGAGAAACGTCTCCAAGAGACACGCAAATGCTGCTAGATACGTCTGTAAGCAGAAGTTCAGAGGAAGTGTCGGATTTGTCAGAGGTTGCAGATAGTGATGCTGTTGTAAAGGTACTTTTTGACTAGTTTCACTGCTTTATGATTTTTTTTTGTAGGGATTTGAGTGGGTGGGCAGTGTTGTTGACATTGTACTGAAAGGCAACACTACATAATTGTATTTCGTCTATTTGATTGAACCTTTTTCTTTGTTGCAGGCTGCTGCCTGTACCGTGAAAGCTGAAGGCATACCAAAAGGTAGTGAATGAGGCAATTATGGTCATTGTTATCCAGTCATTGTTAACCATTTTTATTTCTTTAGACGATAACATCATATCTGACTGTACTGTAAATGGTGACTACAGTGAGCCTAAAAGAATTATCATTAGTGAAAGTAGACTACAAAATCTTTTAGAGAAAATCGTCTCAAAAACTAGTGGATTTACAGCAGAGGCCTTAGAAAGGCTCCACTGCCATTTATGCAAATGTATATGTGCTCATAGACAAGAGTGGGATAGGACTGGACTTGTTGGGGTAAGAGAAATTGTGGGGGGGGAATAATTTTTCTTTTTCCCTTCTTCAAATTTTAACGTTATCATTTTGGTAACCTCCAATTTAATTTCGTTTATATTAGGAACTGGAGAAAGAAGTTGAAAAGTTTTGTTGCCGAATGGTACAAAAATGACCAGAGGTGTGCAGCAACAGCAGAAAATGTTGAAGGTTAGGTGAACCGTCAGTGTTTCTTATCATATTTAATACGTTTCAGAAGTTGCTAGTTAGTTGTGGAGGTTGTTTTGATGATATGCGGTTTTTATTTGGTCTGAAGGTGGATATCAGCTGCAGAAAAACCTGTTACGTTGTTCTGTGTTCTCCTCAGATTCCTTTCTTTGACCAGGTGGTCACAAAAGTGTCCTGGGGATCCGTTAGCTTCTCATGTCGTTTCTCCTTGGATAGTTTTTTTTTTTTTGTTCTTGAAAGTGTGATTTAGTGGGTTCGTCAGCAAATTTAGCTTGAGTACCTCACCTGGCAAAATTGGTCCTGGGGCTAACACTGTTATAGTAACATGAAGTGTTCGTGTTGTATAGTCGTGCTTTGGAGCTGATGATAACCAAAAGTTGTTGAGGTTTCATTGGTGTGTTTAACATATATAAATAGTTCCAATATTTTAAGTATTAAATAAACTGCCAACTGTTCTATACTATTAATAGTATTTGCACACAACTGCTCAAAAGTCTCTTTTGATTGGTAATTTTTATATGACTTTCATCACTGCCACACTTTAATATGTTAGTTTCATATGGAATTGTTTATTAAATTTCCTTGTTTTTCTAATTGCTAGAGAAAAACCATTTTTGACTAGTTGTACAAATACTGTCCCCCCTCTCTTTCTTTTTTCTGTAGGTTGAATTTTTGTTTATCGTTTTCATTTTTTCTTTTTTTGTTTTTGGAAATTGCAACCTTGTTATCTCTAGTACTTTTACAAAACTCTACCTCATATTTTCTAGCCCCCTGTGCACACCCTTACACCTTCTTAATGTGATGATGCAGTACTCCATACTATTACTATTGCGTGATAGGTTTCAGTGTGTGCTGTTGGGGAGGAAAAAGGTTGAGAAACACTGCTCTACATCATTAATTAATTGCAGTTTTAATTTCAGTCATTTTCACTTATTATGCATTATTAAACGGTTCTGTGGAGTGCTCTGGCTCTAAAAAAAATTTTGTGTTAAATATACAGTAGCTCTTAAGAACGATTTTTGGTTTATTTGGTGTAGTTGTCAAAATTTTCAGTGCTAATCCACTTTTTTTCGTTAAAAAAACGGGGTCGCATTATTCATAAATATTTTAATCTTGATCCATCCTAACAACGAACTCAGTCATAGTCACTAAATTTCGTGATAAAAAATATCTGAAATTTCAGGAATGTATTTCAATATCCATGTTAATAAATTAAAATGGTCCATTCCAGACAGTGCCATCCCGTGAGTAACAGGTACCCTTTGCTCAACGTTGCTTTTGAGCACTTGCACCAGATGGAGATTTTGAATTAGACGTTTTATATCTAAGGTATTCATCATATCATTTTATATTGATAAACCGGTAAGGCTTTTTTTGGGACGTTTCCATCTTGAAATGGTGCTCCTGGGCTCTGCCTGCACACTCATGGGAAGGCCCTGATTCAGAAGAAATTCTAGAAATTTAACGAAAACTGGTTGCTAGAGTACATAGTTGTTTAAAATATACAGTAAAGTAACCTCTCTCTATCTCTCTCATGAATTAATTTTTGAAAATGTGGAAGAAGGGTTTTTTTTGAGATTTGGGAAATAGTTTTCAAATAGTCAACAATTTTTTCCCCCTCACCCATTCAACAGAAGTAGATTTCATAATTTGAGAAATGATTGACACTGGACGTTGGCTATTTGAGAGTTGATGTTATGGGTTAGTGAAAGTGTTGTGTTGTGTTCAGTAAATTATGTAAAAAGTGTGTCATTACTAACTGGTTTTTTAAGCTCGACCTTAAGAAATTCATTACGTGAAAAACGTCTGAATGCTCGTAAGAAAGTTTTAAAGAATCGTATTTAGTAAGCGATGCCTCGAATACTTGAAATGACTATAAAAAAACAAGCCTTATATATCTCAATTATTTCAGCAATATTACTCATTGTTTAAAGGCCCACTTGTGCCATGAGATTTCTGTACCAACTTGTGTCTACTTTTCACTTCTCAACCTGTGGTCCTGTAGTTGTTCAACTGTAAATTATTTAAAGAGTTAGTACTATAGGCCAGGTGTAGGTATCATTTTAATTTTGTTTTTGGCTTTTATTCGCAATTTTTTTTCTTATTAATGCAGGAATGATAACTAATCGTCTTTGGTTGTCAGTTCAGTCATTCAGCTATGATGCACCACAGTTCCAGGAAGACGTCCCAAATTTTGAAAATCGTTTTTAGAGAAGCTCTACTGCTATTGTTCAGTTAACCGAATCCCTGTGGGCACCCGAAGTAACGAATTTGATAAAAGTTGGTTTTGTTTCTGGAGGAAAAGGAAAGCGTGTTAGTGTAGGGTAGGTGTGGACTTCTTGTGTACTGGTTGAAGAGGTAAACTGTGGTCATCAAATGCAGGTCTCCTTGACGTTTTTACTCGTTTCTAAGGCACTAGTGTCAGAGGATATGTTGTTGTGTCGGTAGGCCAAGATTGGAGGAGTAAATCGTGGTCACCAAAGGCAGGTCTGCTGGACTTTTTTCCTAAGGTACTCATGGTCAGAAAAGTCTTGGTAGAAATCTTCTCTCTGCTTGTTACATTGGTTGTTTGTCCAACCACACTCGATTTTGCTGTCATTGGGCAGGAGTAAGTAGTCTCTTAGTTATGGTGTGCCAAGCATTATTAAAATGTTAACAGAGGACAGCCGGAAATTCATCCTGGAGAGTGAATTCAGCTTTTGGTAGAGAGATCTTTTGGCCGTATAGTTAGATCCACCAAACACTGCAGGCAGCAGATGTTGTCCATGGAGTTGTTAAAAATTGTTTGGATAATGGACAGTATTATATCAGGACCAGGCTTCTTGGTTTTTTTTGTCTGAATATCCGTCATTGTTATCTCAACCATCCACTGCTTAATTCATAATTCGTACATGTTATATTTCAGGCAGCGTTGACCACCTCATGTGATGCAGAACTTGTTGCCCCGTAAACTCTCCACCATTCTTCCCCTTTTGTTACTAATTAATTACTTACTATGCAGTGTTAATGATTCGTGGCTCAGGAAAGAGGACCCCCCTCTTTCTTTGATGTATATATACTTCCCAATTGCTGCCATCGTCATTTGTCAATCTTTTATATTGATTGCCTTTGCCTCCACAAGTACAAAACAGGCCTATGGTAGTCACTCATTTCTCTCTAGGAATATTAAATTTTAAAAACCACTTGTAAATTATTCAACTGTTATTAAGTGTAGTCATCAAAGTAGATGCGCTTTCAGTTTTTTAAACACTGCCTCTTACAATTTAATATAAAAATCGGCTTAGTTTTTAGTTGACTCGATGTCTTTCACTATTTTAAAGTGGTTCATTGTGAGGTGTTCAGAGGGGATAGAGAAAAGTTGTCAAAAGCCTTAGTTATCTTCCTGTCATGATGTTGGTAGTTGCTTCTGGACATTCATAAGAAAAATTAGTATTGCAGTTACCGTTTAGGACATGCAAGGTGAATGTTGTTAACTCTATCCAACTCGTGGTCAGCTCATTTTATGAGATTCAGGTGTTGTGGGAATTCGTGGGCCTTTGCTTCTTCACGCAACCAACTGTAGATAGAAGCGAAATTGCGTGCTTTAATGTCAAGAGGCAAGTGTGGTCCGTTCTACAAAGTTGAGCTACTCAGAGTCAATTTTAGTTCATCTTAATTTTCATGTATGCATCAGTTTAAGAGTGGATGATGAACTAGCGTTATTGATTAATGGTGTCAGTATTTCGCTCATAAGAGGCGTTTACTCTTTTTATAGAGTCCTTGCTTTTTGTCTGTAACGAAGACGCTAAAATGGCAACATTTTGACCTTCAAGTTGATTTTTCGCTTATTATTTACAGCTTGTTTTAATGTCCACCATTACTTTTTTTATTATTATTTAATCTCTAGTCTGAAGGCTGAAAACTACAGCGAAACCTCTCAATCTGCCCAATTACCGCAAAGGTCCACTTTTTTAAAAAGGCAACTCCTAACCCTTTTCCCGCCTATGGCAGGGTTGGGTACCCATTTGTCCCTCTGAATGGACACAGGGTGATATATTGGACATAGTTTTTTTTCCGCAGCCGGTTGCCGGCCAAAGCTGCACCCCTACGCTTATTTATCGTCGGTCTAGTGTTCGTTGGGGAATGCTACCGACGCCAGGGGGCGAGCTCCTACACCTGGAAATTTTGCCTCGTCTACCCGTTGCGTAGTAGAGAGGGTTCTTTTACGTGCAAGTGCCATCGTACACCCACACGGGACCTCGGTTTTACTTCTCATCCGAAAGAAGGCACACTCGCGGCTTCTCTCTCGCCCGAAAGAAGCCGACTCACCATGGTCCAGTATCGAACCTAGAACCGTAGTTGCCGAGTGAGCTAACCACTACGCCACCACGGCGGATAAAGGTCCACTTTTTTAAAAGACGGAAAATTCTCTGGTACAGGTATTGGTATAGGGGACCCAGCCAAAGTGTACCCATAAGAAGGGTAGTAATAGCCTATGGATGAAAAATCGGTGCCTGGAGAATTTGTACCGATATAAGGGGGGTTTACCCTTTAGAGGGGTGTACCCATAGAGAGGTTTTACTGTACTGTATTTTGCTTAACTCCTCCAATCGGTCCACCACTTTGATGGGTCCACTTTTGTATATCCCCAAGGGTGGACCGATTAGAGAAGTTTCACCGTATGTCGGAAGTTGAAGCAAGCAGTAACTAAATTACTAAAGAGGCTATCACTTGCCTGTTGAGGTCAGTGTACGTAGGTTCCCTTCTGAGGTGGGTAAGAACCTGTTACTAAGTAGGAGAGTTATTAGGATTTTCTTCACGGTTAAATTAATTCAGTGACTCAAGTGTGATGGCATATACCCGTAAACGGACTCTTGCAATTTCAGGATTAGTGAACGGGCATTTTGAGGAGATAGGATGGAGTCTTGTCACAATGTGCAACCATCACACGTTCTGAATTCCTACGAATTCCGGCTCATTCCTGGCTCTTTTTGGCGAGAGGGAGGAAAGCCCCAAGTGCTCCTATCGTTTCAGGCTGTGGAAGTCTTAACTGGAGAAAAATACACGCTATTGGTATGAAATTTCAGTTTAGTAACACATTTGACCTTCCTTTTCTACACGAAATCCGTGTTAAATTGCGTGGGGCAGTTCCCTTGCATCTAATTACGGGTTTAAAGGATTATTGAGGTGTTCTACAGCCCAAATATTCTCATGGGGTTTCTGTTATGCTCATGTAGTTTAATAACACCTGGTTTTTTTTGGACGTGGGCCATCATTTCATTCATGCAGAAGTTTTTATGGCAAGGTGTGAGGAAAAGAAATCAGAACCTGCAATAAATGAGGGAGAGGAGATCATTTTCGGCACTTCTGATTATTATTCATTCCACATTTAAGAGAGTTGCATACCTGTGTCAAAAATGATAATTTTGACTCTCGTGTATTAGTAATTAGGGCTCATACATACAAGCAGTTTAAAAGAATATCTGAAAATCACACTATGGTGTAGTAAGTTTGCATACGAAGGTGTCACGCCACACCCCTGCGCCACGTTATAGCTCTTTCAGTCCAGGTTATAATATCTAACATTTGTATTATCTTACCTGTAATACATTTGTTTGAGATAAATTTAAAATGTGTAGAAATAGAAAAATAACCTGTCTCCGTGGGGTACGGTACGGGACTCCTGAGTTCATAGTTTCAAGTTCAAAGCGTATCCAGCTCATTTTTTTGCGGGCGAGAGGAAAGGTGGAAGTGTGCCTTTCGTCCCTGATAGCCGGTGTCCTGTCTATGGTATGCACAATGTCACCACTGCACGGAAAAGTACCGGGAGCGGCGAGTTGCGTTGGACACACCAGTTCTCGTCTGATCACTGAAGTTAAGCAACGCAAGCCTAGTTAGTACTGACATGGGTGGTCGCTCGGGAAAGCTGGGTACTGCTAATATCCAATAATCGTCGCATTAGTGTAGTGTCTGTGCAGTCCATGCATTAGAACTATACAGTGGACGGGTCTCTAATGACCTCGTAGTTGACGGGACCTTAAACTCCAACAAACAACAACAACGGAAAAGTACCCTTTCGGGACGTAGAGTAAAATACTGGTATAGGTCCTCACCTTCTCCCCTGGCACCAGCAGAGAGTACCTCTTGAAATTGATAGGTCAACTTTAAATAGCACTGCATTTTCACTTTTTTTCAATAACACGATGAGCTGTTAGTGCTCTTTACTATTTTTAAGGCGCAATTTTTTTTCAGATATGGCGGTCGAGGAAGGTTTTGTGGGTCAATCAAAGGGTCAAAGTTGATAGCACTTTTCTGTTCCACATTTTAATGGGGGAGCGGCTTACACCCCAGTTCTCGTCTGATCACTGAAGTTAAGCAACGCAACCCCAGCTAGTACTGACATGGGTGGCCGCTTGGGAAAATGGGTACCACTAATACCCAAAAATCGTCGCCTTAGGGTAGTGTCTGTTCAGTCACTCTGCAGTGGACGGGACTCTAATGACCTTGCAGTTGAAGGGCCCTAAAACAACAACAACAAACAACAGTTGGTTCCTTTTCAGATCTTTGGAAAGCTAAACACGGCGATTTTAGTATAGAAACGGGTGAGAACGTGCTTCTTA
>JAAFCE010006949.1:21787557-21799432 GCA_013389805.1 Trigoniulus corallinus | reverse complement strand
TTCTAAACAAACTATTAACCTTGGCCAGCGGTGAACCACTGTACATTTTTCCTGCGACTTCAAGAAATGGTGCAGTTGCCCGCCCAGTAATATAATGTACTACCGGCAAGGGCGAATGTAGACCGAATGCCCTTCATCGTAATAAAAACAATAAAACAATTGCCATACCGTAAATCATTCGTGAGGTTTAGTTTAAAAATGCCATTGCGTGATTATATTGGGTTAATTTTTTAATACTGTATGATTTGCCGTCGGCATACTTTAATTATAGGTATGATTTTAGCTTTGTTTAGAACTCTAGAGCTGCCCTAGAGTATTTCTTAAAATGTATTTCGCCATGGAGTGCAAACGTGTTTGGTGTACAGATGCTTTGGTTTTTTAATTGACGTGATCATTTGGCTTAAACTGTCGTTTCTGACCGGGGGAATGAAGGATTATATGTCCATCTAACGTTTGGGACAGGTCAGGGGCGGATCCAGGGTGGGAGCAATGCAGCAATTGCTCTCCCCCTCAGTGCCTCAATGGGACGCATATTTCAACTGATGCATGATTCAACTTCGCAAATGATGAAGCATTTTTGCATTTCGTATTCCCATTTCTATACTGTCAGTCCAATCTGCAGTTGGCTAAACCACTGCAGATATGACATTGTCTAAGGGCCAGTAGAGGACCTATTGCAATTGTTAGCTAGATTTATACTAAGGGATTCTGAATATTTAAAAATCTTTGGGGCGCACTTTTTTGAAGTGATTTCATGATCCGATTTCATTTTCTTTAGTTGTGGAGAAGTGTATATTGTGTGTCACCTTTGGGTAGGTCCCATTGAAGTACTGATGGCCGTTTGAATCTCAGCACATCTGTCACGAATTAGCACCTTAATACGTATCTGTGCGTGACTAGAGGGTTGCTAACCATGTAAACTCCATAATGTAACAGTTCGTATATACTGTAAGTTCTTGGTATCCTTTTTTCTATCACTTTGACTTTCTGTACCATTTGCTTACAGACAGTTTCCTGTTTGTTCCTTTTGATTCTGCTTCGAAATTCCGAACCAATGGGTATTCGAGGTAACCGGTATTCGACGCTACCTGAGTCGTGAAATGTTAATTAATAAAGATATTGTATCTCGTGAACGCCAGTTTTATCTGTTCATAACGTGGATTCCTTTTCAATTTACGTGTGAAAAATTTGATTGAACGCGTTAATATTGAATCTACGTACCCCGATCCTGTTCTCTTTACAGGGCGAATTTTCTAAACTCAATTAAGAACGTTGACGTCAGAATACATTTTAAAATTCTAGTGGCACGCTTACGCCTCTGTAGTTCATTTTAACATTTTCTGAATTCTTTTTTCTTTTTGCACTCTAATTAATGATTAGTGTAAAACGAAATGAAACATGGAACTGATTAATGTGCACCGCATAGCCAAGGTTAGCAAATTGTATTGTATAACTAATTATTACAGCCCTTTTTTTTTGATAAAAGTTAATTACGTGTCTTAATTATCATCATAAATTTACCCATTGGGTCATTAGAGTGATAGAGCGGTAGGGCATACTGTAAATAAACAAGAGGTGTTTATTAATTGTGTTAATTTAACTTTCATTATTATTACTTTTACCAATGTAATTATATAGATTCAATAGAGTAGAAAGGCACCGAGTAGAAATGCTGAAATCGTAAACCCCACAATTTTTCATATCCCGTTTAATTACCCGATCTCAGGTGCAGTAGTTTTAGGCCTACTTCTAGTCTGTGACCCACCACCTGAATTTTCCCTATCAGTCTACCAACTCTTACCAACTTCCTCTTCCATCCTCATAACATTTCAATACCATCTCAACCTTCCCTCTCTAATTTTTTCTGCTATGGCCGTTACACCTAAGCAATCACTTACATTCTCGTTTCTAACCCTATCTGCTCTTGTGACCTCACACATAATACGTACTGTATATGTCAGCATACGCATCTCAGCTACCTTTATTTTGTTTTCATGGCTTTTTTGAATTCCCCAACACTCTTACCCATTATCCATGCAGCATTGCTGCTGTAACCACTGACCTATTCAATTTTCCTTTAAGATTCACTGGGATTCTCCTATCACACAAGATCCAACTCGCCTGTCTTCATTTTGTCCACCCTGCACTGATTCTGTGTAAAACATCTGCTATGTCTACATCCCCTACCTAGTTCCTCGAAGCCTCCCCCAGCTGAATGTTAGGTATTCTGGTTTTCCTTTGTTAACCTTCAAGCCCCCAACCCTCTGTAGCTGTTTTTAGGTTGTTTAGACCCATTTCAGCCTCATCCCTGTAGTCCTGAGGATCTCATTATCATCAGAAAATACTGTAGTATGCATTGGGAGCCCATTCACCCACACCAACTAGTAACTCGTCTAATCGATATTAATCCTTATTTATACATTTTCAGCTTACTATTTAGTTGTTGGATTGTGCCATAGGTATCCCAGGTACGCAGTTGTTTCTGTAAATGGGTTGAATCCTTCGACAACGACGATGACCACCTTTCAATAAAAATGGGAGTGATGCTGCCCTGTCAACTAATCAACCTAACCTTTTTACAAACTTGCATTCAGCATCAAGGCCTGCCAGTGCTGTTCTAAGGTAACCTCTCTTAAGTTCATCCATATTTTATTCCTAATTTGACACTGTGACTGGACCTACTGTAATAAATTTGACTTCCGTGGTGAAATGCCACATCGCTCTGGCTTTCGTCCTTGATAATGTTTATTATAAAGTTTTGAGAGGCTAACTGGTCATTTCTATCACTTGAACTTAGATTTGAGGCAATCCTACTCCAGGAGTTTCAAAATGGCACAAAATATTTCATTTAACTAATGTGTTTTTCATGACTCTTTACAACCTTTGCGTAGATGAAGTTGCTGGGACTGGACTAGGATCGAACTCATAATCGTGGCATAAGAGATGAGAGGGAAAATGTGTGGTGGAACTCATTCTCACATTAAGACACTGATGAGACGGGTTGATTAATTCGTCTTTTAACTTGTCATTTTATTTTAATTGTCCACCCATTCTGTACAAAGTTGTTGGAGGGAAGCAAGGATTTAAGGTGTTGTAGATTTCAGATTCACTCCAAAAAATGAAAATAGAGGAACATACGAAGAATTCATTTGCATGCTCTGCAGTAGCTCACCGTGCTCACCTGACACAAGCTGCGTTTCGCCACATTGATGTGTTCTATGTGTGGGATGCAATGCAAATTAAGCAATTAAATTAATTTCATTAGCATATTTTTGCCGCCTTTAACATTGAAGGACGTACTGGACTGTGTCAAGTGAATTGTGGTTGGTACAGTGCAGAAATAACTAAAAGCAACGGTTTTCCTGTTTCGGTCAGGTAAACGGGACAAAGCATCAAATGGTTGATTGTATCTTCAACTTGACTAGCAATTTCAAGGACAGTTTCACGCTGTTTTCACCGAAATTTAGAGGAAAAACTGATGATTTTGCAACTACTCAGCCATGTGATAGTTTCGGACTTTGGAGGAAATTCATTGTCCAGTAATAGAGAAGTGTGACGGAATTGCGTAAGAGCGGCTGAATTGTGGTGGATCTTATCAGATCACTGAAGTTAGGCAACGCAACTCAAGTTATTACCGTCATGGGTGGTTAGTTGGGAACACTGGATGCTCCTGAATAGGGTCCGGTCTTTTTATGGCTGCTTGGCCGACTCTCCCAAAGATGTATTTCTTGACACCCAGATGGAAATCTCGCGTCATTTTGTCGCAAATTAATTGTCGAATGCAAAGAGTGACCGGGTGGCCATTGTCAACGAATAGGACCTCTATTTCAGTCGAGTGTTAGAGGTCTTCATTGCTATTCTTAATCTTCTTGAATGAGCCTTATGAAAATGTGGTGTTCGAAGATTAGCCTTGACATATCAGTGTGTATATCAAAGGTAACATAGAGGACGTCCATTTATAGGAGTTAAACTCTGGAGACAAGTACCACTGTTAGCCTCCGACAAATTTAACCCGCACAATAAACTCCAACCATATTTGTAAATACCTTTGTTGCCAAGTCTGTTATAAGTTATGCTCTTCCATTAGACGACTACTAATCTTATGTCTCAAGGTCGACTAACCTTTTCGTCTGGATTTTCAACATTAGAAAATCTACTGTACAGTAACAGAAGCCTCAAGGTGCTGGTAGGTGTGCATCAAGGGTCAGCACTTTGCCCATACGGCAATAAGTGACCGGAGCCCTCAGTGCATATTGGCCGATGAGGTGGGAAAACTTGCGGAGTCCATGCAGGAGGCACAAAAGGGCCTACAAGACATCCAAATAGCAATGGAAAAGAGGGGCCTGAAGGTGAATATGAAGAAGACAGAATACTTAGCTTTCAACTAGAGAGACTAAGGACCAGAAGGCGAGGTTCGTTCTAGAAATGAGGTGATACCAGATGTACAAGAGTTCAGATATTTGGGATCAGTGTTCCATGGGGATGGTAAAATAGGCTCGGATGTGACCCATAGGATCAAGGCAGGATGGCTAAAGTGGAGACAAGCAGAGTCCTGTGCGATCGCCGGGTCCCAATAAAACTGAAAGGCAAAGTTTACAGAACTGTGGTTAGGCCAGCTATGTTGTATGTCTCAGAGTTTTGGACCGTGAGGAAGAACCATGGAAGGAGAATGTAAGTGGTCGAGATGCGAATGCTGCGCTACATGAGTGGAGTGTCGCCAGCCGAAAGACTCCGAAACGGTTATGTTAGAGGTAGCTTGGGAGTGGGAGACATCGCGGAAAAGATGACCCATTATGGAACTGCAGGTGATGGGGCACCAGGGGGAGGGGAAGGCCAGAGGGGACGTGGGAAAAGGTGGTGGGGGAGGGGGTGGAGGATTGGAACCGGCAGGCCCGACCCAGCCGTGGGTTGGAAAAGGGTGAGATGATGATGGATGGTCTACCGTATTTATTCTAATTAACAGCGCCCTCCAATAACCGTCGCACCTTTCTGGTGAAAAAAATAATAAACAGCGCCGTTTATTTCAAAACTGTCTGGAAGTGATCATGCGAGTTAATTTGAATTTTTGAATGATTAACCCTTTAATGCTACACAGGGGTACTGGTGTCATCATCATCATTATCACACCCGTATCCAGCCTGTGGCAGGGTCGGGTCCGTGGGTCCGTTGAACATGCTATGACTGGGAACACCCTAGTCAGGCGTCTGAAATCCGCAGGAATATTGGCTGGTTGTCTGTGGGGGATACCGACCTACCCCACTGTTCCAACATCACATTTTATAACCAAAATATAAATTTTGGCAGGTAAATTAATGCTTTGTTAGTTTTAATATTGCATGGCGTTTGGCCTATTGCACAATAACTATAATGCAAAAAGGAATCAGGCTCATGCCCGAACAGAGGTACTGGTGTACCCCAGGGTTTTTCTTTCTCCTTTCTGTTTTGTGGGTGACCCTGGCGTAATGCGATTCACAGTATTTTCACATGATATGTTGAACTTCCTAAAAAGTCACAGATGGGTGGTTAATTGCTTTTCACTATTCGAATAAGAATGGATGGGGTACTCCTGTACCCCTGTGTAGCAACTGTGTAAAGTTTAAATGGCCATACGAAGTGCAGGAAAAGCCAAATGCAGTGCATAAAGAGCAAAAAATTCATTTGCTTTAACCACCACATTAAAATTGTTCAAATTGTTTATAATGGTATTTTTTCAATGCTTCTGACCATCGCAAGCAAGCAGTCACACTATCCACTATATGATGTAAACATCAGTGCAATAACTTGCTGGCAAGTACTCTCCAGATAGTTTTTTCAGACACTACTTGCACACATGTTTGCTACTCATGTAAACGCTTGCACAAGTTACCATCATAAAGTACTTGTGCAAGTTGTTTGCTCGTGTAAACTAAGCTTTAGTGCAGATATTGTTGAAAGAAAAGTTTCAATGAGAAAGTATTCTTTGGCATTTAAATTGTTGGCAATTTCTGCAGGTGAGAATGATGGTAATCGTCCTGTGGCTAAACCTCTACAGTTATCTGAATCTAGGGTAAGGATTTAAATTTTAAATGAACCATTGATTATTTTTATCAATTTAATTTTGCCAATAAATTCAGATTCGAGAGTGGAGTCAGCAAAAATCAAAATTAATGGAATCAACTTGTCCGGCTAAAAAGTTTCCATTTATAAATCGAAAAAAAAATAATAAACAGCGCCGTCCAATAAACGGCTCAACAAAAAAGCCTTTATTAGAATAAATACGGTATATGAATATGTAATCCTTTGTGACGGATACCTTGCTAGCGAGATCTTTTCATGCTAGACCCATATGCCCAGATCTCAACCAGCACCCCAGCAACACCTTTGCCTTTCGCACCCATTCCATACACTGCTATATTCCCAAACTGTGGGTGTAGATGTAGATACCCAATTTTTTTTGTTGGAGTTTAAGGTCCCGTCAACTACAAGGTCATTAGAGACCCGTCCACTGTATAGTTCTAATGCATATACTGCACAGACACAACACTAATGCAACGATTATTGGGTATTAGCAGTACCCAGCTTTCCCAAGCGACCACCCATGTCAGTACTAACTGGGCTTGCGTTGGTGTAGATACCCAAGTACTGTATACGAAAGACAGTAGCCAAGGTTTTGGCATACAGTTTGTTCATTGTAGTTGATTGACAATGGCCTGACTTAATATGTATTGAAAAACATAAATTTATGATAGAAATGTGGTCGCATGCATTGTCAAAATCTAGAAATGGTTTTGAAAACTACTTATCAGTCAGTATTTCCCAAATTTTCCAGTTTGCAACTAAGATTTTTTTTTCTAATATTTTTTGGTGTCTGCAAAAATTATATTTTAAAATTAATTTGGTATCTATCCTGATATGCAGGTGGACTTGGTTCAATTTTCATTGGTGCTTTGAAGGACATTTTCTGGTGGATTCTGAACAAAAAGTTCGTGGACAAAATAAAAGATGTTGACAGTTTTGACAGCCAACCATAGTTTAGTAGACAGTGATTTAAGTCTTCAACATATCCCTAATTTTTGTTGATAAAGTGATGGCGCAAAAAATAAGGTCATAGTCGGCCGGTATCTGAATTAATATATATCTCCTTTCAACAACCTATATCTATTTTTCCTGCTATAATTAAAGACAAATTTTTGTCTATCGACAGTCCTTGGCAAAATGAAATATTATTGTATAGAACTAAATTACGTAAACATGTCAAAATATGAAATTTTAAGGCCGAGATAAACTATCAGTCAACAAAATGTTTTTGTCTAGACTAGGATGGGCAAGCTGCCTTCATAGCAAAAGCAAAGTTTTGAACACACGGCCGACCTTAGTCCAAGTGGGCCCCAAGCAAGGCATACATTTTGGAGGGCTTGGACCATCGGGACTGGATTACTGGATTAGTTTTCGTGGGTTGGGGAGTAAGCCAGGTAGCCGTAACAGGACGAACCCTTTGGAGGCTGCCCACGGGAGATGAGGAGGTAGGTAAAAGGACGAAGGAGAGGGTTAGTTTGCAGCACCCAACGTTGCTTACCAACCACCCAAGTTGGTATTGACGTGGGCTTCCGCTGCTTAACTGCAGTGATCTCACGGGAACTGGTGTGTCCAACGCAACTTGGCTGCACAAGTAAACGAAGGACGTCACGGTTACCCCAGTGGCGAACCTCCAAAACATGCTTTAAAACCATTTCTTGTTGAAATGGCGCGCCTTACATGTTGGCACCCAATTCCGGCCCTGTTTGAGCAAGTTATACGACTGGACATTCCACTGTGTTTAGTGGATGGCGTCCTGGTTGAGGATAGGCGAAAAGGCAGGGTCGGAACTCGCAAACCCGGTCCTGCCATAGGAGGGAGTGAGGATTGAAGGAGTAAGCAATAAGATTTGGTTAAATCCATTATAGGTTTGCAGATCATTGTCTGCAAACGAGGTAAAGGTAGGTCCAACTCTGCCCTAGGCGGAATATGGGCATGATGGAGATCATAATGCCTCTGTCCTGACAAGAGATCCACGTGGTGCTTTATTCTGGTTGGACAGCTATGATCATTCATGCGCTGAATAGGCAAGTGACACATTGAGAGATCAAGATACTGTACATGACAAACAAGTTTTATTTGTTATTTTATTTTGTTGTTGTGGTCTAACTGGAAAAAGCGAACGCCATCAAAGGCTTAGTTTAAAACTATATCAAATGTTTAATTAAGCTATTGACGTAAGTAACTTAGTTATTTTCGTTGCCTACACTTTCTCCTCTTCCGGGCCCTCAACAAATTTAAAAAAAAATAACGTTAAATATATACGCATTAATGATTAAGCGTTAGCCTTAAGTCTGGCCCCCTTTAGCTTTAAAAATACATTTGAGATAACATGATACTTGTGTTAACTTTACCATTTCTTGATAGTTTGTATCTGTTTTCTAATGTTTCTAGCATTAATCCTTTTTGCTGAATCCTGTTAATGACCTATGGTCAAAAATTAATTTCAGGACCTATTCTACCTTGGAAAATGACGTCTAGTCCGTCCCGGGAGTATCACTTGCTAATGCAAATTTACTGTGGTTATTGATCTGCTTCAGTGAGTTGCTGGTTTTGTTTCGTTGGTGTTTTAGGGCCCTTCAACTACAACGGCCATTAGAGCGCCGTCCACTGCATAGTTCTAATGCAGAGTGTGCATAGATACTACCCTGTCATGACGATTTTTTGGGTATTAGTCGAACCCAGTTTTCCCAAGCGGTATGGGAGCGGCGAATTGCGTTGGACACACCAGTTCTCGTCTGATCACTGAAGATAATCAGCGCAACCTCAGCTAGTACTGACATGGGTGTTGTTGTTGTTGTTTGTTGGAGTTTAAGGTCCCGTCAACTACGAGGTCATTAGAGACCCGTCCACTGTATAGTTCTAATGCATGAACTGCACAGACACTACACTAATGCGACGATTATTGGATATTAGCAGTACCCAGCTTTCCCGAGCGACCACCCATGTCAGTACTAACTGGCAGTGATCAGACGAGAACTGGTGTGTCCAACGCAACTCGCCGCTCCCCTGACATGGGTGGTCGCTTGGGAAAACTGGGTAGTGCTAATACCCAAAAATCGTCGCATTTGTGTAGTGTCTGTGCAGTCTCTGCATAAGAACTATGGTGTGGACGGGGCTCTAATGACCTTTGTAGTTGAAGGGCCCTCAAACAACAACAATTGGAATTGGACTGTCCCAAGCCGTCACTCATGCTAGTACTAGCTGGGGTTCCCTTGCTTAACTTCAGTGATCAGACGAGAGCTGGTGTGTCCAACGCAATACAGCCACTCCCGGGGTTTGTGGTGTGATTCCGGCAAAAGGGAATGGTAGAATGGGAACTCGTGGTCTGGTGGTGAGTAGTGCAAGTGACATCGTAGTCACTTGCATCTCAAAGAATCCTTTCTGAATCATATGAGTAGATCCGCAATATTTTCAGGTATAGGAGCCCACCTGTTGGCGGCCGTAAAGAAATTGTATTGTTCCTGGAACGACAGAGGCTATGTAGGGGTTAAATAATCAGAGGTTATGAGGCTTTAGGTTGGCAGCCGGCTGCGGACAAATGCTGTCCAAAGATTCTCTCGTGCGTGAATGGGGGAAATGGGCTCCCGATCGGACGGAAAAATGGGTTTGGACCATTGATAAATGGCGATTTACCTTAACCGTTGAGCGTAGTTTATTTTTAACCAAATATTTCTAAGTTTTCAGTAGCCGAAAACGGAATCCATCATTTTTTTTTTTACAAGCAAGCTCATTAACATCAAGGTAAAACCTTTGCGACGTTTTATTTGAAATAATTTTTAAAACTCTCACGTACGCAGCAGCAGCATTATTCGAGATAATAGTCAGTAGTTGATGTTAAGTATTTGAAATTACATCCTTGAAATGTTGTTATTAGATGAAGTACAATTAGATAACATTAAAGACGTTTTATTTTTCTGCTTGACTAGTAATCATTCCAGAGTGGGACTTCAGGAATAATAATAATAATTAATGTGGTGAAGAAGAAACTGTCTGTGAATTTCATTTCCAACTGTTTCAAATATTACTCGGTGATGTCCGACAACCATAAAGTTTGAAAAAGTATCATCTGTAATGTAAGTATATATAATTCAGTTGAAAAGAAGAAATTAATAGATGGTATGCTAAATTTTATTTCATTCAGGTGTGATAAATTAATAGGTGGATGAAAGCAAGCGAGTTAATAATATCACGCAAAAGTGTGTCTTACGAATATGAAAAAAATCCATTTCTCATAAGTTCTCGGGGTGCACAAGCTTCTTATTTATTCGTAAGTAGGACATGTTTTTTTAGGATCTTCTGTTAGAAAGGAACGGGTAAGCTTCTCATTGAGGAAGTTTTAAAAACGTTTTGTGGCTTCGTAAATCCCGCCTCGGAGGCCCAGTGAATAGCTCTAGGTTCGGCTTCTTTCGGGCGAGAGAGATGTCCCAAGTGCGACTTCCTTCGGATGAGAAGTAAAACCGAGATCCCGTGTGGTGTACGATGGCATTTGTGCGTCAAAGAACCCTCTCTACTATGCAACTGGTAGATGAGGCAAAATTTCCTGGTGTACGAGCTCGCCCCGTGGTTTCGGTGGAATTCCCAAACGAACACTAGAACGACGATAAATAAGCATAGGGGTTGCAGCTTTGGTCGGCAACCGGCTGCGGAAAAACACTGACCAACATATCACCCTTGTGTTCATCCAGAAGGATTAGATGGGTACTCGACCCTGCCATAGGCAGAAAATGGGTTAGGAATTGCTTTTGCCTTTTTTGTGGCATCCTCAAATTTGTCTCGGTGCCTCTTTGGTTGTGGGCTTGACTCGTGAGTCCATGATTGCAGGTTCTTTCCAGGCCGAGAAGGATTGGAGCGAGAGGAAGTCCTTCTGAGACACATGGACTATCTGTTGAACGGTATTTTTACGCAGCCGGCTTTTGACCAAGGCTACAACTTCTATGCTTATTTATTTTCACTGGGGCACTCTACCGACGCCAGGGACTCTGCCATGGATTGAAATTTGCACGTCGATTTCTATCATTCCCAGGTGAATAAGGTCCAACAATGGTCATTTGTCGTCCCCCTCCTCCGATTATTGAGAGGGCGACGTTAAATAGCCAAATAATTTTTTCCTGAAACAATTTGGTTGCTGTGACTGACTGATAAAGATATTATTTTGAGAGGAATGAAGATTTTAATTGATCACATAAATTCGTTTCCGGAGCTATTGAGGGTTCGGTGTGCTATTTCTGCGTAGCGGAAGTACTTCCTGTTGATCTGTTTGTGTGGTTCTGATAAAAAGTTACTTGTTGATGACTTTGTCCATTTATATAAAAATATGGAAAGTTTTAAGGACACAGATTAAAGTTGAAAATGTAACTTTATCTAATTGATTTTGTCAAAATGCAAAATTTTCGTCAAGAAATGAGGAGTGGGTGGAGTGTGACAACTGGATTAGATCACGTGATGTTTATTAACGTCAATTGGAGATATTTATTAAAAGATGATAAATATTGATTTGGTAAACAAGGCTTTGGTAAACGACCTACAGGCTTTTGTTGGGATTGTCAGTTATCATGTGGCTATTAAACACCAAGTATGTGGAGCACTCTGTAGGTCATGTAGAACTTTAGGGGTTGCTGTTACGTTATAGCAGCGATTCTCAACCACTGTGCCGCGAGGTCGGGTACCCATCTTGTCCCTCTGGCTGGACACAAGGGCGATATATTGGGCATTGTTTTCCCACAGCCGGTTGCCAACCAAAGCTGCAACTCCTATGCTATTTATCGTCTTTCTACTGTTCGTTGGGACACCGAAGACAGGGAGCTAGCTCCTGCACCTG
>JAAFCE010006949.1:21721358-21787457 GCA_013389805.1 Trigoniulus corallinus | reverse complement strand
AAATTTTGGTCCTCTACCCGTTCCATAATAGAGAGGGTTCTTCCACGTGCAGATGCCATCGTAGACCACACGGGGCCTCGGTTTTACTTCTCACCCGAAAGAAGGTGCACTCAGGGCTTCTCTCTCGCCCGAAAAAGCCAACCCACCTAGGTCCAGTATTGAACCAAAAACTACTCACACAGTTACCGAGCGCCACCGAGGCAAGTTTTGCACAGGGTTAGGTTACAACTTACAGTATATATTTTCTTTGGCGTTTGTGTGCCCCGAAATGTGTCGTTGTTAGTGTGCCGCCAAATTTTGAAATTAGTAACAGTGTACCGTGGCGAAAAAAGGTTGAGAATCGCTGCCTTATAGTATTCTTTTAGGGTACTTACAACCGTCACAAGTGGGAACCAGTCTGAACCCGAAGGGGTTACCAAGCTTGAATCTGGTCAAGATCAGAACATACTCGAAAACTTCATCAAGGACAAACTGCCCATCTTATAGTTTTGGTCATTAAATATGAGGTCACTCTCGCCCACCCCACATTTTCCTCTTCTCCCCTCTACCTGCCGGTTATCAGAAATTAGGTTATGAGCACCAGCCACGTTGCACTGTTACTACCCTGGTATTGCAGAGCATCACTAGCATCTACAATCGATATTTGCGGAGGGTAAGCAGAAGTTCTTGAGATAGCAAAAAAAAATCTGAGTGTGACCATGAAATAACCCTGACTATCGTCAGAGAACCTAATTTAATAGTTACTATGATTGTGCCTGGAGACAATTATTGGGTTTTTTTTAGGACTGCTTTTACGCAACCTTTACGGAATTTAAATTGAAACATTCCTGACTAGTCATCATGAGCTTTTGGGTTCTCTATATCAGGGATACATTTCAGTAGAACTGACTTGAAACGAAACTGTGTGGATGGTCTCAATTTATGCAGACCCGACGGATTTGTGTTGTGTTTTAGGGCCCTTCAACTACAAAGGTCATTAGAGTCCCGTCCACTGCGTAGTCCTAATGCAGAGACTGCACAGACACTACCCTGATGCGACGATTTTTGGGTATTAGCAGTATCCAATGTTCCCAAGCTGCTATCCATGTTAGTACTAGCTTAACCTCAGTGATCAGGCGAGAATTGGTGTGTTCAACGCAATAAGTCGTTCCCAGAGCCGACGGAAGGTTCATAAGGCTAGGGCGCCATTCTGTACGGGGCATTCTTGTCCCCTTATAATTACATGCAATATAAGAATATTATTAGCAGGTAAAAAATTATAATCATTTATCAAAAAGGAATTTGAAGAGATATTAAGTTTTGTATTCTGTTAATCTTATATAAAGAGGAATGAGAGAAAATAATTTAGGGGAGGAGGAACTCGTTAGGTCTAATTTTAAGGCGTTGGTGAGGCCAAGTTGCTTTGGACACACCAGCTCTCGTGAGATCATTGAAGTTAAGCAATGCAAACCCACGTTGGTACCAACATGGATGGTTGGTACGGAACATTGGGTGCTGCAAATTTCCCCTCTCCTACATGCTTTACACCTACAACCTCCTCACCCGCGAGCAGCCTCCCAAGGGTTCAGCCTGTTATGGCTGCTTGTCTTACTCCCCAACCCGTTAATATGTAAGCAGCGCACACCCTCTTCCTTTCACCTACCTTCTCATCTCCCGCGGGCAGCCTCCTTAGGGGTTGACCTGTTACGGCTGCCTGGCTTACACCCCAACCCATTAACTAATCAAAAACTAATTGAATACACTGCAAGCAGCCGTGATAGGCCAAATTGGCGGTGGAGAGAATGGCTCTCATTCCTAATTTCTAACCCACTGAACCCCCAAGGAACCAACCTGAAGCATAACATCTATTCTGCCATATACAGTATTGCATACCTGCTATGATGGCACCTTCTTGCGGAAAGTTCCTCACATTATCCTCACCGAGAGCATTCCATTGCCGAATGACCCTTGGAAAAAAGACCAGCGATATATGTCTGTTCGTGCCCTGATCTCCTTCAATTTATATGGACGATCATTTCTTCCCCTATATTCTGCAAGGGATAAACTGCCAACTGTAGGACCCTCCTACCGTATTTTCAACAATTTGTTAAAAAGCTGAATGCTGTCAAATACCCGCCTCTGACGTAGTGAGTCCCACCCTAATTCTGTGACCATGTGTGAGACACTCAGTCTATGAATTATGTGAGAAGCAGAAGTAGAAGCACCCCGAGCAGAGGAAGGCCTAAGCAGACGTATGAGCAGGTTCTATGAAGATATGCAGGAGATGCTAGTGTGTGTGGGATGGATGGGAACGTGGTGGATGATAAGCGTAGGGTGGAGGGCCATTTGGTTGTCTAGCCCTTGGCGCCAAAAATGCTAGCACCGGCTATGGATTTTTTGTGTGAAATTTGTGTGTGAAACTTGACCCCTTCGAGTCCGTCTCTGTGGGTCATTGATATCCTTGTTTATATGGCTGTGGGTCATTAACATCTAAATTTTTTCCTTCTACGGTAGGGTCGGGTACTCATTTGTCCCCTCTGAACTGGAAACACAGGGGTTATTTATCGGAGGGTATTTTGACGCAATTGCAACTCATTATGCTAACGTCAGTCGCCATATACATTTCGTGGAGGCGCAAATTCGTTCACTGATCCTCAGGAAGAGGGCAAACTTCTTTATCTCGGACTTTTGCCGATCTACACATAGATCTCCGCCTAGTTCTTTCACTTGCGTCGAACACATCACACGGGGCCAGAGTTTTACTTCCCATGCCACAGAAGGAGAACTGGGGGCCTTTCTGTCGTCCAAAAGAAGCCAAATCACTTCGATCTAGTATCGGATGGAACCACTGATGAGCACTCTTCCTGTGCTGACTGAGGCTGGCTTAAGGCTATCATTGAGTCTTTAATTGCGGGTTGGATCCTAACCGAGGCGAATTGCTTCTTTCGGACCTGGGGTCGGTAAGCCCCTAGTGTATCTGCCACTCTGAATGGGTAGTAAGGTCTTGGCACTGTGTGGGGTGCGGCAGTATCACAACTGTACACAAAAACCCCTTTCTACATGGAATAAAATATGCGTGTAGAATGTAGATGGTCAACATTTCCAAGTGTCGGATTTTGCCCCCTGGAGTCAGTAAATTATCTTCAGCAATGGAGGAACAACTGATACCGCGTGCTCGACAACTGCGTCAGTGGTTCCAGGTTCTATACTGTATCGAAGTGGGTTGGCTTCTTTCGGGCGGGAGATAGGTCCCGGGTGTACCTTCCGTCGGATGGGAAGTAAAGCCGTTGCCCGTGTGGTGTTTCTACTATGTAACGGATAGATGAGGCATAATCCCCAGGTGTCGGATCGTAGGTCCACTAGGTCGGTGGAGTACCCCAACAAACAGCATAGGGGTTGTAGGTTTATCGGTTGCCGGTTGCATCAAAATCGCCCATGTGTCCATTCAGGGGAACATAGATCGGCACCCGACTCTGACGTACGCTGAAAAAGGGGTTAGGAGTTGTTTTTGGTAGTAGAGATGTTTGATACTCACCAAGGGTGAGCGCAGTGGCGGTTTTAGGCACGTGCAAACTGTGCAAATGCACGGGGCCTCGCTTTTGCAAGTTGAAAGGGCCTCGCACTTTCAATTTGCACAGGTTTGCACAGGGCCTCGCGTATGCTAGAACCGCTACTGGGTGAGCGTATATGGTGTTTGAATGGAAAGCGGGATCTATTGACGTTGTAGGACTGGGTTCCAACATATCAGATGTACATAAGTGTCTCCTTCCTGCAATTGTACCAAGAGTGCTTCGGCGACCTTCGCTGATCCCTGGTGCGTTACAATTATTTGTTTTTGGGGGAATCACACGTTTCACTGTAATCAGCGTACTTTTCCAGAAAACCTTTATTATACTATTTAACCTCATTTATAATCAATGATGTCAAGGCCCACGATTAAATCCTGCATTGATAATGTTTTGTTTTTTTAGTAATTTTTGTAAAAGATATTTGTGGCCCTCTGACGTATTTTTCGTCAGTAATATCTGTACCTACTGTAGTATATGGTTCCTGAAGCTCCATCGGTCTCTTTCTTCCGAGCCTGGCCTAAGATACGACTGACAGGATTGAGGCTTTCAAATCTGCTACTAGTCATGTAACTGTCTTCAAGCAGTTAACTCATCTTTTCCCTTCTCCGGTTTCCGTTTCCCAAATGCTGTTCCGTATTTTTATTTGATCCACTCATAGGTTGTTGTTGTTTGTTGGTGTTTTAGGACCCTTCAACTATAACGTCATTAGAGCCCCGTCCACAGCTTAGTTCTTAGGCAGAGACTTCACAGACACTACACTAATGCGACGATTTTCCCAAGCGGCCATCCATGTCAGTACTAGCTGGGGTTGCGCTGCTTAATTTCAGTGATCAGACGAGAACTGGTGTGTCCAACGCAATTCGCCGCTCCCCCACTCATTGGTACCTAGTCCTCTCAACTTTAGGCCGACATTAGTATTTTACAGACGATGAATTGTATTCATCTGCGAAATCTTGTAGAATTGCTCCTTGAAAGAGTAATCGTAGTATGCAGTTGCTTCGATTTGAGTATATAAAGCCTGGAACTCAATTAAGTTATAACTGGCCAGCCTTTGACCAATTGCTCCTAAACACGCAAGTTTCAGGATTAAATTGGCCCCCACGGGGATACCAGGTTTTCCGCGGTGGGCCGTCACTGTCCGAAGGTCAACTGGCCGTCATTACGCAGTATATATTAATTTTTTTAGGACTAATTTCAAATTTCGTCTCTTACGTGGGCTGCCTTTTTATGGTTGTGGGCCCTTTATTTTCTGGGTTTTTCCTTGACCACGGTTTTCTGTTCATTGGTAACTTGTGTCAACGATTATTTGCATAATGTAGACAAGCCGCAACTTGCAAGACTTACTTGACAGAAATGTTTGCGTGAGTGGTGCACATTTATCTTGTTCTGTATAAAGGCAAAAGGTCTGTTGTTTCTGGCTGCTTCTCTACTGTCCGGCTACCGACATCACGGGGAAGGGGGTGGAGAACTTCATGCAGAAAGGGTTCTTTGACCTGCAGGTGATATTGTACACACGGAACCACCAGATTACTCCTCCGTTGCTCCCCACTCGCCTGAAAGAAGTCGTCGACCTTTTCCAGGATCGAACCTGCAATCACGAATTCATAAACGCGTTATTAAGACTCCTAGATCAGGGGTGGCCAACTTTTGTGTACATAAGATCCACTTTTTATCTTAAAAATGTGTGGCGATTGACTTTTTATCTTAAAAAAGTGTCGCGATTGACTTGTTGTCATAGGCATAGTCAAAGTGAGGAGGGAGAGGTTCGATACTGGACCCACCTCGGTCCAATATCGAAGCTAGAACCACTGACGCAGACCTAGAAACACTGAGCCACTACGTCACTGAGGCGGGTCTTTAGTCAACACATCGCGAATGATCGACCAAAATTGGCTTGGCGATCGACTTGTTGGCCACCCCTGTCCTAGATGAACTCCTCAATTAAATAGCAAGCTGTTACTAACTCTTTTTCCCGACTGTGGTAGGGTCGGATATTCATGGGGGAGCGGCAAGTTGCGTTGGACACACCAGTTCTCGTCTGATCACTGAAGTTAAGCAACGTAACCCCAGTTAGTACTAACATGGGTGGCCGACTAGTATCCAAAAATCGTCGTATTAGTGTAGTGTCTGTGCAGTCCCTGCATCAGAACTACACAGTGGATGGGGCTTTAATGACCTTGTAGTTGAAGGGCCCTAAAACACCAACAAACAATCGGATATTCATCTTTGTCCAGAGCTCTGGATTGACACATGGGCGATCTGTTAAACGGTATTTTTACACAGCCGGCTGCTGACCGAAACTGCAACCTCTATGCTTATTTGTCGTGGGCCTACTGTTTGTTGGGGCACTACACCGACGCGACGCCAAGGGACGAGCTCCCACACCTGGAAATGTTGCCGCATCTTCTGGTAGATCTCCTCTATCAAATAAAGTTGGAAAAAACTTGAGATGAAAACATTCAAGGACATGAATGCAAATGTGTCCTAAGGTCTCTTAATATCTCACCAACTGACGTTTTTAAATTTAAGGCGTTTTAATGTAATCATAAATAATTTCCACTGATAATTAATTGACAGTTTTCGCGAATTTCAAACTCATAAAATGCGGAAAGGTTCATAGTCATCCCAGAACCTGCTTGAGCTGGCTGATATAAAAATTAGCATTTTTATAGGGACTTAAATCACCTTGGAGCTTCAGGTCAAAATTATTATCCTGTTGTTGCGCAAAAAATAGGATTACCTTGGAGATCATCTCTTGGATTTCCTCCATTGAATCAAACTGAAGCTATCTACCTCCTGACAATTCAGAACCAGTTAAATACTGACTTTGATTACGAGAGTAAAACCGCTATTGAACTCTGTGTACAGGCTCAATCCTGGTTGTGGAGGGTGATTTCTTTCGGCCAAAGAGTGCGAGAGAGACACGGTAGAAACCTCGTTTTGTGTTTCGCCCCGAATGGAAGAAAAGTAAAGCTTACGAGTTTCCACACGGTGTTTGCGATATCATCACTGCACGCAAAAGAATCCTTGCTGCATGGAATAATATATGTATCCATTGACAAAATTTCAAGGTGTACGAATTCGTTCCCTGATGTCAGTTAATGGTGTCAAGCCTGACAGGACGATGTTAAATAAAAACTGATCAACAGTTGTGCGAAGATTTTATAACAACTGCAGACTGTCATTACATGCAAAAATAATAATTGATGATTTGGAGTGACGTTAGAAGTATTTCTGACCACAGTGACGTTATAAGGATTTTTGATCACCGACCACAGTGTCCCATGGGCCATTTTTTGGGATAGAACTTTTGACGATTATCATGTTGTCGTGGAAATTACTGACAGCAAACATGTTTGTCATCCGTTGCTTTTTTTTACGTGACAGTAAACATTTATTAGTTTTGACATTTGTTTGTTGGTTTCGGCCTTGCTGAGAAGTTGTGTTTGCGCAGGAAATAACCAAGGGCCTGTTAAAAATAAGGGTAAAGGTCAGATCCAATTTGACGTAGGTTTCGAGGTACGGTATTTGTTGTTAGTTCCTATTTGCTATAGGGTGATATTTATTTGGAATAAGCATCAAGGAGAAGATGAATAATATCATTCATCTAAGTCTTTTCATAAAACTTATTGAGGGGGCAGGGGCGTCAATTATGTCGTCTTCTTTCCTCAAAGGTCAGAATCGGATTACAAAAATGCTCAAAGTTAGCCTGCAGAATTGAAAACAGACGTCATCTTACATATTTGTGCATAATTTTATGTGATAGTCGTAAAAATTAAATATTTTCCTTGTAAAGATATTTAGGGTAGAAAAGACCAAGGTAAATTACTTTTTTCGGGCTAGAGCGACCACCGTGGGCCCCCAGGTCTCCTTGTGCACCACGTCACTACCGCACGCAAAAGAAGTGTCGGTTGGCTTGCTTCCTCCAGGCTAACATTAAATGATCAAGTAAACCGATGTCAGGTAGCCTTGGTAACTGGCTCTGTTGATCGAGATTTTAAGATGTAGCTATGTGCCTTGATGTCATCTACTCACACCCCTTTCAATTAGCTATTATTACATTACTTAACATCGGTTCCTCATCTTTGAAATCCTCTGCATCCTACAACCTTTACCAATCTCTAGAGTCTCAATGACACCTTCCGTCCTGGTTGAGAAGTAAAAGCAGTGGTGGCCTGGACGACATTGTGGCACGTAAAATAAATCCTTTCGATATGGAGAAATTGGGTTTATTTCGGTGTCTACCCTTAAAATTGTTTACTGAGTTACGTTGGACACGTCTCGTCAGATCACTGAAGTTAAGCAACGAAGCCCGAGTTAGTACCGACATGGGTGGCTGGTTGAACATTGGGTGCTGCTAATTTTCCCTTTCCTGCATCCCTCTCACCCGCGAGCAGCCTCCACAAAGTTCGGCCTGTTATGGCTGGTTGGCCCACTCCCTAACCCGTAGGTGTAACATACTACTACAAGTTGAGGAATTTTCGAGTTCCCACACCTAAGGGCGACTTTAGATCGCACTCTGATCTAAAGGAAGGCGCTACAGACAGTCTTCTTTTTGACTTGAAAGAAAACTGTCCCATTAGTCAGGATTCATTAGTTTGTTTCTACTTCCTTCTACATTTACAACTTCTTGTTCAGATTAACCGGAGTGTCACATTTGTGAGGCTCTAGTGCAGGGTTGTCCAACTTGCGGCCCCCGTGGTCGGCCGCAAAAAAAAAAGAGCCTGGGAATTCGCCAGGTTCAAATGTCTCATTTAAATGGTTCCTTGTTTGTGTCTTTATATTCTTAATGATGCACTATACTTTTCACGACCTGCGGCCCGCAATCTGTTCTTGGAGTAGCTGAGTGGCCCACAATACCAGAAAGGTTGGACAACCCTGCTCCAGTGTATAGCGAATCTCTCTGTCAGAAAGTGCACCTGACGTCAGGAGTGGTGATATGGTTTTTAGCGCCCGCTGGCAAATCTCAAATAAGCGCCCCGCCCCGTCATTTTAAATAATATTGAATGCACCTGTAATTATTGTAACATAGAAATGACGTCCCGACTGTATTGGCGCCCGCCCATTTTGCTGATTCTAAAGGCTCTCTTACGGCGACCCTGCCTTACGTATCCGTCTCCCTCCACGGGGGAGACTCTCACCTCGGGACGAACCTGCGAACTTTGAGCTCAACATGCAAGTGTGGTCTATCATTCAAATTACTGAATAATAGAAATCCTGAATATTAATGTTATTCAGGGTCATGTATATATACACGTACAACATTGAATGGTAAATGATTATTTTAAATGATAAATTTGATGGATAATGAATTATTCAGTAGAAATTAATTTATATGCGATGTTGTCATTATTAGCCTGTCCACAAAACCTAAATCATAATCTTAAGACAAGTGCATGTCAGTGAAATCAGGAAATAAATGATGACCTAAATTAGCTACAGTCCTCATCAAACTTAAAATTGTAATTTCACGGTCACTTTTGGTTACATTTCTATATTTCTGTCTTTACGTCATTATCATCATACCCCTAGGCCGCTTATGGCAGAGTCGATCTGCAGGTTCTGACCCTTCACTACCGCCTGTCTCCCACTAGGTTCCCATCCACCCCACGCACTAACATATCCCTTTGTGGAACCAGCTCCTCCTCCGCTCCACTTCAATACCACCTTAATCTATTCTCTCATATTTTCCGCGATATCCCGCACCCAAAACTACCCCTAATATACTCATGTACCGCAGCATTCGCATTTCCGTCACCCGCATTAGAATTGTTGGTGTTTTAGGGCCCTTCAACTACAAAGGTCATTAGAGCCCTGTCCACAGTGTAGTTCTTACGCAGAGACTGCACAGACACTACACTAATGTGACGATTTTTGGATACTAGCGGTACCCAGTTTTCCCAAGCGGCCACCCATGTCAGTAATAACTGGGGTTGCGTTGCTTAACTTCAATGATCAGACGAGAACTGGTGTGTCCAACGCGGTGTGTCCCCCCCCCCCCGCACAAGAACTACGCAGTGGACGGTTCTCTGATGATCTTGTAGTTGACGGGCCCTAAAACACCAACGGACCGAAAAAAAATTGACTGGCGAGTTTAGTTTCCATGTTTTACAGGTTCGATTCTGACAGAGGCGGTTAGCGTTCTTTAAAGCGAGAGAGAAGCCGTGATCCCGTATGGTGTGTACGATGTATCTGCTGTACGGAAAGGATCACTTGCTACATGGAATAAAGTTTGTGTAGATCCGTAACAAATCCTGCCAAAGGGTCAATATGTTGATTTTCATAATTTATATTTGATCATGAGTTATATTACTATCATAATTTTGATACAACCTTTTCCAATCATCAGGGTTTTGGTAATTGGTTGTTTTGAGGTCCTGACCGCGGGTTCGATTCTGACTGTGTCAAATTTAACCTTCGGGATAAAGAGAGACCTCAGTGATACCGCGGTCTGACTTCCTCCAGGTTTTGTGTACACTAGTATTCATCTTCACAATCTGATTATACCTGATACAAGTGCTCCGGCTTCCTAGATGGGTGACATTTCGCCGCCATACATGGGAAGGCGTCCATTACGAATCAGGGTCGAACCTGTGTATGTTATCTCAGGAAGAAATGTACCCTGCAGGTAAAAGAAAAAATCGTGAGACCAGTAAACTTCTCGGATGTAGGAGTTTGCCCCTTTGAGGGTGGTAAGTTACCTGCAATCCCCCTACTAGTAACTTGTTTTTCTGATTAATAACAGAATTCTGCACCATGTTGAAGCACTTAAGAAATTTTTGTTTGCTAATCTCTCAATCATTATCCTACTTCCGGAACTCCTCTTCTCCTGAAAAATAATAGAGCTTGTTTGAGCTTATGGGTGTAACTTCGCAGCTGTTACTGTAAACTAGTTAAACTAGTAACGAATTTAGTAATAATTATAGTTTACAGTATAGTTTATTGTCATTTCCTTCCGCGATTTTTAAGTTAAGAAATATAACGGAAAGATAGATCTGAACGTACAAACAAACGTCCAATGATAATTTTTTTTTTCATGCAAGTCCCTGAAATTCTTGAACCTGACATTCAAGCTTTTTTTACAGTTAATTTCAAGAAATGTTGACAGGTAAATTGTGGGTAAGGGGAATGACACTTTCATTTTTGTTTTCCGTTTGCTAAACCAGTTTCAACGAAAAAAAAAATTACTTAAAAATTGTTTGGAATCGTGGGTAGCCAACTGTAAAACAAGACGGACAGTAAAATGATGAGTGAGGTGAAATGGGGAGAAACCAACACAAAAAATATATAAAGAAAGTGAGTAGGACTTGTTTACCTCTCCTCTGATGATAACGATGTCTTCTTCCGTCTTTTGATTTGTAGAAATAAAGAAGAAATGCTACAATAAGGAAATGCAGGTTTTACCCACTGTAATTAAAATTAGAGAGGGTTTCATAAAGAGAGTCTACAGTTGAGGAAAATAATCACAAACTGTTGTAAGATTAAATTTAGTACTTCACCTTAAGCACTCAGGACGTGAAACAGGCTTTCGTTCGGAAAGCTGGTGATCCGAATTGTGAAGGTTTATGCAGTGTTTTTCAACCTTTTTATTGGAATGGAACCCTTTGGAACATTTACACCTCTCGCGGAACCCCAAACAGTAACAGAAAAAAACATTAATTGATACAGGTGTGTGTGTTATCATAAGGAGTTGAATTCGTGGCCAAATGTTTGAGAGAGACACCCGAAGTTCATCTTCGACAGACAAAAGTCGTTCTCGTTTCTTTTGTTTTCATTATTATTTTTATATTTTACCTAACCATTGGCGGAACCCTTGGGCGGACCTCACGGAACCCTGGTTGAAAAACACTGGTAGTTTCCTAACTCCTGCGGCCCTATAAAATAAACGTTTGTAGATAGTGAGATGGAATTGGGATTCAATTTTACTAAATTTGTTACCAATGTGGCATCGAAGTCGGTTATGGTGAACAACCATATATGTGTGAAGCAACTCCAATGATTTAATTGTTGATCGTGGCGAACCGGTAACCACTGAGCCTCTCCATCTGCAAAAGAAGTCAATAACAAAGATGACAAACCCTGTCCTAATTGATACTCAGTTGCAATGAAGGCGGTTTTGTGAATCACTACCAAACTTTTTTACTTTTTAATCGATTCGCTTATCTCTTACTCTTCGCTTACTCGATTTCTCAAGGATCATCTGCCAGAAAATTTAAATAAACAGTCGGCATTCCAATTCGTCTGCATCGTCTCAATTCGTGGAGTAGGCCGGCATCCCCCACAGACAACTTTGTCAATATTCCCTGCAGGTTCCAGGCGGTTCAGTGAACCCGCAAACCCGACCCTGCCACAGACGGGATAAGGGCATGATGATGATGACAACTCGGATAGGTTCTGATGAATATTGACAGGTTATTCTGAAAAAAGTAATTTAACAGCGTGGTACATAACCAGAACGAGAGCTGTAGAGGCTGGCTTACTATGTTTCTATAGTAGCTTACCGGTTAACTGTCCTATTTTATCGAATCTTGAGATTATGCGACATGTTACGATGTGCTGTACAGTATGTGTTGTGCCATCCTGTGAAAATGACCAAAACTTAACATTTGTACTGGTCCATTGTACGACAGTTGGTACTTTGCGAGGACAGAAACTTCACCTTTTGTTGATAAGCTGCGAAGTTGTAACTGTGTGAGTACACATCACTTGTAACTAGATCGTTTGTTTTATTCCAAAAAAAATTGCATTCATAAGTACATTTAATTCCCACGAGTAGGATACTTTCCTAGAATAGCAAATTAAGTCGTCCGGTGAGAGTTCGACATTACAGTTAGGTTATGTGGTGGTTTCGCTTGTGGTTCAGGAGGTATTTTGTTTACTTTCATTAGGAAATGTTACTTGTTTAACGAGTCTATATTTAGTATTTTCTATTGATATCAAATGTATAAAAGCATATGACAGAAAACATGATCATGACGGCACTAATGTTGCAATGAATTGTTTATTCAATGGTAGTCATTTGCACGCAGGTTGAATTCGATCCGGGCGCCGAGTGACGTCACGTCGGCAATCTGTTGACAAGAGCGCTGTGAGGAGGTTTCACCACTCATTACTTTTCCGGCGAATGAACGTCGTGGATTCACTCATTAAGTGCAAGGATAAGGTTTGTGTTGAATTTCGGGGATGCGACGACTCGATGGAGAGCAAATCGTAAACTGTTATTAAATATTTGTACGTTGATGTTTAATGACGTATGAGTTCATGTGACGATTATAAGTTATCACGTTAAAAAGTTAAACACGAACAGGAACATTAACGCTTTAGCATTTAGAATTGCTCGTGGGTGGATGTGTTTTCATGCTGGTGTTATTTTTTTACTGCAGCCGTATGCTTTGAAACAAAGTCATAAAAATCTGTCATTGAATGACTGTCGTCATCTTCAAGTCACCGTTTTGGATTGAAAGCATTATTTTATTAATTGTATCGGATCATTAATTGACATATTCGTTTTAACAACGGATTTAATTTCTTTAAGGTAAGAGAGTGCGATATGATATTGCGTTGTGTGACTTATGGGCGTCGAATGCTGTGCCCAAGTGCTAAATTGTTATCCATTAAAATCGTGTCATTGTCGTTTAGCCTCCAGCGGTTTGCTCTAATCTCGCCACTTTAGACTTTAAAGAAGAACTAATAATAACGTTAAATAATTATCATGTAGAGGTGGGAAAAGGTTTGGAGAATTTGTATCAAATTTTGTCGGCTGTTTGAAGGCCTGTGGAAAAATGTCATACTGCCAATATAAGGTACCAGGTGTATTTGAAGGAAACTACTATTCATAATTTTTTGTGACCTGCAGAATGATATCAAAAGAGGTGATTTGTGAAACTGTTGAATATGTTAATGGCTTTTACTACTTACATTTCAGCAGCGCACGCCTTTTTGTATGCATTCTGTAATAGGATTAATGACTGCCACTCTGATGAAGGTGAAACTGCGTCAAATGAACTTAATGTCACTAGCCCATTTCCTATTTATGACTGGGTCGAGTATCTACGAGTTCGAAAGGACCAAGTTGAAAAAATGGCAAGAATAAAGGTGATACAACTTGTACGAAATGTAAATGGCAGTGAAACTGGTAGGTTAGAAATCAAAGTCGTAACAGTAGGGAGAAGAAAGAGAAGGAACTTACGGGCTAGTTGTTGAACGATGATTTTATTTCACTTGGCCACTTGCCGATTTAGTACCGTATTTCAGTCTTCTCACATGACCTTGATTATAAACATTTCGTTGTTAGTTGTTCATATAAAATGCTACTGGGGTCTACCGAAGATGTTTGCCTGGTTCAGTCCTAAGGCCCATGTTCTTTTACCACTTGGAATACATGGAGACTAAGTGCATCTTTCAAAGGGTGGAAAGTAAGCCCGTGGCTCAGAGTGGAAGGTATAAGGGTTGCTTCTAAGAGGGTGTGTTAAACTCGGTCAGCTCCAGATTTTGATGACAGAGATGGGTAGAGACGTTTTGAGATACAGTTCATCCAGTGGTTGATGGATCAGTGTTGCATCTACGTTAACGAAGTCTGTAGTGTATTTCTGATTTTTGAGCCCGTGTACACCGGTTAGGTTCTGATAGACTAGAGGCTGGAGGTGTCTTCAGGATGCGAGGATAAAAAATGAAGTGCATTTTCTGTCAGATAAAAGATAATATTGCGACCTTGCGCCTTCGTCACCATGCCACGTTTACATAAGGCAATTTTTCTTCTGCAGAGAATGGAGAGTGCAGATCTATGAAATTCCCAGGTGTACGTACCACTCCGCTTCCCTTCTCAACTTTGACATTGACCTCAAGAGCTGAGACGACGTCGTTAAATAGCAGAAATATTACATATCCGTTACAATTTAGAAAATGTAACTGTGTGGAATATGCACTTAAGATTGAGTGAATGAGAATTGCAATACCGGTTTCTAGCCGGTTCAAAGTCTTGTTTTATTTTTTTACGTTTAGATGGTCTTTTAAAGAGGAGTCTGCTTATCTTGTCATTATTTCACCTTGAAATACATTTCTAATAGTATGTAGCAACTTCTCATTTCATAAATAATGCATGGAGCGACGACTTGGACAGTGTAGTCATGATTGTGTAGCAAAAACGCATGTGCTTGCAATATACAGTATGTGCGGCGTAAGGCAGGCAGTTTCGGAGTGCAAGACCTAGTAAAAGAGAAATTGTGAGACATGACAGTGTGCGTAGGGTTATAAGAAATATTTCGCCGATTTTAAGACGCCATATCATTACAATTGTTGTTGTTTGTTTGTTTATTTGTGTTTAAGGTCCCATCAACTACGAGGTCATTAGAGACCCGTCCACTGTATAGTTCTAATGCATTGACGGCACAGACACTACACTAATGCGACGATTATTGGGTATTAGCAGTACCCAGCTTTCCCGAGCGACCACCCATGTAAGTACTAACTGGGCTTGCGTTGCTTAACTTCAGTGATCAGACGAGAACTGGTGTGTCCAACGCAACTCGCCGCTCCCATATCATTACAAGACACATCCATATTGCGTAATATTTGTAAAGGAAACGTTCAAGAAAAGTTATGCATGACATATGGTGACCCGTCAGGTTTTAGGTGGAGGCACAATCGTCCACGGAGGTGCTGGCTAACCAATGTGACAGCATGCTTGAAGGCCCAAAGTACCCCTTCCATAGGGGGGGGGGGGAGTAACCCCGAAGAGTTATTAATGACCACTTTCTGCCATAACCCTCTTTTATATGGACACTGGATCTCTCACTAATAAAATACTTGTTTCTCGTTTCTCTCTCTCAAGCGACCCACATTAATAGCTCGGTGGAAGCTAGCAGGACATGCGAGAGCCCATGGTTCCAAGTTTCATCTTGGTCGAGTTGTAAGTCGTCGACACGTACACAAACTCTTCTACATGGAGTGAAATATACGTGTAGTTTGGCAAAATCCTCAGGTGTAAGAGCTCGTCCCCCTACCTCACTGGCATCGGTAAACGAAATTACATTTTCCTCCATGGAGAAAATAGGTCGACGTTATAATATGTAACGGTTTGAAGCGTTAAGTTGACAGATGATGGATGGCGTTAAGTTGACAGACCGAGAGATGGTCATGGTGTGTTTTCAGAGGTCAAATGGGTACCAAACCCTGCCATAAGTGGGATTAGGGTTATGGTCTTGATTGTACGGAGTGACATTCATCATCATCATACCCTTATCCCGCCTACGGCGGGGTCGGGTCTGCGCGTTCTAGCCCTCCAATCCCGTCTATACGGAGTGACATTCATTCACTATTAATTTTTTCCGTGACAACGTTATATTTTCTCACTATCTTTAGTAATAACTCGTCAACGTTGTTAAGATTCTAGTAAGTTTCAAGGGTATATAACTTTATAATCGAGCATGAAATATAAGTTTTGACAGTAACCTTTAGAAAGTTGCGCTTCTGACGCTGTGCCTGCGAAATGATGACGTCTGAGGCATGGGTATATTACAATATTTAACTGATGATTTTCTTGATATGATGGTGTTTTAAGAGGGAAAGTTGCTTTTAGGATACTTAATACACAGTTGTGCGTTGGGGTTGTCATTTAATAGCTACGCCAAGTGACTTTTAATTTAAAGATTGTCTTACTAGTTGTCACTGAATTTTAGAGGAGTTTAAGAATTCATTGCCATAGTAGTGGTAATGTCAGTGCTGCAAACACTAGTCTGAATCATAATGTAACGTTTTTCCTTTAAAAAATTTCCCTCAAAAATTGTCTACCCACGTCATTTCTATTACTCTATGAAACTGATATTGAGCCCATTTTTTCTATTTCTCCAATTTCTGCCCTATATGAGCTTATGAAATTAAGTTCCTTCTCAGAAATTGAACTCTGTACAGCACTTCTGTAGTTCTTGAAGCATATGACAACTCTGTGACACAATAATAATAATGAAAATGCTGCTTGTATATGAGCTCTTTCAGTCTCGCTGTCGAAAATTAGGACAGATGAAATGTAGATGATATATGCATGTGACCCAGCCAGTCGAATAAGTCGTTTGCAGTTAATTTTATGATGTGTCCGTGTGTTTACAAAAGAAATCCAAAATACTAGGACAGTGTTTTATTTTTTTGTACCCCTTTCTCTTATTTCTACACTCAGTTGGGAACTCTACTCGTTCTTCTGATAGATAATAGTGCTGTGATTCTAGTGACTGCACACATCTTTTATGAACAAATCCTCCAATTTTACGGCTTTTACCTTTGGGGAAGGTAAGGGGAAGGGGGTGATCTTCGGACTTAATATCTAATTTATATGTTTTAGGTTTCGTGGACCTGCAATCATCCATACTCGCGTGTACGGGACAACGGCTTTGTCTTCGAATTTGGTCAAGGGTAAACTTGGTATTACCCCTTGTTGTTTTTTTTAGTGCTTTAGGGCCCTTCAACTACAGTGGTCATCACACAGGGAGCGGCGAATTGCGTTGGACACACCAATTCCCGTCTGATCACTGAAGTTAAGCAGCGCAACCCCATCTAGTACTGACATGGGTGGCCGCTTGGGAAAACTGAGTACTGCTAATACCCGAAAATCGTCGCATTAGTTTAGTGTCTGTGCAGTCTCTGCATAAGAACTATGCTGTGGACGGGGCTCTAATGACCTTGTAGTTGAAGGGCCCTAAAACACCAACAAATAACAACATACAATGGTCATTAGGGCTCAGAAAGACAGTCATACCACGGTGGGGGTTATCCTTTTGAGCTATTAACGTTTGGTGCTGTAGAAATGTGGCAAACTTAGTATTACCCCCTTTGAAGGTTTGGTGCTGTAGAACTTTGGTTGGTTCTCCTGGTGGATTCCTAGGTGTGGAGAAGCCCCATGGGCGCATGGAGCATACCTGAGAGATTGCGGCCAATGCTCCGTCTGAAATGTAAAACGACCTGTCGAAATTCCTTATTATATAAGCTGTTTGGGTCCGCTAAATCCCCGTATAGGAGCCATGTATAGTGTAGTGTCTAGTTTCATGTGCTTAAAATCTTTTAGTTGTTTAGCTTGTTGACCTTTACAGATATTTCGACTTGTCTGAGGGTTTTTTAGGTGTTTCTTCCGCATTAGATTGCCCTTCTTTAGTCCTTGTTGTCGCAAGCTACTTTTACCCACACCCCTCCATTGTTATTTATCTTCCACTGGCAACTTCGTGAAATTTCTCTTCAATTTTTTTTTTGTCCTGACAAGGGGAACAAATGGAGAGGTAAAAGAGACTGCCAGGTGGTGTGAAGTCATTGACCTCTTCTAAGAGTCTTTCATCTGGCACATGCTTGAATTTGCACGAACTCGTCAACATTACTGATGTTTAACACGCGGCCGGCTCGTAAGACCCCAGAATCGCGACCCGATATAAAATTTCAATGAATTCTTTCAATTGCACATAGTAGACATGTTTATAACTTTTTAGTATGTAATTAAAGTTGCTAGAAGCAATTGATGTCCTTTTAAAACAAGGCAGTAAAGAGGAGAGCTTGTGTTTAGTTGCTATCTCAATACAGTACGGCATTTTTGGTTTTTCAGGGGCAGGCATATGATAAATGTGTGTCGAGGTATGGTGTTGACAAGGACAGAAAGGGTCAACAATGTGTTATGGGCAGCTAAGGAGTCTTGGACATTGCAAGGAATATAAAGTAGGCTGGAATGGTACGAGCTAGCGTGAGGATAGGATGAGCAGATTATTGATGCCTCATAAGAATGCAAATTGTTTTCTGACAGGATTGTGATTTTTTGTTGGAGGACGTCAAGGGCAAGATTTGTGGGGAGGTATCAAGGGCAAACAGAATTAAAAATGAATGCATTGAGGGTAGTTTAGGGGTAGGAAAACATAACGGGTATGTTATGAGAAGAGGGAATGAGGAGCTGGTTAGGTTTATCATAGGAATGCATGCGATAAGCTGTAGGCATGGGTATGCCTGTTCAAACGGGTTATTTGGCATGTAATGCCAATGATTGATGTGGGCAGGGAACAAAGGAGTATCCGTTGTCTGGACTCTGCCGTGGGCAATATAACTGTATGATGATGGTGATGATGAGGAGGCATGTGGTCAATCTGTCAGTTTATTTATAGCCAAATGACGTGCAGGGAGGTCAAGATTTTAAGAAGACTCTGGAATTACATTACTATAGACAGAATAATGTAAAACCTGGAGTTAGTACTTAGACCGGACCCTGACCTAGCCGACTGAGTGAATGACTTGATTACAGGTAAAAGTGAACGGAAGTGGCAGCAACTGCTGAGACGGGCCAGTCGGTGGTTGTCCACATCCCCACTACACTAGAGTGCTGTTCAGTGACTACCACGAGGAGGTACGAGTCTCGTGTTAATCTTTTTTTCTTTTTGTAAATATCAACTGGGGCCTTGCGCACAGTCAAGTTGCGTTGGACACACCAGTTCCCGTGAGATCACTGAAGTTAAGCATCGCAAGCCCACGTCAATACCAACTTGGGTGGTTGGTAAAGAATGATGGGTGCTGCAAATTAACCCTCTCCTTCGTCCTTTTCACCTACCTCCTCATCTCCCGCGGGCAGCCTCCTAAGGGTTCGTCCTGTTATGGCTGCCTGGCTTACTCCCCAACCCTCAAACGAATCCAGTGGCTGATGGGGTACTTTTTTTGTTGTTGTTTGTCACCCCTATCCTCAATTCTGATATTCTTTTTCCAATTTAATTTTTTGGAGGACAAATTGAAAGTCGCTGGCACTTAACAGATACAAATTTGAGTAATCAACTGATAACTTTTTATCACCTTTTATCGACTTGCATGCTGTAAAAAATCCCTTCATCGGAAAATGACATGGCCCAATTTTATTTCTCAAATTAGTTATTAATGGGTCGGGACAGTTACACTTGAGTTTGTTACTAAAAGGGGTGATGAGATGAATTTGATATTCGTTTATTGGATTTATTTTCATGATAGTGCAGAGACGTGAAGCCAAAATTGTAGTAGGGATGTGATAAATTTAGGGAGTTTTAACAACAACACCTTGTTAACAGACACGGTTTTTGTTATAATTTCGGATGAAGGGGAGGGGGAAAAACTGAAGCCAGTGAATTTTATTACCATTGTTGAATGTAGCAACAGTTTGTCAGCCACACGCCCAACACTTTCTTGAGGAAATTGATGACGGCGCTAAGCCAGCGAAATGCAACCGTTTTCACAATGGAAATTTTCACGCATTTTTTCCTCCTTAATCATTATACTGCTGTTAAATTTTATTTTGTCAACGAGGAGAGAAGACCCCCATCGCGGTGGCATAGTGGTTAGCACGCTCGGCAACTACGCCAAAAGTTCTAGGTTCGATACTGGACCGTGGTGGGTCGGCTTCTTTCGGGCGAGAGAGAAGCCGCGAGTGTGCCTTCTTTCGGATGAGAAGTAAAACCGAGGTCTCGTGTGGGTGTACGATGCCACTTGCACGTAAAAGAACCCTCTCTACTACGCAACGAGTAGATGGGGCACAATTCCCAGGTGTAAGAGCTCGGTGGAGTGTCCCAACCAACAGTACACCGACGATGAATAAGCACAGGGGTTGCAGCTTTGGTCGGCAACCGACTGTGGAAAAACATTGCAATAAATCGTCCTAGTGTCCATTCGGAAGGACAAGATGGGTATCCGACCCTGCCATAGGCTGGAAAAGGGGTAGGGGGTTACTTTGGTGCTATTACTCGCTTCCGATTTATAGTGGTGACAAGGGTCATCATGAGTTTCACGTATCCAGTTAGGATACGTTAGGATACGTTAAAATTTCCAGGTGTAGGAGGAGCTCGTCCCCTGGCATCGGTAGCATTCCCCAACGAACACTAGACCGACGATAAATAAAGTGTAGGGGTGCAGCTTTGACCGGCAACCGGCTGCAGAAGAAAAAAACTATGACCAATATATCACCCTGTGTCCATTCAGAGGGACAAATGGGTACCCGACCCTGCCATAGGCGGGAAAAGGGTTAGGAGTCGCAACGAGGAGAGAAATGAATCTTAAGGGCCCCATACACGATTGCTCCATTTGACTGAAAACCATTTGGATGGCGTCCGAATGAATGACGTCCAAAAATCAGCACAAACACCATCGCTCCATGCTGTTCATGCCATTTTGTTTTCAGTTTCGTTTAAATTGTGGTGAGAACAGCATGGATGAAGAAGAATTGCTACTTTTGGTGGCCGGGTACCAATCTCGTCCCTCTGAATGGATACAAGGGAGATATCAGTTTCAGTTTCCCCCCACACGATGGAGCGATCGTGTATGGGGGGGCCCTTAAATGACACTTCCGAAGGGAGCGGCTTATTGCGTTGGATTAGTTTCAAGGGTTGGGGAGTAAGCCAGGCAGCCATAACAGGACGAACCCTTAGGAGGTAGGTGAAAGGACGAAGGAGAGGGCTGATTTGCAGCACTCTACGTTCTTTACCAACCACCAAAGTTGGTATTGACGTGGGCTTGCGTTGTTCTCGTCTAATCGCTGAAGTTAAGCAAAGCAACCCCAGTTAGTACTGACATGGGTGGACGCTTGGGAAAACTGGGTACCGCTAAGACTCCCAAATCGTCACATTATGTAGTGTCTGTACAGACTCGGAGTGGACGGGGCTCTAATGACGTTGTAGTTGAAGGTCCCTAAAAACACCAACGAACGACACTTCCGAAAGAAAAAAAATATCCATACAATAAATTTAGTTCTTGATGTTGTTACACTATTGTGTATTTGAGTTAAAGAACTACTTAGATCTACAGAAGGTTGAGTTTCAAGTAGGACACTGAAGTTCACAAATTTTAACGTGATCTGGTTTCATATCGATAAAAGATTTGATGTTGTTATAAATGTACTCCATATTTAAAAACCTGTTGGAGAGTTTAATACAACACAGAGGTCAGTTTAAAACATGCTATTTCCTCATCCCCTCCTCGTTACTCGTGTCTCTGCGTGTCGGGCCCATCCAGTCGGTGTGTAGGAGGTTTTGCAAGAGCACTAGCACGATTTCCTCGTCAGTACTGCCACAATACTAGTCTTTTTTTCTCTGTGACCTGAACAGTTTTTGGTTATTTAACGTCTTCTTCTCTACTGCTGTAGGTTCCTCACCAGTCACCAGGGGTCGAACTCCTTACAACTTGAATTTTATCGATTTACACGTATATTTCACTCTTTGCAGGAAGGGTTCTTTTAATGTGCAGTGACCCCCAGACGTAATCAAGTGTGGCGTATCCCATCTGACGGGAAGCCCCTTTCACTGCTGCCCGAAAGAAGCTGCTCACCACAGGACAGGGTCTTACCTGCATCCAATGGGTCGAAAATAAATGGTTAAGCGCAGAAAAAGGAGGCTCCATTTGCCTTGAATTTCCGGCGGAAATAATGAATGAATCACTGAGTTTATTTTAATATTTCAAGAAAGGAAAGAGTTGACGCCCATCTCCGTTTTGTATTGTAAATTTTGTTTACTGATTTCTTATCACAGTAAGGAGGTCCTGAATGAAAATGACTGGGTGTTTCCAGTATGACATTTGTCTTTTGTATGCTGGACTCCTGGTAATGGCGTCCTGTCCTGAGAGTTGAATTGCTGGAGTTGCCTGGGGTTGCGTTGCTTAACTTCAGGGTTCGGACGAGAACTGGTGTATCTAATTCAATATAGCCCTCTCTTTCATTTAGTCATCTTTAGATTTTATTCGACATGGGTGTTGAAGTTTCTTGAACGGGGCTGTTCGCGACATTTCATGTTGGAAGATGGACTTTAGACCTCCCTGTATTAGTAAATCATTGGCCTTGATCAACGGCTAACTTACTTACTTCGCCAGTTAGGCTACCGAGGTCGAAATCAATTTTATGTACTGTAAAGCAAATCAACTCAACCCTTTTCCCGCCTATGGCAGGGTCGGGTAACCATCTTGTCCCTCTGGATGGACACAAGAACGAATATTGGACAGAGTTTTTCCACACCCGGTTGCTGACAAAAGCTGTAACCCCTATGTCTATTTATCGTCGGTCTATTGTTCGGTGGGGCATTCTACCGACGCCAAGGGGCGAACACCTACACCTGGAAATGTTGCCGCATCTATCCGTTGCATAGTAGAGAGGGTTCTTTGACGTGCAAGTGCCATCGTGCACCACACTGGACCTCGGTTTTTACTTTTGCATTCGAAAGGAGACACACTCGGGGCCTCTCTCTCTCGGCCGAAAGAAACCAACCCACCTCGGTTCAGTTGTTGTTGTTGTTTGTTGTTTTAGTGCCCGTCAACTGCAAGGTCATTAGAGCCCCGTCCACTGCGTAGTTCTGATGCAGAAACTGCACAGACACTACACTAATGCGACGATTTTTGGATACTAGCGGTACCCTGTTTTCCCAAGCGGCCACCCATCTCAGTACTAGCTGGGGTTGCGCTGCTTAACTTCAGTGATCAGACGAGAACTGGTGTGTCCAACGTAATAAGCCGCTCACCCCTCGGTCCAGTATCGAACCTAGAACTACTGACGCAGTTACCAAGCGGGTGACCTTTTATCTACTGTAAGTTTTATAATTACTTTCTTGACCTCGGTGGCTCGGAGAGAAACTTCGGGCAACAGAGCCCCTATGGGATGGGAGGATGTCATCTGAACGTGAAAGAACCCCTATTACACGGACCAAAATATACGGGAGCGGCGAGTTGCGTTGGACACACCAGTTCTCGTCTGATCACTGAAGTTAAATAATGCAAGCCCAGTTAGTACTGACATGGGTGGTCGCTCGGGAAAGCTGGGTACTGCTAATACCCAATAATCGTCGCATTAGTGTAGTGTCTGTGCAGTCTATGCATTGGACTGGTGTCTACTGACCTTGTAGTTGACGGGACCTTAAACAAACGACCAAAATATACGTGTAGTTCGGCCCCCTTTGGCGTCGGTGAGGAAAAAGTACCCCAACGATAATTGAACAGTGGGGGCTGCAGCATTAGGTTGGCAGCCGGCTGGGGGAAAATACCGTCCCCCGTAATTTTGCTATTGCTTTCTTCTCGGTTCGTTAGGGCTGTTGTGGTGTCCTGCTCGGAACCGTTTAGCACATTATTTCAGGCTTAGTCTTTTGTTATGCCATTAAGGCTTCAGTGGTTATTAGCGTGAGCCTGGGACACTTCTTGCACCGATGGTTTGTTGTGATATAGCAGATAGTATCTTCTATTGTTGTCTTCATGCTCCACAAATGCTTGTTAAAGTTACGTCATTGTACTGTTGCCTCGAAACGTTTAACTTCATTGATTTTTCTATCAGGTGCTAGCCCCCCCTGTCAACTGTGACATCCCATATTGTTGGAGTTACAAAATGGCATATTTATGCGTTTCCTGGCTGCTTATGTTTCATGGCAACTCTGAAATTGATTCACTGTACTGGTTTCACAGCGAATCCTAATTTAGATATAGGAAGTCATTGCAGTGCCCGGTTGAATTAGGTAACTGGTACTTGATGTTGGTTATAATTTCTTGTACAAACCACAAGTTACTTTACTTTTGAAGTTCTTACCTACATATTTCCATGACCTTGGTCTCTCTCTCTCTCTCTCTCTCTCTCTCTCTCTCTCTCTTTTTCCGATTCCTGTATTTCAGAGTTGTTTAGAAGCGAGGGTCAACACAGATTTTATTGAAGCTACAGTAGCAACAATAACGTGACTTCCTGGTAAATGGTGAGTTTGTTGAAAATGACTGCTGTTTCTTGTCGTATGTGATTCATAGTAGTTCAGGTTCTTCAAATCTGACGTTTCCTAAAGCAGGTGGCATCTGTCAAACATGCCCGTTACCAGCACTTCTCATACTTGCTTGGCTTATAGTCATTAACGAAGGGGGAAGTAGACAAATTCTAGTGAATTCCGTTATTTGTGAATTACCCCCATCAGTTGCCGTTTCATGTCAAATGTCTTGATTGTTGTTGTTGTTTGTTGGTGTTTCAGGGCCCTTCAACTACAAGGTCATTAGAGCCCCGTCCACAGCATAGTTCTTATGCAGAGACTGCACAGACACTACACTAGTGCGACGATTTTTGGGTATTACCAGTACCCAGTTTTCCCAAGCGGCCACCCATGTCAGTACTAGCTGGGGTTGCGCTGCTTAACTTCAGTTATCAGACGAGAACTGGTGTGTCCAACGGAGATGGGAGATTATGATATTCCTAAAGGAGATGGGAAGCGACCTGAGAGCAAGAGCACAGAAGGATATACATTGCAAAGCTCATCCAAGATGTTCAGCCATGAGTCGGGAGGAGGCACGGGAAACGTGGGCACTGTCACCCAATTCCTAAGTAAGCATGGGTACCTCCACGCCTACCGAAACAGGGTGGGAAGAAAGGACTCTCCAGAATGCCTGTACCCATGTCCAGGGACGGATGACGTTTCTTTTTCTGTAGCAGATGGATCATACATAGAGATACTGTAGAAGAGGAAGGGGGTCAAACGTGATTATGGTTAGACCTGTGGTGAAAATTTTGTCCCGTTGAAGAATATAGTACCTTAATTTGAACTACGAATTCAAACTTCTCCCTGTGGGACCTGGCCAAAGTGTACCCATGACAGGAGTGTAGCACACTTATAATAGTTGAATTTATATAGATATAGTAGGCCCTACATATACAGTATGTTAACGTTTGTCTAGAATCAAGCTGCCTTATTAATTCTTGTACCCAACACAGAGGTGCAAAAGCAACTCCTAGTCATTTCCCCGCCTATGGCAGGGTCGGGTATCCATCTTGCCCCTCTGAATGGATACAAGGGTGATATGTATTTGAGTTTTTTTTCTCCACCTGTTGCCGACCAAAGCTGTAATCCCTATGCTTATTTATTGTTGGTCTACTGTTCGTCGGGGCACACCTCCGACGCCAAGGGGGGGGGGGGGCGAGCTCCTACGCATGGAAATTTTGCTACATTTACCCGTTGCGTAGTAGAGTGGGTTCTTTTACAGTAAGTGCAAATGCCATCGTACACCACACGAGACCTCGATTTTACTTGTCATTCGAAAGAAGGTGCACTCGGGGCATCTCTCTGGCCTGACAGAAACCAACCCACCTCGGTCCATTTTCGAACCTAGATTTATTGGCACAGTTGCCGATCGTGCTACCCACTGCTCCACCAAGGCGGGTGTGCTTGGAAATACTATAGAAACTAAATTTATTTTGACGAATCTCTAAACGATTTGTTAATTTCGGGACGCATATCCATGCGGGACACTGAGCTGGAATCCGGGACTACCGTGGAAAATCGGAGACGAATGGTCACCCTAGTTTAGCTTCAATGTTCTGTTGCGGACATGCATGTCAGAGGCTAGACCTAAAACTTGAAAGACGTCTGAGAGTGCAATTGGCTTGTTGTAGAAGGATCTTTGCACTACAGAGTTAAGGTTTTGTTGATGTCAGAACGCTGCTGTGTGTCAAAGGTTATTTAATCGATATTTTCATCGTCACCATCACGTTGGTGGTGTCCTTCGGGGGTTTCATAATGAGTCTACTATTTTAAATCGCGTGAACATCCGCAACCCTACAAATGATTAACATGAATTATCTGTTGTCTCGTGATTCTGAGCTGGACTCGGAGGCTCTTAAACAAACAGGATGACGACAATTGGGGAACCGAGCCACGATGGGTGTGTTTTACGTGGTAAAATTTGTCAAATTTTCTACAAACAAAAACTTTTGTTATTCTAATGAAACCTTTTACCACTATTTTTCAATAATAGCTTGTTGATGTTATTCATTATTTATGTTGAATATTTAGTAACTTTTCTGTTAAACAGGTTTCCGTGGAGTGCCTGTTAATGGCCGGAATGATCCCATGAATGTAATGAGCAACATCTTTCGGGTGGGCGACTCGTGATCTCCCCGCTCTCTCTCCCCCACCTTTTGTTGGTGAAACGGTTTGTTATTAACAACTGCCTGTTGGTTCTTATTGCAGGCCATTGTCATACCTGTTTAAAAACAACCTTCACTACACTGTTATTGGTGCAGGTTATGTTTTAATTCTTTTTATAGTTTGTTGTTTTATTCAGGTTTTATTTACCACCGTAGAGGACCTTCCAGGTACTTAAAAATAATTGCCGGTCAGATGACCTTTTGGAAAATTCCGTAATAAGGCGGAGGGGTCCACTTGCGGCTTCCTTATATGCGACTAGGTAGATTACTTTCTCTCTTAAAACTCATTATCATCACTACCCGTTGTTGTCGCATTCAGACGCGAGCGAGCTGTTGAACGGTATTTTTAGGCAGCCGGCTGCCAAGGTTCAGCACTATGTCCATCCATACCTTTTCATTCTGACTATGGACGGACGAGCTGCTGATGGGAGTAGGAGGTAGAGTACTTAGGATCAATATTCCAAAGCGATAGGGAGATAGACTCGGATGGGATCCATAGTATCAATGGGGAATGGTTGAAGTGGATACGAGAGAGTGGAGTCCTGCGTGATAGGAGGGTCCCAATCAAGTTGAAAGGGAAGTTTTACAGGGTAGTGGTTAGGCCCGCTGTGCTATCTGGATTGTTGTTGTTTGTTGGAGTTTAAGGTCCCGTCAACTACAAGGTCATTAGAGACCCGTCCACTGTATAGTTCTAATGCATATACTGCACAGACACTACACTAATGCGACGATTATTGGGTATTAGCAGTACCCAGCTTTCCCGAGCGACCACCCATGTCAGTGCTAACTGGGCTTGCGTTGCTTAACTTCAGTGATCAGACGAGAACTGGTGTGTCCAACGCAACTCGCCGCTCCCGTGTTATCTGGATCAGAGTGCAGTACAGTGAGGAAGAGCCCATGTCAACAGAATGGTTGCACCATTTGGTTTGCAGTCCATGTGTCCCAATGAGACAAAAATGTGTACCCGACGCTGCCATAAGCGGGGAAAGCTCCAAAATCTTGTCCTGGGGCTCTACTGAATAATGCGTCACAATCAACGTTTAAATTTCTTAACCATCAATTCCCTAAAAATTTTGAAGTTATTTTTTATTTCTGTTGGGGAAATTCTCTTTTAGTTTCTCTTAACGACCTGCTCCATTTTCTGAGGTTATGTTCTTAAATAATCTATCACTGGGGTCAAATATTTAATGACCCGTTAACATTATTTCAATAGCATGGACCCTTGATATAGCCTCCTTGTACAACCTAATGTCCGAAGTAGTGTAGTGTGGTCAAGCCAACTAGCAATGTCAAATGATGAACATTTCTGCAAAGGGAGCGAAGTAGTTCTCCCGGGGTTGAAGGGCAACTCACTAAAAGATCGTGCCCTTAGGTTCGCCTCTCCTACAACTAGAAATTTTTTCCCGAATTTTCCCTTCATGTACTAAGCCAACTATGAGTAAAAAACACTTAGGGGCTCTAAAGAACAAGTACAGAAGCGCCTAAACGATATTAGAGGAGCCATAGAAAAGGGAGGGCTAACGATAAACATGAAGAAGACGGAGTATCTAGCTTTCAATTGGGAAGGATAGAAAAATAATGGTGACATACTCTAGGGGGAACTAGCCCGCCGCGGTGGCGTAGTGGTTGGCACGCTCGGCAACTGCATCAGTAGTTCTGGGTTCGATACTGGACCGAGGTGGGTTGGCTTCTTTCGGGCGACCGAGAGAGGCTGCGAGTGTGAGTTCTTTCGGATGAGAAGTAAAACCGAGGTCCCGTGTTGGTGGACGATATCACCTACACTTAAAAGAACCCTCCCTACTAGGCAACGGGTAGATGAGGCAAAAATTACCAGGTGTAGGACGCCCCCCCCCCCGGCGTCGGTAGAATTCCCCAACGAACACTAGACCGACGATAAATGATGGCCGGCAACCGGCTGCAGAAAATCTATGACCAATATATCGCTCGTGTGTCCATTCAGAGGGACAAGATGGGTACCCGACCCTACCATAGGCGGGAAAAGGGTTAGGAGTTGCTTTTGTACTCTAAGGGGGAACTGGTGAAGAAGGTGCAAGAGGTAAAGTACTTAGGATCAACGTCCCAAAGCAATGGGGACATAGACGCGGATGTTGCTCATAGAATGAATGGGGGTGCTTGAAGTGGAGACAGGCAAGTGGAGTTCTGTGTGATTGGAGGGTCCCAGTCAAGTTGAAAGGGAAGTTTTACAGGGGGTGACCGAAGCAGACGTGGGAGCAAGTAGTCCGTAAGGATATCGTAGTGTGTGGGGTGGACGGGGACCTGGTGGGAGATAGGCAGGAGTGGAGGGCTAGAACCCGCAGACCCGACCCTGCCATAGGTGAGATAAGGGTATGGTGATGTACTAAGCCAGGTATGACGTATGGATCAGAGTGATGGGCAATGAGGGCCTCGAAAGTAGAATGCAAGTAGCTGAAATGTGAATGGTGCGGACCATGGGTGGGTTGTCGAGAGAAGGCAGACGTGAGAGCAGGTTGTACGAAGGGATATGATGGTGTGCGAAGTGGATGGGAATCTAGTGGGAGATGGGCGGGATTGGAGGGTCAGAACTCGACCCTGTCCCAGACGGAATAAAGCGATGATGTAGTAAGGCCTCTTTTACGTGTAGTGGTTATAACGTACACCCCACTCGGAATAATGACTTTCTTTGCGACGGAAAGCGAACTAGGGAGCTTCTCCTCTGGTTAGAATCGGGTACCATCTACGCTGACTAAGATTGATCCTGAGACTTTGGATTTACAAAGTCAAGTACAACGCAACCCGAGATAGTACTGGCATGGGTGACCGCTTGGCAACACTGGGTACTGGACGGAAACTACGCTAACGAAACAAGTCAACTACGCTAACCACTGAACCTTCCGACGCAGACTATATGCAGTAGTTATGATTACAGTGTAAAAATCCGGTTTCTGTAGGCTTGTATTGGTTGACGCTGTTTCGATGTGAAAGGCCCTTCGTCCACCGGCGCAACGCGATTGCAATCCGACTCGAAAAAATATCGTTTTAGCGTTGGATGGGAGTCGATTCCCAGTCGGACCCTTGCTGTTGTGTAGTTGCTCGTCCACCTAGACGACTGCAACGCAACTTGCAATCGACTGGCAAACGACCAACTGTAAAACGACTGGCGTATCAGTTGCATGGCCGACGCTTGTGCGACTTTTTTCAAGTTTTTATTGTCAACGCTAGTACAGCAACGCAGCAAAGAACGCTATCAATACACACCATTTCAATATACACATGCTTGGTCCAATTGCAAAGAACCAGTGGTGTCACAAGGGGTCTGCGTGGGGGGGGTGGTCCGCACCGGGTGACACCACTCACACCAAGACAAATGGGTGACACCAAAGCAGAAGAAGCAGCTTTTTTCCAGGAGAGGAAGTGACACCATGGCGTCCCCGCACCGGGTGACGCCAACCCTAGCGACGCCACTGCAAAGAACGCTTTATTTTTCAAAGAGCCTTGAATAAAAACACTTGTCATCACACTTGTCCATATGCAACAACAACATTACAATAACTAACTACACGGTTTGCCATTGTGGACGAGACTGACGAAAAAAAAAGTTGCAAGAGAGTTGCGCCGGTGGACGAAGGGATGTGCAACGCAACTGCCATAAACGCGTTGGGTTGCAGTTGCGTTGCGTTGCGCCGGTGGACGAAGGGCCAAACTGTAATCGAGATCGATGAAACGATTGGATGTAATTGCATTGTAGTTCATATCAGAGTAGACTTGGTCTCTGTTGCCAAGTTTTTTAATTATCAAATGTTAACTTTGAGCTTCTTCATGTCAAGCTGAATGCCAGAACTGATGTAAGCGCTTTATTTTTAATACTTTTGATGCAAACACTGTTGCCCGCATGCGGTCTGGAATATATCTGCTGCTTACTGTCATCGTGCAATAGGTTAGACCAGGGGTTAGACACCATGCAATATTATAACCAACAAAAGCATTAATTTACTTCCCAAAATTTCTATTTTGGATGTATAATGCGGTGTTGGAAGAGCGGCGAGTTGCATTGGACACACCGGTTCTCGTCTGATCACTGAAGTTAAGCAATGCAAGCCCAGTTAGTACTGACATGGGTGGTCGCTCGGGAAAGCTGGGTACTGCTAATACCCAATAATCGTCGCATTAGTGTAGTGTCTGTGCCGACTATGCACTAGAACTATGCAGTGGACGGGTCTCTAATGACCTTGTAGTTGACGAGACCTTAAACACCAACAAACCAAGCGGTGTTGGAACACGTGTGGGGTAGGTCGGCATGCCCCCACAAACAATAAAGCAGGTTCCTGCAGGTTCCAAACGCCTGGCTGGGGTGCCCTCAGTCAAAGCATGTTCAGTGGACCCGCAGACCCCGACCCTGCCACTGGCTGGATAAGGGTATGATGATGATGGTGATGATTTAAACACTGTTGAGTTCTTTGTTTGCAGGTTCAATCCTTGCCTAGGCCAATGGTTTCTTTGAGGCGAACGGGGTGAATCTCTAAGTGCGCTTTAGAATCGTGGAGCATAGTGGGGTTTGCATTACAAAAGAGAAGGGTGTAAACGTGGTAAGGTAGGAAACTTGCCTAACTCTGACGTCTGTAAATGACCTTCAAGGCAACGGGGCAGACGTTAAATATGTGTTTACTCCAAGAAAATGAAAAAGTAACCATGACTTTCTTTTTTGTTTACGTAGTAGGATCATTAAATTTAGTTTGCAAACAACATCGGGGAAGTTGTTACAGATTTAGGAATGGAAACTTCCAGGTGGGCTCGGCTGTCTTAAAAATATCAGTCAGTTGGTCAAAATTAATTATTTATTTAAATATTGATAACTCTTTCATTTCGTTTCCTGAAGGCATCGCAATTTAATCGTTATTATGTGGAGCAAATTTTATTATTTTCGAAAGATGCAGTTTTTTCGGTGATTGAGCTCCTGCTTTGTAATTTTGTTTTTACTGTTTATCGATTTTAGTTTATCAGAAGTCCTTGGAAGTTATCACTGGCTTCTAACTGTCGTTTTCTTCCCGTGACAGTCAGGATCTAGAAGCAGACGTGTAAAAGAGCCTGAAACAGGAGTTAGGGTCCTGGCCAAACTCGATCCGTCAATCCGTTAATCGACCCGCCGTGGTGGCGTAGTGGTTAGCACGCTCGGCAACTACGCCAGTAGTTCTAGGTTCGATACTGGGCCTTGGTGGGTCGGCTCCTTTCGGGCGAGAGAGAAGCCGTGAGTGTGCCTTCTTTCGGATGAGAAGTAAAACCGAGGTCCCGTGTGGGTGTACGATGGCACTTGCACGTAAAAGAACCCTCTGTACTACGCAACGGGTAGATGAGGCAAAATTTCCAGGTGTAGGAGCTCGCCCCCCCTGGCGTCGTATAGCATTCCCCAACGAACACTAGACCGACGATAAATAAGCGTAGGGGGTGCAGCTTTGGCCGGCAACCGGCTGCAGAAAAAACTATGACCAATATGTCACTCTGTGTCCATTCAGAGGGACAACGGAAACCCATGTGACATTGTTTGTGTGGATGTCTGGAAGTATAAAGTCCAGTTGCAATTCAACTTCATGTATTGATTCTACGCGATACTGCGGATACGCGATACGCGATACTACGGATACCAGTACAGTACTTTGTTTTATTTCTTATCAGAGATGTTGACGTCAACCTGGGGTCGAACCTGTGTGCCTTAAACTCGTATGCACACACTATAAATTAAGATATCGAACCCGTTAAACATTTACCGGTAAATCGTCTACCTTGCATCATCATAATCATACTCTTATCCTGTCTGTGGCAGGGTCGGGTCTTCGGGTTCTAGCCCTTCACTCCAGTCTATCTCCCACCAGGTCTCCATCCATCCCACACGCTACCTTATCCTTATGGACACCCTGCTCCCACGTCTGCTTCGGTGCTTCCAACCACCTGCATTCCTGGACCTAACGAGCTTCTCCTCCCCTCTTTTCATTACGTGTCCATTCTACCTCAACCTACTCTCCCTCATTTTTTCTGCGATGTCCCCTACCCCCAGGCTACCTTTAATACACTCATCCCTAAAAATTGTCTAACGCTCAGACTAATTCTCAGACTCTTTACGAATTCATGTTTATTGTCCTAAATGGGAGAAGTCTGTCTAGGAGTTTTTTTTTTTTATTTTTGTTGTTTGGTGTCCTGAGATGGTGGGCTGGTGTAATTATCAGCGATATGCTGTGGTCAATAAACATGTTGAGCTAAAAATAAACTTTTTGAAGTTGTTAGGGATAATTTAAGCTTGCTCTTTATACCCTACTTCACCTCGCACACTAACAGGTTTTGACATCGGTCACCCTTTGTTTTGATACCGTACTTTAATGTTTGAATACTAATTATTAAACTGTAAAAACACAGATAAGAAGCTGACGCAGAACTTGCGTCAATTTAGCATCCCTGACTTTTGTAATGTTGTTTATCTCCAGAGTTTTAATCTTTGGACGAGTATTTTTTGTTTTTCGTTTGTTTACATTTCAGAAATGGTGGACCTGCAAACAAAAATATATTTGTTGTAGAATAAATCTACATACATTAAACTAGAGTTAACTGTATAGGTTAGTAAAGTCTTGGGAGTGTCTAGCCTTTGGTTTTGGGCAAATAGCTAGTTCATACACCCCTGTAATTAGAAAGAGTTATCAGCATTTGCCCCTCCCCCCCGGACAACCTCTCCACCCTTCGTCTCCTTGCCCCGTTTTACCATCGGCTCTCAGGTCCGTTTTGGTTTTTCCCTACTCCTGGTGGGGAGCGGCTGTATTGTGTTGGACACAATACAGTTGGACTTGATCACTGAAGTTGAGCAACGCAACCCCTGTTAGTACTAACACGGGTGGCCGCTTGGGAACACTGGGTACCGCTTATACCGGCATCAACATAGTGTCTGTGCAGTCTCTGCATTATAAGTATGCAGTGGACGGGGCTGTATTGACCATTGTAGTTGATGGGCCCTGGGCCCTAAACCACCGACAAAATAAGCAAATGCAGGAAGACGAGTTAATCCTCTACCCTGCTAAAGTTCAGGCAGATTAGGTGAAGATCCCAGCTATGGAGACACGATTTTTTTCCCCTCAGTGGCGCCTTGAAGGACAATTTGTTGTAGGCTATCTAGTGCAGTCCTTGTGTCCTTATCCTTGTACGGTAGCCCTTTTCATATTGCGCTGGGTTCAACTCTGGAGGGTGCAGCTTTTGTAAATTTTCTGCCAAATCGTACGTAAGTCGAGGAAGTTGGGAATTGCTGTTGTGCAGGATGAGGCATGGGTGGCAGACAATGATGTTTCTGTACTGTGTACATTCTGAATTTCCAAGATTGTGTTGAGTGCCAGCAGATTGCATCTGGCCTAGTACTTCTTTGTCTGGTATATTGTCTGTGATGACCCTGCCTTTCCTAACAGTGCTGACATGCTGACTTTCTTTATTTATCAATGACGCATGTAGAGCATAAGTGTTAACTGATCCCATCTCATTATACTGTTGACATCGTCAGTGATATTCATTTTTTATTTTTAGCATATCCCATGCAAATTAATATTGATCCTTTGTTGTACTTCTTCGAAACCTGCCCTGGAGGTTGCGTGCTCTATTACTGCCTCAGTGGTTTTAGGTTCGATACAGGCTCAAAGTGGGTTGACTTCTTTTGGCCGAGAGAGAGGCCCCCGACTGCTCCTTCCGTCGGGTGAGAAGTAAAACCGTAGGAGTTGGAGGCTGCCCTCTGGGTCGGTGGAGTGTCCCTGTTGGGCTGTGAGGAAGAGCCACGTCAATGGAATGCCAGTAGCCGAGATGCAAATGCTGCGGTACACGAATCATATGTCAAGGCGGTATGGACACGTAATGCGAAGAGGGGTGGAGGAGCTGGTTAGGTCAATTACAGAAATGCAAGTGGTTGGAAGCACTCTGGGCAGGAGGAGACCAAAGCAGACGTCGGAGCTGGTTGTCCGTAAGGCAAGGCGCAAAATGAGACGCAGGTCGACCTTCTGCCGAAATTCTGCTAGCACGCAATCACCGCACATTGAATCGCAGTTATTCACCATACTTGCATCAAATAACAAGAGAACTCTGCTTCGCACCGCTTTTTGCTATTGTCTCGCCAACTTCACGCAGGAAACTGCGGCTTTGGCACTGCGCTCCGCAGGGTCACGTGGAGCAGGCACTGAGTCACGTCACCCTGCAACTTAACATGCGCAACTACATACTATCATGTGAGCCGCAGAATTTTATAGTGAGTCACCCTGCGTCACCTGTGGAGACTGCGTCTCATTTTGCGCTGGGCTTTAAGATATGGTAGTGTGGTGGGGTGGACATGGACCTGGTGGAAGATGGACGGGAGTGGATGGGTAGAACCCACAGACCCGACCCTGTCATAGACGGAGTAAGGGTATGATGATGATGATGATGATGATGTACTTATTCGTACTTTGTCGTGCTCTCGTCTTCATTGCCACAGGATAGCTGTAATATCTCCGTTCTTTATGGGCCAAGCAGGCACCTTGTAACCTACTGTGGGGATGTCAAAAAAAAAGGCATCTGCCTGATGTGCAAAGCGGACGGAGTTCAATTCCGAGGTTGTGGAGTCATGTTTATACTTCCGCCACAACAGGTCTTCTTCTCTTCCTTATTGGTTCCGTGAAGGATGTCAGCCTTTTGTGCCCAATATAGAGTGGTGGTGAAAATTTGGTCACAAGCCTTCTGTCGACTGGAAACCTCTGGTTCGCAGGTGAATTACTGTTAAATGAGGGCCGTCGTGTTTTCCTTGGTTGTTAAAGTGTAATTGAGTGCGACATATAAATTGTCACGCGTCTGTTATATAACAGATCAGAATTGTAAACTATTGCGCGACAGTGTTAACTGAACTGGATTCAATAATCATCATGTCTCATTGTCTTTGTGACTAATTCTGACCTCAATACAAAGGTTTGTGTTTTATTTCATCTTGAACATTAGGTGTATATGCAAAATGGAAGCAGGGGGATTGTTTTAAGTCTCATTGAAGTGTGTTGCCCTTAAAAAGCAGTGTTTCTTAAAATAGATCTCACTACTTCATGACCTCGAAAGTGAAATGATGTGGGGAAACAGTTTCATCCACTTCTAAAGATTTGGTGGCATTTGTGGTAATTTGCAACTACTGGTATGGCAGTGTAAAGTCATAAACTACTCTTCCGGGCTCTTTTCACGTGTTGCTGCTCCTCTCCTTCCATTGATCTTTATTTGTTATGTCATAGGTGTAGGATACGTTCAAAACGAAGTTAACAACTAAGAAATGTATATTGTATTTGTCAAATAGTGCATGACTTGTCATATTGGACTTTTTTTTAACGTAATCTTCTTCGCTGATATGTGGTAGTCCAACATAACAACTTGGTGCTATTTGGTCTTGTGAAAACTTTCTAAAAGTAAAGTTATTAACAGTCGATGTAATCTGCAGGTAGGAAGTGTCTGTGAATTATCACCTACGTACTCTTGCAATTTCTTCTGTTTGCGCTATTCCTTTGAAAAAATCCTTGAATTCAAAGTTTGAATGGTCGAGTATTTCGTGAAAGTGGCCTTGTTTCATTTTCTTCTTGTTAACTCTTAGTGGTTTCTAAAATTATCTCATCATTAGGCTCTTCATTCTGTCCTTTCTCCTACCAGGTCCTCATCCACCTCACATATTACCATGCGCCCATACTACTTCGGTGTATTTTACTATTTTCTAAATGTCTCACTCTCAAACTACCCCGAAGATAAGCACTCCTAATTCAAATATGCCCTTAGACTGCAAACCCTACCCTATTTTACAAGGACGCTTGACTTGTTCCCCTTTCACTTTATTACTTGTAGGAAAGTTGCACTGATTCTCCACTGCTTCAAAGTTTTCCCTGTTAAGGTTCCTGTCTTAAATTTAAAGTGTTCCTCTGGACTCGCGAGAATGTTAAACTGGTTTCCTGTAGGGGCTTCCAACCAACCACACTGTCCCAATTTAAAATTCGAAGGGTTGACTACTATCCATTTTATGCCCTTCGCTATTCCTTATCAGGGCCATTCTGTCACCATTGATTTGGCCTGTACCCATATCATATTCATTGTCGTTCAGCGTGAAAGCCACTCTGTTGACATTTGGCCCACTAGCATATATTTATCACAGTGGACCCTTTGTGCACATTACGGTGGGCCTTGCCGGGTATACAGTGTCAAGCTTTTTGTTACTCTTGGGTCATGCGACCCACATGAATTTTACTTGTCGAGAAATTTCACCCGTGGGTGAAATAAGTTCCTTGACATCTCTGCCCTAGAGTCTAATGCTACCTGCCCAATGAAGAGGTAAGTTGATTGTCCCTCCTTGGAGAAGGAACAGTGTCTTCACTAAAAACCTACACCTGTCAAAAGAATTGCAATTGGGTAGGATTGTAGATTCTATTTATGGTTGACCAATCTACGTTACTGGTTTTAACATTTCCTAGGGCATTTAAATGTCTTTCCCTGACGTGAAAAGGTTGGTGCTTCGCCGGCATTTTTACACTTTCATCGATTAGGTTGTAAGACTCTTTCATCGGTTCTTCACTATTTTATTATCTAAATCTTAATTCTAATCATTTTTGAATTTTAGATATAAAGATGCCTGATCAGGACGCTGTAAACGATTTCGCCCAATCGCTTCTGGACATGCAGCCGTTTGTTGTTCCTAAAAATGCTGTCATAGTAAAAGATGTGGACAAAGGGTACAGAGTACGTACCTCCGTTTTCCCCGTGCTGAAAGGATTGAACATGACAGTTCCTCAAGGGACAATGTAAGATTTGTATTTTAATTCGGCAGCACTTATGTAGGTAATTAAAGGAGGATATTTTTTGTTAAAAATGCAAATTGTTGTTGTTACAGATATGGTCTTTTGGGTCCAAGTGGTTGCGGAAAGACAACTTTATTAAAATGTATCGTTGGTCGTCTTTCTGTCAAGCACGGGTCAATTTCAGTGTTTGGGACACCTGCAAACATTTATGGGTATGAATGTCGTACTGCTAAACCAAAGATAGGGTACATGCCCCAGGTAGGTAAACATTAATTCGTCAAGCCCTAATGTAATTACGATCTTTGCCCCAATCACTGGAAGATTGGGCCATTGCAGGGCTCAAGTTTAGCATTTTAAATCTAAATACATTTTTTTTTTCATCACAGGACTTTGCTTTAAATGACGAACTAACAGTGAACGAAACATTGAAGTTATATGGAAGACTCTCTGGAATGGCTGCAAAAGACATTGAAGAAAGATCAAAATTTTTAATTAATTTTCTTAACATGACATACAGCCGTAAATGTATTAATAAATTAAGGTAAGATAAAATACTTCTTACTATTTTAATTAACAAAACAGTGGCCAAAAGTTTTCTTTTTTTTTTCTATTGCAGTGGAGGTCAGAAAAGAAGGGTCTCGTTTGCTGTAGCTTTGCTCCATGAGCCAGAATTACTTATCCTGGATGAGCCTACTGTCGGCGTGGATCCAGTATTAAGACAGAGGTAACTTTTAAACATAATTGTATTTATTATGGAAAATATTCAAAAACTAATTCAGGGTTTTTCGTACAGAAATAGTTATGGAATTGATCTGTTGTAACCCCTTTCATCTTAATTTTTGATATTTTATAGCATCTGGGATTATTTATATACGTTAGTAAACAACACCAACGCCACCGTCATAATCACAACTCATTACATTGAAGAAGCGAGAATGGCACATAATGTGAGTATATAGACCTTCTGTCAACTATCTTTTCTTTGTGAGAGTGAAACTACACATTTGGGGGCTACAAATGTTTGCATTTCGTAGATTTTGTTTGTTTCGCTGTTATTTTCGGGTCCTTCAACTACAAAGGTCATTAGAGCCCCGTCCACTGCGTAGTTCTAATGCAGAGACTGCACAGACACTACGCTGATGCGACGATTTTGGAGTAATAGCAGTACCCAGTTTTCCCAAGCCGCCATCCATGTTAGTACTAGCCCGGTGTTGGGATCCTTAACTTTAGTGATCAGGCGAGAACTGGTGTGTCCAAACAGGAAACTGCTCCCTGCATTTCTTAGAGAACTTATGCTTCAGTGTTATCCACTATTTTTAAATTATGCTTAAATAGTTGGGTGTCAAATGAAGCAAATAATAATTAGCGAAATCCTATTACAGATATTGTATTGAATTGTTCATGCAATCAGTCGGATTTTCGCACAGTACTGCCTTATTGCACAGCAGAATTCCGATGATTGGGAAAATTGACTAGATAATAACCTGGTGTGCAGAAAGTCAGAGTTCAATTCCCAGTCTTGGAGGCAGGAATTAATGGTGCTACCACCACTGTTTTTACTCTTCATTGTCTTCCTTATTGTTACATCGACGGATGTTTGTCTTTTGTGTCCAATATAAGAAAAAGTCCTGGAATTATAAAATGCATGCAATGTTTTCTGTTATTATATGAAATTTCCTGTAAATAACACTCTTCAATTTATATTTTGATAATAAAAAAAGGTTGGACTTATGTTAAACGGAACAATGCTGGCTGAATCACCACCGGAACGATTAATCCAACAACAAAATTGCACGACTTTGGAAGAAGTTTTCTTGAAGTTGTGCTTGATTAGAAAAGATCTTTCAGAGGATCCTGATGAAAATGAGAATGAAAGTCAAATGTTCAAAAGCAAAACTAGACAATTACCAGCATGTGAAACTCCTCTCAACTCAGAGGAAAAGCCATTGAAATCTTCGAAAGATTCAGAGACTGTGATTGAAACGACTGAGATGAAAAACGGCGATATATCTACCATTAAAGAAAATGACAAGAAAGATGTTGTAGAGAATGGTGTAGATGTTGATATATCTTACAAGAATTTAGCTCCAAAAGAGCGATCAGTAGTGCCCAGCCCATCATCAAAGCACTACCTGGAACTACCAAAATTCAGCCGAATATATGCTCTATTTTTGAAAAATATCTTCTTTTCTGTGAGGCATCCTGGGTGAGTGATATAGTTATCCAATCATTTTATTTATTAATGGCTATCTCACGTTTAATGGTTATTTTATTAATGATTTTCGTAAATTTCAGTTCTGTTATACTGGAATTTTTTCTTCCTGCTGCAATTATGGTAATCTTTTCTTTGGCTGTGGGGAAACCTCTGTTTGGCTTGCCCCTTGCAGTGGTCAACCATGACAGTCAAGATATGGGTGGAAATTATCTTAAGTATATAAATACAAAAACTATTATTCAGGTAAGCGCCTTGGAGTTTTGAACTGTTATGTGCACTTGCCTGAAAGCCACTAATCCTGACATATTCGTATTTTGATATTTGAATAGGTGCCGTATGATAATTATCAGACAGCTTTCGATGACGCCAAAAATGGTGTAACTTGGGGGGTTGTTTATATTAATCACAATTTTACAGACTCCATAATAAGTAGGTGAGTTTAAATCCTGGTGGCCAGCTTTATTATCTTAATTTTTTTTTTACTTTGGATGGCAGACGTATAACTACCGTAATTTGTTTTGCACTTCAGGTTCACGCATGCAGGTTTAGCTGATAATGCGACCTTAGAGCAAGGAGCAATAGATGTTGCTTTGGATTCAAGCAGTACGTACCTAATTTGGGCGGAATCCCTTTGCTCTAATTTTGGCAATTCTTCCCTATAAAATAAACTTCATGCATTTCTTCTAGATCAGCAAATTGCACTTGTCATCAATGGGGAATTGCTGTTCGCATTTCAAAGGTTTGCTCAAAATATGTTGACACGAATTGGAGTGAATCCCTTAGTGGCAAATGTGCCGTTTAAGGTAAGAGATTTTTCTTGCATTTTAAATGTTTCGTGGATAAAACGCTCGAGGGCTTAAATGTACTGTTGTTGAATTTTAGTACGATTCTGAAGACGTTTATGGCAGTAATGCAATCTCATTTAATCAGTTTCTTCTTCCTGCTTTCATGCTCTGGTATTACTTATTATTTGATATTTTCTAGCGCCATAATAACGCATACCATATTTTAAAAACAGAGTTATTTTTGCGTTTTAATATTTCTTTTTTTGTTATATAAAGTGTGGCTTTCTTCATGGCAATGGGTTTGACTGCTTTGTCATTGATCATTGAAAGGCAAGCTGGTTGTATAGAGCGACTAATGGTTACCGGTAAGTTTGTAAACTGTGCCTCTTTCCACGAGGTTGGAAGGGAAGCAATGAAAAATATTTTTGATACAATGTCTAATTTTTAAAAATGTGTTTTTTGTTTTCAGGAGTCACATCAATCGATTTGATTCTTTCTCAGTTATTCGCCCAGTTGATTATAATGTTTGTTCAACTTCTTCTAATGCTGATTGTGGTGTTTGCCATTTTCCAGTTTAGCTGTAAAGGATCCTTTGTTTTAGTAACAATTTTAGCACTTCTTCAAGGATTGTGCGGTATGAGTTTAGGTAAGAAGTAATAAAATTTATGAATGGCCTTTAGGGTCATCAAGGTATACCTATGAAAAAGCATGCTAACGATTTTACGTTAGGTCATAATGTTCTTTGTGATATTTTTTAGGCATGGTTATATCTTCATTTTGTGATGAGCAAACAACTGCTATTGTATTGAGTTTAGCAGTATTTTTTATCAGTATTATGATGGACGGTGAGTTTGTTTTTTGATTTTTCTTTTCTAATTAAGTACTACCTTTGTTTCTCGTATTAGGACCCAAGTTCATGACTAATCGGTCGCTAATATTACTTGGTATATCATAAGCTTTTTTTTTTTACTCTTTTAGGCATTCTGTGGCCATTAGAAGGCATGCCTTACATTTTAAGATACGTCAGCGTTACTATGCCCCAAACTTATGCAGTAGAGGCGATGCGGTGCATCGTTAATCGTGGTTGGGGACTGATGTACACCCCTGTCATCGCTGGATTTGCTTTGTCGTTAGGGTGGACAATAGTATTCTTAATAGTTGCCTGGACTGTGTCGCGCTTTCTGAACTAATGAAAACTTTTTATTCCTAAAAGAGGACCTTTTTTCTACAAAATACTGTTGTAGTGTTGTGGTGCATGAAGAAGAGATGATGAAGACTTCATTGTTAAGGTGATAAAGTGGCCTGATAATTAAAGCAATCGGGATGCTTTGAAAACTTGGCAAAACTTAATTTGACAACCCCATGTCTCTTCAAAATGTTTCTACCTAATGTACTTAGGAAGAGTAGTAGTGTTTTTGAGGCGTGTGCATTGAGGAGACACGCTGTTACGGTTTAGTTGAGTTATTTTAATTATAAAGAGTTGTTGGAAATTTTACCAACTGCACTACTATCGATAAGCTTTGCTTAAAGTTGGTCTTGTGTTTGTTGGATGCTGACTTGTGGTCGGGTGCACATTGCAGATGAAGCTTTAAAAAAAAATTTTGTTGGATGTTAATAAAAAAAAAAAGAGCAGAAGATTCTCCTCAATCTTCAAATGTGTAACTTGGGGATGACAAGATTAGTCACTAATTCAGCGTATGATTGACCTCATTTATCTGTAGTATAAATTTTTAATCAGCATAAACATACACGGTTATTTGTTTTTAATATTTATGTTATTTAATTTTGTGATATGCCACCTGGGATTCTAAATGATTCTTATTGGAGGTTTTTGGTTGCAAAAACCAAAAAAAAAACTTCTGTTGTCAAATTATTGATGCACGTAAGAGTACTTGTAACTTTATATAAAAAATTATTGTACATCAAGTATGTATATGTAAAGATTGTATGATATATATTGATAGTCCGCTATGAAATATTATTTTTGAAGTTTACTACAGTTTGAGCCTTGCTTGAATTGTAATGTGTTTTCAAACACGTTAATTTTACGTATTTGACGACAATTTACTTCAAATTTTCGTCTACAAATGAAGTAGGCCATTTTTTTTTAAGACAAAATGCATATAAAACTTATAATGTTTCAAAAAAGCTTTGCACCCTACCCCTCACTTAGTGTCAGTTATCCAATATATCGATATTGTACATTAATTAACAGGTATAACATTTAAGGACAGTATTATTACCTACTTGAATTTGATCAAGTAGTATCGCTGTATATTTAAGATGCTTACGATATGTGTTATTAGTTCTGATAGTTTCTTCATTCACACTCTGACCAGGACTCAGTCTTCGTTTATTAACGATTGTTTTTATATCTCAAAACGTGCCTGTGTATTAATTGGGTACAACGGGTTTATCAAAATGACACCTGCGGAATACTGTGAATTGAGTAATAACGATTTGACAAGAATTTTCTTTACTTGGCGTTGTATTAAAACTTCAAAAAAAAAAGTCACTGTCAAGATCATTACATTAAATTTCTTATCATAAAAATAAATAGTTTATGGAAGTGGGTAACATTTTAAAAACATCCCCAGTCCATCATCCATTTTCGGAAACAGTTTCTTACTGACTATACATATAATACATTAATGAATTTTATACAATACAAATTTTCCTGTAAAGCAGTAGAGAAAGAAATTGGATGGCAAATTTGGATAATTTTCAGTAAGAGGAAAACAAATTAAATTCTTTCCTGAGAGAGAGAGGTACTAGAGAATTAATTGGTAGATGAAATTCATAAGTCAGGAACCATAATTAAGAGATATTTTGCTTCATATAACTGAAGAGAAAAAAAATCTTGCAAAATTAATACAAAACCGTGTATGAGGGGAAACTTGATAACCTATCCTAAGAGGTACAAGAGAGAATATATGCAATGTGTTGAAAAAAAAACAGTTGAGATATCAACACACACATACACACACCTGAATTTCATAGTTTTGCAATGATTTTATGGGGTTTTGAGACAATAGTCAAGTCTGTATACGTACATTTCCTACTTCATAATTGAAGCACAACAATAACATGATGCAATACATGTTTAAAATAATAGACCGTTGAATGAAATTTCATATAAACGTTATCAATTAAAAATAAGGAATCTTAGAGAAACACCTTGTTAAATACATTACATCCATGATTGGCGAGTATTAAACATAACCTGTATCAACCATCACTTGCCATTAATTTCTTCCTTTTCAAAGTCAAAATTTCAATTTCTAGATCAAGTTTTTTCATTTCCTTTGCGTGTTTTTCTTTCGCGAGTTTGATTAATTCTTCTTCAAAAGTCGTTAAGCCAGCGTTGGTCCTCTTCGTAGCTGTTTTTATTCCTTCAGCTTCTTGAAAATTTGGTGTATCAACATTATTAAAATCTTCGGTATTATGTTCAAACTCTTCAATGTCGATGCTGTCGTCTAAATTGTTGACATCACTACTCCCTTCTTCCAGACAAATTTCCACTAAATCTGAGCACAATCCAGTTGTTGGTTTGGCACCAGCCATTCCCTGATCGTCCCAAGTCTCTTTTTTAATACTAATTCCACCACCGTTATCGTCTAGTGGTGTTGTCGAAACGTCTAATAAGTTCTGAAAAGAAATAATTAAAAAAAGACATTTAAAATTTCAGTTGGAACGACTGCATCTCACCTCTGTGGTCCCATACGACCACGGACCATGGATCAACTAAACCTGCAAGTAGAGCACACAATTTGTAATTTTTTTTTAAGATAAGACAAAGTGTAGAATAGATTTCTGTCCTTTAGGAAATTAGTGACTTGAGCTTATAATAGAGCAGCGGTCTTCAAGCTGTTTTCCGCGGAACCCCAGGGTTCCGCAATACATCTCTGGGGGTTCCGCGAGTCAAAATGAAAATTCGTTAGCAGCGGCAAGATATACTTTTCTAAAGGTGGGATGGGCTTCCCCCAAAAACATCTCATAGTTCTAAGGGTTCCATGAGTAGACAAAGTTTGAAGACCACTGTACCAGAGCAAAGAGTGACAGGAAGCCAGACATTCAAAATATCCGACTGACCTGATAAACCGGGGCCTGGACCACACTAGCCTCAAATTTGTTCTGACATGTTTTGGTATGAGTATCAGTTGAAGCAACACGTCTCTTAAGACGGTTATTGATAATTTTGTTTCTCTTTTCCTGACAGTCATTGCAGCATGAAAGAAAACACAAAACTGTTTCTCGAGTCACGTTAGCGTAATTTTTTGCCAGTTGGGCTACCATAGCATTTCGACCGCCATGACCAGTGGCGACATGTGCGGCTTGAACGACATCGAACAGTTCGCCATTGTGCACGAATATCAAATTTGTTCTAGATTTGACCAGTTTTTCCACGCCATTGATCACCTTCACTTCGAATCTCTTCTTCTTTCGACAGTCCATCGAGGAAGAAGTACCGCTTTGCTTTATCCGTTTAAGATCGGTGATCTTTTGGGAATATTCTTCTTCAGACATGGCAACTCCATTGAAATTTTTAGCTTGTAATAAGTTGGCCATCTTGAAATCGAATCTTTCTCGACAAGTAGCCATATTGGAATCGAATAGATTTCAAAAAATAACATCTAGTTTATGTATGTCATAGTTAAATATTATCTATTTTGACGATGTTGATAACATCACAAATTCAATAAACTACTGCAGTGGGGAGTGGTAAAACTGTCTTGACTGGTCATTGTGCACAATGCCCGATATTTGGACACACTTTGAGACTGTGACGCGCCAATTTGACGTCATGTCATCAACATACAGTATCAAGTTCGGTGCTAGTTTAATTGGATTTATTCCCCTTATTTACAATCAGGTAGTAATCATCAATATATAAAGTTCAGTATGTGTGTGACGTTTTCCAAACAGGACGTTGGCAAGCTAAATTTACCAGGTATTACAACTTTCTTAACTGTATCCAGTAACCTTAAAATGTATTTTAACAGATCTGTTGTGCTGTCATCTAAAAATTAAATAGGAAGGGCTGAAATTAAACTCGAGAAGAGGAGATTAAAATCGTGAGCTTAACGTAATGCATTATTTTCAACTGCTTCGCACTGTCAAGGACAGAGAATGGAAGATTGACGTTGTAAATATAAAGCTGCAATAGCACCTGAAGCTAATTTTGCAAAATGAATAATGGCTTATACAAGACAATAGCCAAGTGAAAACGATCAATTCTTCCAATTGAAAAATCTGGTAATATGATCAAGATGTTAATAACATACCAACTTGTATAAAATTTCGATGGCAAGTAAGTCGTTCGATGCAGGATCCGACAAGCCAGATGTTAATTTTTTAGTATTGACGGGCATACCCCGTGCTAATTTATTCCTAATCCGAAATTTGATGTTGTTCCACTTTTGTATTAATTGTTGAACAGTTTCGGTTCTTCCCGTTATGGAAACGAATGATTCAGTCACTTTATGCCATGCTGCTTGTTTCTCACTCTTAGATATGTCAGATTTGGCTTTTTCCAAAGCTCGGAGATTTTTCGACAGAATTTGTAAGAAAACAAACTCACTTTGTGAATCCATTGCACATGAAGATTTACCAACTGTTGGTGAGATAACCCAAATTGGGACGGGCTGGCGTTCAACAAAAAAAAAATTTCCCCCCCTCCGCACACTGTCGATTTTTCACAATTCTTCTCTCATTCCCACTTAGCCAGTAGACGCCATTGCTAACAATAAAATGTTGTTAGGTGGCGCCACTACTCATAACTCCTTGACTGATATGCGCACAAGGGTCGTTTCCACTTGCCCTTTAACCTCTGACTTATAACCTACATGCCTTATTGCTTATTGTGGTTTTTTAATCTTTCACGCAATTATTAGTATTATTCTACGTTTCTAGAAATTCGGGTTTCAGCTTTAAATTCCGATGTGATTATTTCATAAATGGACCATTAGAATTTGATCGTATTATTGCTTGTTTAAGAAATCTCTTCTCGTTCATTCTCTTCCCCGACCCAGGTTGACCTTTGTATGAATTTGGACGTCATTCACATTACATTAGTTCATGAAGATGGTGTCACTGTTAAAAAAAGGACTGGGTTCATTGTATGGCCTCTAACGTGCATGTGTCGATTTCAATGACAATTGGTAATCCCGGGTCATCGTTTCTTTCAGGCGACAGAAAACAAACTTCAGGTGAATATCCACAGACGGCTCATGGGGCAGGCAAACCTCAGCGGTAAATTTCAAAGACGAGGCTAATTTCTGACGTACTTCCTTGCCATGCAGTCTATCGGTCATTTAAAATGTTCATAGTCGTGGAGTTCCCAAACTTCTCTGATTTTGGGGGCCTTTTCTAAATGTTGGCTTTTTCGAGGCCCCTTGTTGCAAAGTCATAGTAATACATTGACAATGGGACAAATGCCAAGGGCATGAGGGACGCTCAGACAATTTAGAACTGCGTTAAATGTAATGGGGAAGCGGTGATGGACGCACTTCCCTGGGCGACTGAAACTCACGAGCCGGGTCTGTGCATATCCCGTCAAACGGCATTATGTTACACTGTTAATGAGCTGCAAACAGGGTCGGCCTTGGCCCTAATGGCGCCCCAGGCAAAGCGTACATTTTGGAGGCCTCGGACCTTCGTGACGTCACGGTTACCATAATGATGAACCTCCAAAACACGTTTCCGAAACAGTTATTTGAAATACCTTTTAAATTATTTTATAGTCAGTGTAATCACATTTCTTGATGAAATCCGCGTATTATTGGAGCCCCAGGCAAAGTGCCTTGACTGGCCCCGGCCTAGTACACGGTGTTGGGCGAAGGTATTTAACGCTTCCAACAACGCCACGTATTTATAATCGATTTCGATCATCTGCTCACTGCTTCTTGCTCAGGACAAATATTCTTTCCACAGCCGCGTTTGACGTAGGCATCAAACAAACAAAACAGAAAAAACAATGATGCTTTATGTAAGATTAAAAAAGAAATTGAATTTGATTGTTCATGTGAAGGACTTAAGTTAAAATTTACACAAAGCCTATGTAGGGTGCATGGATGAAGTAATATTTTGTGACCACAACTTGTAGGAGTGAGGGGAAGAGAGGCAAATTGCGTTGGACACACTATAGTGCTCGTCGGATCACTGAAGTTAAACAACACAATCCCAGCTAGTGCTGACGTGGGTGGCCGCTTGGAAAAACTGGGTACTGCTAATACCCAAAAATCGTCGCATTAGTGTAGTGTCTGTGCAGTCTCTGCATTAGAACTATGCAGTGGACGGGGCTCTAATGGCCTTGTAGTTGACGGGGCTCTAATGGCCTTGTAGTTGACGGGCCCTAATACACCAACAAGTGAGGGGAAATTTAAAACAGTAAACTTGAGAATATTAGAAACTGATAACTACGTTATACAGTATCTAACATGTTTTTCACTTTCTAGTAGTAATAACTGAGCAGAAATGAAGTCAACTGCTACTACTTGTTCTGTTGACAAACTGTGAATTTAAATGTAATGAATTTACGGTTTGTAGCAGTGGCGTCACTAGGGGGTGCGGGCCGCACCGGATGACACCACTCGCAGCATGAGAAATGGGGTGACACCAAAGCAGAAGAAGAGGCATTTTTCGGGAGAGGGGGTGACACCAAAGCAGAAGAAGCGGCATTTTTCGGGAGAGGGGGTGACGCCAACCCTAGCGACGCCACTATGCAAATAAGAATATCAGGTATATCATTAATCAGTGCCGGATTTACAACTACCATATCCTTACGGACAACCTGTTCCCACGTCTGCTGTCGTCTCCCCCTGCCCCGGATGCTTCCAACCACTTGCTCTTCCTCATTTTTTCCGTGATGCCCCCGACCCCCAGGCTACCTCTAATATACTCATTCCTAATTCTATCGGCTCTCGACACCCTACTCATGTACCGCAGCATTCGCATCTCGGCTACTTGCATTCTGTTGATGTGGCTCTTCCTCACTGCCCAACACTCTGATCTACGTATATAGCATAGCGAACCTAACCACTGCCCTGTGAAACGTCCCTTTCAAATTGATTGGCAGCCTCCCATTACAGGACACCCTCTTTTTAACGTAAGATTTCGTAGTCAACGAGTAAAAATAGTGGTGGTATCGTATTTTCCATTGATATATGTACTATATTTTATTTTTCGTGGGAAATTTCTTAGGATCATATTCAAAACTGGTTTAATATTCTACATTGCCTTAACGATCAATAGAGGGCGTTGTGCATTATTCTTTTTTTAGTTCTTCCCATTTCGCGGAGAGCGTTTCGTTGAATTTTTTAAACGAATGCTTTTATTTATGTACTGTATGTGCGAAAGGTTTTTGAAAGTTGTCTGTGTTTGAATGTTTTGGCGCAAGTATGTGGTTTAAGAACTGGACCACAAAAGGTGAGCTCACTTTTGATTCAATAAAATAGAACAGTAATTCGGCCTATCGCCGTCTTTAAAACATGGCAGAGTTAAGGAACTTGTGTTCTAAGAGTACAGTGAAACCTGTCTAAAAACCTAAAGGTGTCCATTCCAGGCAGGTGCCCAGAGAACAAATAGGCATTTTCATCATAGTACTACAGCAAATGCATTGCAAATAGCCAAAAATATGTTTATGCAGTTCAAACATGTGTTTACCGTGTTTAAATCCCACTGAAATACACATAATTTGCAGCATCGATTGTTGTGTTTTAGGGCCCTTCAACTACAACGGTCACTAGGGCCCATGCAGTAGCGACATAATATTTAAAATACAATATGCACGTTCCATGATACTTCTATAATTTGACAGGTGCAAAAAATTGGAAATTGTAGTTTGTTTTGTTTTCGTTTGCACAGTGTTAGTCTAAATTTCATGCTACTGCATGCAGTCTGGATAATCCCGGTTGCTTACTGTTAATGTGCAATAGGACAGAAACCATGCAATACTATGACCAACAAAGCATTAATTTACCTGCCAGAATTTCTATTTCGGTTGTATAATGCTGGCATCCCCCCACAGACGACAAAGTCAATATTTCCTGAGGGTTCCAGACGCCTGGCTGGGGTGCCCCCATTCAGAGCATGTTCAGTGGACCCGCAGACCCGGCCCTGCCACAGGCGGGATAAGGGTATGATGATGATAGTCTCAATGTCATGCTGTGTTCTGTAGAGTCATAAATATCTGGGTGGACTGAAGTGCATATTTTTGCAAATCCATAACTGCCGACAAGACCTGAAGTGGGGTGAGAGCATTATGGTTGTGTTCAGTTTCAGTATCATCCATATCACTTTCTAACCACAAACCATTTGTTGGTGGTATATGCCAAATTATGCCATTTTAAATGCAGTAACGTTTTTTTAATGTGCCGCCCATTTCCAAGATGTTATTACTGAAACTTTGGGGCCACTAAAAATTTTTTTTTGCCCAGGGTCACCAAAATCTAAAGCACAACTCTCTGAAATGATGTTATGGACCGCTGTTGATGAATGAACATTGGCTTCAGTTGATATCATGCAATACACTGAAGCAGTGTTTCTCAACCGGTGTGCCGTGGCACACTTTAAAATAAGAAAGTTGAGCGTAGTTATTGGATTCCACGTGCCATGAACAGTAAAACGTTCATGTGCAATCTTTCTGATCGTGTTATCACTTGAATCAAGTGAGTGAAGTCTACTGAATGGACTAACATCCAAATGCATTTTCATTCAAAGTGCTCCGTGATATGTTTTGTGCTCCTAAGTGTGTCGTTGGTACAGAAAACAAAGCTGAGAAATACTAAAGATATTGTGGTTGTCTGTCGAATGCCAGCCCGATAGCTTGACCACGAATTACTGACCCCCCCTATTCACCCTCTTTCCTTTTGATTTTGCTTCAAAATCTCAGCGCGATAGCACAGAGGCGAGAAAAGAGTTTGGTAAAGAAGAAGAAAATGCTCACTTCTTTGTCAAATGGGAAAGTTTTATAAGTCTTCTCACATCCTGACTATCCAGGCATCTTGCAATATGAGGTGCAGAGACCAGGTGTCGTCGAATTTCGATTAAAAATGGAGGTTTCTTGCTCTAGTCCAATTGAGCGCTACTCCTTATTTCTAGGTAACCTATTTCTTAAAGCTGTTACCCTCTCTCCATTTAAAACGTCCCTGAGAAGGACGATGAAGGAGTATTGAGGACCTGTTCACTGTCAAATGCTGCTTCTGTCAGCAAACAACCGCTGTAATAAAAGTCATGCATGGCCTTAATAGTTTGGCAGCCTCCATTGTAGTATTTTGCGAAGCATGTGACATGAATTTAAATTGTTATAAAGAAATGAATATAGGTGATCCCTACAATTGACGTAACAAGTTCATAATTACAGTCTCTGACGTTGGTCATCTTTAAAAGATATGAAAGTTGAGTTTTAATCGTTGGTAGCTGACCGAGAAAGTGTTTTGCTAACTTCTGTCCATTCTCTGTTTTTCTAAAATAATAAGATACGAGTGCAAATTGGTGAAGTAAAATTGGTTGAGACGAGATGGATAACGGCATCGAACTTCTTGATACTACAATCGATCACTTGCCTAATGGTGTCATTAATGAACGTATGGAAAGAGATATGGTAGCAGTGGACAATGGACATCATCAGACTTTAAATCACCATTGTGACAGTTACGCAGTTTTGGCTCGTAATGCAGAAAAGAGTTACCGGCGTTTTGTAATCAAGAAAGGACGCCAAATCTTACGTCGGCTTAATTTAAGTGTGAAGAAATCTTCAGTGTAAGTAATGTTAAATTCATTTTAAATTAATTTAGGTCACCAAGATGGTCACATTTTCAACTATACTATAAACTATTCCAGTTTAATATTTACTAATTTCCGTTACTGTAGGATTTTTGAGTCAAGAAAAATGATACACCGCTGAACTAGTTATGATGATTTATACTGTCGTGAATTTACATTTTGAAAAAAAGGGAGGTCCTATTGCAGGTATTCAAAAATATAAACAGAAATAGTGAAATCGGCGATTAAATATTATGATTTGCTTTCTGTTGATTAATATAGCTTATTTGGTAGAGCGCACTTGCCTCGTGAATTTAAAGTTTTTGTTTTGGTAAATGGTTGACTGAAGTGCATCTTTTGATGATCAGACGCAAAACTTAATGAGGTGAGCATCCAATAACTTAAACGAATTGCTCCTGTTGGGTTTAAATTCAGATTCCTGTGCCTCACAACCTGTGATCTTAGGGAATTTTATTGCTTAAAATTCAATACCCGTGAAGTTAACTGTAACAAAACCCAAAATGTAGTTTGTCCAAAGATACTCAACTGATTGAAGTAGCCCCACTTTTATTTGCATAATGCAGGAGGTTGATCAATACCGTCTTAACGTATGGGCCTGCTGGGCGCTTGCCCGGGGGCCCCATGCTAATAAGTGACCATTTACATATTATTCCTGTGAGTGGTTGTCATAAGGGCCCCAGCACACTTCTTTGGTCAGGGACCTATAATGCTGTTAAGATGGCACTGAGGTCGATGAGAGTTAAGGGAATATTCGGGGGTCGGTGACATAAATTGATCTTTAGGAGATGTTTTTTTAGAAATTTTTATATGAAACAGAAATAACGCAATCTAGCATGTCGCCAATATGTCTTGCCTCATCATTGATATCTTTAAATTATCTCAAATAACCGAGGTTTAAAATCCAGTCAAAATAATTTAACGACTATATGATATCGTTGAGATAAACAGTTTGGTAACCCCTGGTTACAGCACAGAATTCTGAGGCTTTATTAGGAAGAGGAAATCACTATATTATGCGTTTTCTGTAGACCCCTTCGTTACTTAAAACTTTTTATATTATTATTTTATTAGAATAAATTGCGCTAAAGCAGATGTGGTCGGTGGCAAACTTCAATAATCGTGTTATGTTATGATATAAAGTCATCATACCCTTATCCCGGGAGCGGCAAGTTGCGTTGGACACACCAGTTCTCGTCTGATCACTGAAGTTAAGCAACGCAAGCCCAGTTAGTACTGACATGGGTGGTCGCTCGGGAAAGCTGGGTACTGCTAATACCCAATAATCGTCACATTAGTGTAGTGTCTGTGCAGTATATGCATTAGAACTATACAGTGGACGGGTCTCTAATGACCTCGTAGTTGACGGGACCTTAAACTCCAACAAACAAACCCTTATCCCGCCTGTGGACGGTCAGGTCTGCGAGTTCTGGTCCTCCACTCCCGTCTATCTCCCACCAGGTCCCCATTCACTCCATGCACTTCACACACATGTTCTTACAACCAGCTCCCACGTCTGCTTTGGTCTTCATTTGCCCCAGGAGGTTCGAATAACCTGCATCACCGTGATGGACCTTAAGAGCTCTTCCCCCTCTTCTCAACAGGTGCCTATACCACTTCATCTTCTCCGTGACATACTCGCCCCCAAGCTACCTCTAATAGACTCATTCCTAATTCTGTCTGCTGTCGACATCCCACCCATGTACCACATCATTCGCATTTCAGCTCTTTCATTCTAATTTCGTGGTTCTTCCTCGCTGCTCAACACCATAGCTGGCCTAACCACTGCCCTGTAAAACGTCCATTTAAATTTCATTTGGACCCTTGAATTCCTCTTTCATCCTACCTACGTTGATCCTGGGAGCGGCAAATTGCGTTGGACACACTGATTACTGAAGTAAGCAACGCAATCCCAGTTAATACCGACATGGGTGGCCGTTTGGGAAAACTGGGTACCGCTAGCATCCAAAAATCGTCGCATTAGTGTAGTGTCTGTGCAGTCTCTGCATAAGAACTACACAGTTGACGGGGCTCTAATGACCTTGTAGTTGAAGGGCCCTAAAACACCAACAAACAAACAATACGTTGATCCTATGGGTCACACCTGAATATGTTTGCCCGTTAGTCGGAAACATTGAGCCAGGGTTTAATTCCTGAATCTTTATTACTACCTCACCCCTAAAACGTTGGTCACCCCTATTTCCCTATCCTTCCCAGAAGAACGCTGGGATGTACTCTGTCTTCCTCATATTCACCTTCAGACCTCCTCCCCTTTACTATTGCTGGTCTCATATTATTGTGCCCCTTCCCCTCGTCCTGTTTGGAGTAAACGAGGTTTTCAACATCTGCAAATACCATGCACTTGGGTGCCCATTCTCCTACTCCAGTCAGCCTTTCGTCCATAACTGGAATTAAAAGAAATACAGTACCAAGTGTTGACCCTTGGTGCACCCCAACCTTTACACATGCAGGTCAGAACTGTCGCATGTTGACCTCTGCTGTCAGTCTAAAAGCTGCAACATTGTGCTCTCTTTCTCTCCCTGTCTTTTTTTTTATCTTTCTGACGCTTTTTGTCTCTCTCTGTCTCGGGAGCGAGCGACAAATTGCGTTGGACACATCCCAGTTAGTACTGACATGGGTAGCCGCTTGGGAAAAGTGGGTACAGTAATACCAAAAAAATTGTCGGATAAGTGTAGTGTCTGTGCGGTCTCTGCATTGGAACTATTCAGTGGACGGGGATCTAATGACCTTGTAGTTGAGGGGCCCTAAAACGCCAAAAAACAAACAATCTCTTTCATTCTCTCTCCCCCCCTCTCTCTGTCATTCTTTCCCACTCATTGGCGGGAGGTGAGCCTGCGTCAGTGGAAACACTTGAGGGGTATTTGTGTTAAATGTCAAATCATGACTAGTTTTCATAATACATTTGTGGCAAGATAATGATGTGAATGTTTTTTAGTAACGCGTTTAATAAATCGCCCTACTAAAAACATTATTTTCTGAAGACCGACCTTGAACCTGTTTGAAATGATACTCACGGAGCATGATTAATTAGCATTCTGATGGTCACACATGGCAACCTTTTTGGAATGTCTTAACTTAAAGGCACCTCAATCAAGATAATCAGAGGTTGAAAACCGACATTACCTCGGGTAAAAAAAGTAAATTTCTTGCATCTCTTGTATAATCTTGAAAATTTTTCCTGGAGTGTCCTAACAAAAGAATATAGACGCCGTTTATTGTTTGAAAGAGAATTCAGAATGAGTGCCTTGCTTGACGGGTTACCGGCAAATTAATGGAACTTTCCAAAAACTACAGGAAAGAATTTAGTAAAATTTGGTATGAAGACAAAATAATATGGAGCAGCAATTTATGCAGCCCTACATCATCATCATGCCTTTATCCCGCCTATCACCCACCAGGTTTTCATCCGCCGCACACATTATCATATTCCTTCGTACACCCTGCTTCCACGTCTACGTAGGTCTCCCTCTGCCCCGGATTATAGGTGACAGTAGCCCTACGGGTCAAGAATCATCATAGCCACACATTCTAGACGAAAATTGTTCTGAAGAGAACCTGTGACCCGCTATCACCCATCCAACATCAGGGAAAGGAACCATCGTGATGATGGAGGTGTCATGGTGTGAATAATAGACATCATGTTGGATGGCCGTACGCCATGATGTGTTCGAACACAGATTCCCTGACTGCTCAGAGGTATATCTAGGGAGAGGAGGACATCTTTGTGTCTTATCTGCAACTTTTCAGGGGTGCGGTTGGCTCGCAGTTCGTTTTTATGGATAACAATGCTGGTCCCAATGGACCCAAATGGTGGATGAATATCTTTAAAGTGAGGATATTCTGCTGGTTGATTTGCCAGCCATATCTCCAGACCTGAATCTTATTGAACAAGTCCTGGGGTGCACTTGCGAGGGAAATTACAATTCGCCAACACCTCACAGAACCATACAGGAGCTAAGAGGTGTTTTGGTGCAGGTCATTATTGGACATTCCTGGTCATTGCAAGGTCATTGGACATTGCAAGGTCAGTATTGGACATTCCTGCTCTCATGTGAATTATTCATGATTTTGCAGTTTCCGGTTGTAGGCCATACATTGCGGTTGTATATTACTATGTCTCCGTACCAATTTTACTAAGTTCTGCTCAGTACTTCTTGAGAACTGTGTTTATTCTCTTAATTTTGAACGTGACTGTGGATTAGGCAGGTGGTTACAAGAACAGGCTTCATCTACTGGTTTGGAAGCAGAGCTAAGAGAGTCAAGGGGAGCGTTGAGGAGGGTGCATGATGAGAAGAAATTTCACTTCAGATATTAATTTTGATTTTGTTACCTTTGTTCTTTTTGTAGATATGCACTACTAGGGCCTAGTGGTTGTGGCAAGACAACTCTATTAAGATGCGTTATAGGAAAATTAGCACTCGACAGTGGGTTCATTTTGGTGTTTGGTCATCTTCCTGGCACTCCAGAAAGTGGGATTCCGGGTAAAAGACTAGGTTATATGCCTCAGGTAGGTTTGCATACATGTTAGCAAAAGCAACTCCTAACCCTTTCCCCCTATGGTAGGGTATCTTGTCCCTCTGAACAAGGGTAGGCGATATATATGTTGAACATTGTTTTTCCACAGCCGGTTGCCGACCAAAGTTAAAACCCCTATGCTTATTTATTGTTGGTCTACTGTTCGTTAGGGAATTCCACCGACGCCACGGGGCCAGCACCTAAACCTGGAAATTTGGTTTCATCTACCCGTTGCATAGTAGAAAGGGTTGTTTTACGTGTAAATGTCATCGTACATCACACGGGACCTCGATTTTACTTCTCATCCGAAGGAAAGCGCACTCGGGGCCTCCCGCGTCCCAAAGAAGCCAACCCACCCCGGTCCACTACTGGCGCAGTTACCGAGCATGCTACTCACTACGCCACCGAGGCGGGTTTTGGGATACATATTAGCATTTGAAAAAAAAATGAATGTAGTTTACAAGGTAAAGCAAGCTGTGCAAGGTTTTATTACAGGCTTATTTTATTCCTCTAAGTCATTCACTGACTGAAATTTAATTAATATTGCTGGGATATTTTATAGAGGCCTTGATAAAACGAGACTCCTGTAGCAGATGTCTCGTTACATTTCAAGGTAAACGTCTTTTGTTCTCCAGCAGGGCTCTGCTGGTTATTCTGTGACCAATCAGTGGAGTGGCTCGTTTAAAGTTAATAGTTAAGATGCGATAAATTTGCAAAAAATTTATATTCATATGCCATCTATATTCAGATTCAGATTCGAGAGCAGAATTAGTAATGAGCATATTAGCTTAGGGGGACATTGTCAAAAAATGAGAGAGAATTATATTAAGGTGGTATGGGCATGTGATGAGAAGAGGGTAGGAGGAGCTGGCTTGATCCATCACAGGGATGGAGGTTATTGGAAGCATCCGGGGCAGGAGACGGGAACCTGATGGGTGATAGGCAGGGGTGGAAGGCCAGAACCCACAGGCCCGACCTTTACAAACTGAATGATAGGAGTGCGATGATGATGCCAACTATATTCATTTTATATTATTGGTTCGCAAGCATATAAACTGCTAACCTGGGCTGAATTCGCAGTTTTTGAAGATTAGATTTAATAAACCAAGTTCAAACGATGTGAAATTATTCATGCCAACAATCAATCGGTCACTAATTTAAAACCTGTACATGTTTTCATGAAGAGTTATCGATGTTCACTTTCAGTTGCATCCCTCTTTTATATTGTTAGTAGATTTCTGACAATTTGCTCGTCAAGTGACTCAGCCTTGGTGGCTCAGTGGAAGTGTGCTGGACTCGTGAGTCCATAATTGCAAGTACGAACCCTTTCTACATGGAATGAAAATATACTTGTAGGTTGGAAAAATTTCCAGGCGTACCTATCTTCTGAAGTAAAAAAGTTGGCGCTGAATAATTGAATTAACCAAACCTCTCTCTCTCTCTCTCTCTCCCAAGTTAGTTAGGGGTTAGTCGGATATACACGTGTTCCACGATTTTCGTGCAGTAGCTTGTCGTTTGGAGTTCATGGTGCTTCGGAATGGGAAGGCAAGCTCAATTTGCCTTCCTTTGAAAAGTACTAATTCACTGTTTCATTGTCGAATAGGACATTGCTCTATACAAAGAACTTACAGTTAATGAAAATCTTCAATATTTTGGCAAAGCTTTTGGGATGAAAAATGAAGAAGTGGAGAGTAAGACACAATTTTTATTAGAGTTCTTAGAATTACCGGATAAAAATCAAATGTTCGCAACGTTAAGGTGAGATTAAGAGCATTTTAAGTAGTCAATTACGAATGTCACAAAAAACTTTATTATTTTTTTTGTGCGTATTTGTTGTGTAGTGGAGGCCAACAGCGACGAGTGTCTTTTGCGACTGCACTTCTGCACAATCCAGAATTGCTTATTGTGGATGAACCTACTGTTGGAGTGGATTCTATCTTGAGAAAACGGTAAAGAGTATTTTTCAAAATCAGAGCAGAAATTAGGATGAAACTGAGACCTAAAACTCAAAAATTGTTCTGTTTCATATCCATATTTTAAGGATATGGGAGTATTTGCACACCCTGGCTGCTGTGGAGAAAAAGACCATTATTATAACCACGCACTATATTGAAGAAGCTCGTAAAGCAGATACAGTAAGTTGGTGCTAAAATGTAGTTTGTCTACCTTTCTTTTTTCATGTCTAAAATATTTATGGTTTTGCAGGTCGGAATGATGCATGATGGAGTTGTGATAAGTGAAAGTTCTCCAGAATTGGTGATGGCGAAATTGAATTGTAGTACTCTAGAAGGAGTTTTTCTTCAGTTATGTATTTTATATGAAAACTCGAAAGAGCCAAAAGAAAACTCAAGCTCGTTGGTGCATCGAAATGAAACGAAAGACAATTATAGCAACTTAAATGGACACGAAGGCCTAACTGATGCTCTTATAGACTCTGACGATATAATAGTCACCGACGTCCCCACATTCTCCACCAAGGTGAAGTCTGTGGCACTGTCGCTGATAGATCCTCCAAGATATGACAGGATCTATGCAGCAACGTTGAAGAATTTACGAAGAACCTATCGTGATTATAAGTAATTTAAATTATCTGTTTTAAGAATCGACCCACGGACAGCTGAAATGTGCCGGTTATGTATGGTTCATGGGTGGGGTGTCGAGAGCAGACAGCATTAGGGATGAGTTGGAGATTGAGGGACATTGCGGAAAGCATGAGAGAGAATAGATTGAGGTGGCATGGGCATGTGATGTGAAGTGGGTAGACCCATTACGGGGAAGCAGGTCACTGGGAGTACCCCAGGCAGAGGAAGACCAAAGCAGAAGTCGGAGCGGGTTGTACGAAGGGATTGTGATAGAACGTGGGGTGGATGGGGATCTAGTGGGAGATAGGCGGGATAGGGGTATGTTGGCGATGAATTGACCCACTGACATTTTAATTTGTGTTGGTTTTTGCCCTTCAGGATTGCTGCTATGCAAGTTATTGTTCCGTTGTTATTATTGACGGCCTACGCTTTGGCATTTACCAACTTACCAATGGACTTGCCGTTGGGTATTGTTAATCAAGATGAGCTTGACCTGGGAACCAGCTTTTTGACGTATATCGATAAAAAGCATGTCATTCAGGTAGAGATTTTAAAAGATATTTTGCTTTTTATTCTGATAAGAAGTTCCTGAGTGAGAAAATTTCTCTCTATCTTCTAGACTCCTTTTTTAACGTTTGAAGAAGCTGAAGCTGCAGTCGCTAGTGGCAGTACATGGGGTTCGATGTTAATAGGACCCAATTTCACAGAGGCGTTTATGACCAGGTAGTTTTTTAAGATCGAAAGTGTTTTGCTTAAGATTGACTTTTTAGTGGCTTCTTTGTGACTTATTGCTTACATGGCAGGTTTCTACATGGAGCATATGCTGACAACCAGACCATTAGCCAGAGCACCATTAAAGTGTCATTAGACTTAACTAGTGCGTTTTGTCTTAAAATTTCAACAAGTTGGTTCTAGGCGCTTGCATTAATTTTAATCTCTATTTCAGATCAAATAATAGCGATGACAATATTTAAGACGATTAATGTTGGATTTCAAGAATTTGGACGAGATTTTCTTGCTAGAGCAGGTCTAGAAACTTCTTTAGCCGACATGCCACTTGAGGTAATTGAATAAGAGTCATGGATCAATGTTGACAAGTTTCAGTTCATGACAGTGTAAATTTTACTAACAGCTTATAAAATATAATGCTAAATTTTCTCGTATTGAAGTACTTTTCAGTGTTTAGGTGTAAAATGTTTGGTTTTCTTTTTCTTTTTTCTTAAAGATTAATGAAAAGATGTATGGCGAAGAAGAACGCACTTATATGGATTTTGCTGCTCCAGGTTTAATTTTAAGGTGCTTATTTCAGATATCAGTACTATTGATGACAGATCCAAATGCGTACTAAAGGTGTTTAATCTACTTTCAGTACTGTATATTTTATATCAATTTGTCTGACGATTTTGTCGTTTTTTATGGAGAGGGTAGCCGGACAAATTGAGAGAAGTAGTGTTGCAGGTTAGATTTGTTGTTGTTTGTTAACTTTTAATTCGTATGTTATTATAGAGATCGCTACAATTTGGCATCCATATCTAACTTACGCTTGGCGAAATGAGCCTCTGATACTAAATTTAACGCCTAACTGAGTTGGTATGATGCTCATTGTTGGGCTCGGCTATTTTGAGGTTTGGTCGGGTTGAGTTCGGTTGAGTTAGAGTATGATAGGCTGGGCTGTGTTAGGTTGGTTTAGGATAGGGTAAGTTTAATTTTGTTAGGTTAGGCTGGTTTAGGATAAGGCAGGTTGAATTGGATTAGGACCCAGCTTTAGGTTCAGTTGGGAGCGGCGAGTTGCGTTGGACACACCAGTTCTCGTCTGATCACTGAAGTTAAGCAACGCAAGCCCAGTTAGTACTGACATGGGTGGTCGCTGGGTACTGCTAATACCCAATAATCGTCGCATTGGTGTAGTGTCTGTGCAGTCTATGCAATCGAACTATGCAGTGGACGGGTCTCTAATGACCTTGTAGTTGATGGGACCTTAAACACCAACAAACAAACAAACAAAATTAGGTTCAGTTGGTTTAATTGGATTATATTGCCTTCCGTTATGATTTTGTTGTGTATTTATTTATTAGATCTGGGGTTTATCGTACCTTCCTGAAGCCCATTGTGATTGCGATTGATACGTAGGCTATTTTAAAATTAAATTTCAAATTTAGTACATGAGGTTTATTTCGCCAAACAGATATACTCCAAATTGACATGGTCCCATTATTACAAAAGCTTATCAGTTTTTGAAAATTTTTATGTCGTTCTTTTCAGGAATAACAGCAATGGAGATTACTATAGGATTTATTTTGTCATGTTTCACTATGATGGCTATTCAGACTGCCACTTTGTTAGTCGTCACCATTTTAATACTTGGTGTGATGTGTCGAGGCTCAGTATTTCTTGTTTCGTTGTTAACCATTGGACAAGGGTTGTGTGGAATGACGTATGGTATGTTTTTGCAGCATGGCATCTAGATAAAATGCGTAATATGAATTTAGAGGTTTTTTGTTTGTTAAAATATATGAATAATAGCTGTTTCAAAGCACTTCATCGTTGATATATTTATCTGCTGCAGGTTTAGTGATATCGGCTGTGTGTGATTCGGAATATACGGCAGCCATGCTGGCTCTTGGAGGATTTTTACCAAATATGTGTCTTAGTGGTAAGTCTTTTAAGAAGTTCACTAATTCTAATCTGAATGGAATACGTAAATTGCCAACCAATGTTAGGAAGAAGTTTTCTTCCCCTCCCCTACTACTACATAGGTCCATATTTTGCCCCTGGATTGCTCCATATGTACAATGGATACAATTTTTCTGTACCTTATTCAACGTTGTTTGGCAGCTTTTACATTTCCATTCGCAATGTTGAATTTGTAGTGAAATGAATTGTTCTTTTCTTAGGTATATTTTGGCCACTGGAAGGTATGCCTCCTGTTTTAAGAGAAATGACAAAATTCTTACCCCAAACGTATGCTGTCACGGCCCTACGTGATATTATGGGTAGAGGGTGGGGAATTACTTATGAAACTGTTTACATAGGATTTACAGTAACTGTAATATGGACTGGGGTGTTTTTTGTTTTAGCAGCAGCAGTTTTAAGGTTAAAGGGCTGATATAACTACTACTGTGACATTTTAGGTAACTGAAATTAGTGGTTCTTTGCTTTTAACAACTGGGGTGTGTGTGTGTGTGTTTTGTATTTTAAACTGCATTTAGATAGTAACATGTATATGTATAATTTAAAAAATATACTGACTATGGGTAATAGATCCCTCCCCCTTTAATGCCTTATGAGAGTTTTGACTTGAAAAACAGGCGACTACCTTACAACTAGGTTATAATTTTCTGCATTTTGTGCGTTTATTTGTTTTATCCCTGTTATATTTTGCCTTATTCCTTTTCAACTTTTATAAAATTTTGCCCCGTTCCCCCTTTATGACAGTGGTCTTGGGTATTGCTCTCTCTCTCTCTTGGCAGCCTTGTAACCCTAGAATTGTGATTTTATTTCTCTTCCTCCCAGTGGCAAAATAATTTCAGTTTTTTGAGAAGCGTGGTAGTGGTCATTTTGGAACACACGAGGGGGCGGAGTAGTAGTGCCTAGTGCTGGTGAGCAAACGTTTAATAACACCCATAAACCTGTCAGTATAGAATGGTATTTGTAAGCAGAAGGTAAGAAATATGACACTTCAAACACGAATAGATCGATTTTTCACCCCAAAATAATTTTGAGACAACATAACAGAAAAGGCCTCCTATTTGTTTAATAACTGCCTGCAGTCGTCTAGGCAAGAATATACGAGCTTCAGCAGGAGGTGGAGGAACTCACTCTTGAGGACAGACTTTGGGGACTACACATTGGAGGAGCTGGTTGCCAGCCGTTTGCCCCAATATATTCCAGACACGTTAAGTCAGGTGACTGGGGTTGTGGTGATGACCTTGATGAATAAACTGTGATTGCATCGTTTGAATAATTGTACTAAATTCTATGATGAGATTCATTTTGAAAAATTAGAAATAATCGACTGGCAGTGTAATATTTCTTCACATCAGTAGTCATTACTTTCTTGTGTTAATTTGATGCTGTAACTTTTCACAAGTTACTAAATACTCTTTATTTTCAGGCATACACCTAAATTTTTTATGTGATAAATACGTACCTAGAAAGTTTTGCATGAATAGAACTCACAGAAAAAGCAGTTTTATGAAGAAATTGAAGAGTGGTTCCAAACGTGAAATATCAGCAAAATGCTCGAAAAACATTAAAGACGTTAGGATGTGTTGGGTGCTTATAATCAACAGCTCTCACACCATCACCACATTGTAGGTCATCTAAAATTTGAATTTTTATATGCGAAGAAATCAAGATTTCAAAAAATTGAAAATTCGGAGAAATTCAACATTCCAAAAAATCCATCTCTCCAAAAATTAAAAATTCCATAAAATTCAAGATTCCAAACAATTTATAATGTCAAAAAATTCAGAATTCTGAGAAAACCAAGATTCCAAAATATTCACAACTCTGAAACAATAAAGATTCCCAAGAAATCAACAGATTCCCAAACATTCAAGACTCTAAAAACGTCTACAATGCAAAAAATTCAAGATTGCAGAAAACTCAATCATCATCAACCGGTAATCATCATCATCACCATACCCTTCTCTCGCCTGCGGCAGGGTCAGGTTCTAGCCTTCCGTACCCTTCCATCTCCCACCGGGTCCCCGTCCTTCCCACACACTGCCACATCCTTACGGACAACCTGCTCCCACGTCAGCTTCGGTCTCCCCCTGCCCCGGGTGCTACCGACCCCCTGCATTCCCAGAATGGTCCTAACGAGCTCCTCGTCCTCTCGTCTCATTATGTGCCCATATCACCTCAGCCTATTCTCCCTCATTTTTCAGCGATGTCCACCACCCCCAGGCTGCCTCTGATATACGCATTCCTAATTCTATCAGCTTTCTACACACCACTCATGTGCCACAACATTCGCTTCTTGGCGACTTGCATTCTATTGACATGGCTCTTCCTCATTGCGCAGCACTCTGATCCATATAGCATACAGTAGCTGGTCTAACCACTGCCCTGTAGAACCTTCCTTTCAACTTGTTTGGGACCTTCCTATCACATAGGAATCCGCTTGCCTGTCTCCACTTCAGCCACCCACCACTGATTCTATTGGTCACATCAGTGTCTATCTCCCTGTTGCTTTGGAACGTTGACCCTAAGGCCGGTCGCATACACAGCCACTAGTGGCGATCATTAGTCGCTGTACACGGCCACCAGCGGCTGCCACAGGCGGCAGCAACGAGATCTCGTGCTTGCGGTAATAGGAAAAACGCCGCCACTGGCGACAAGTAGCGAGATATGGCGTCTGCCGCAGCTTGTGGCTCAGTAGCGCTACTGCAAACGCCGTGTCTGCGCTGAGCCTATTTGATTCCAATTAGAAACGCAGCCCACAACGTGTGGTCGCCACTAGCAGCCGCCACAAGTGGCTGTGTGTGCGAGCGGCCTAAGTACTTTACCTCTTGCACCTTTTTCCCCGACTCGCTCCTTGAACGTAGGCCACCGTTATTTTCTTGACTTTCCCAATTGAAAGCTAGGTATTCTGTCTTCTTCAAATTTAACTTTAGCCCTCCCTTTTCCATCGGTCATCTTATATCGTTTAGTCCCTTCTCTCAGCAGTCACTAATTTTCCCTAAATCATCGGCAAATGCCAGGCACCGAGGGGCCTATTCTCCTACTCCCGTCAGCAGTTCGTCCATAACCAGGATGAAAAGGTATGTACTAAGTGCTGAGCCTTGATGCACTCCGACTTTTACTGGGAAGTCCCCAGTACTCCCCCAAGGTGTCTTCATACATATCTTGGTCTATTTGAATGAACCCTTCTTCTACCCCTGATTTTCTAAATACCTCCCCAGCTACCTGTCATGGTACACTGTCATTGGCCTTCTCCGGGTTGATAAAGACGGCATGGAGATCTTTCTTTGCTGTTCTGTACTTCTTTATCATCTGCCTCAGAATAAAGATTGGCTCCATTGTGGACCTACCTGGCATAAACCCAAACTGATTTCCCCAGACGCTAGTTCTATCCCTGAGGTGACGTTCCATTACTCTCCCAGAGCTTCATGGAGTGGCTCATTAGCTTTATAAGTCTGTAGTTACCACAATCTTGGACATCCCCTTTGCCTTTGAAGAGTGGTACTATCCAGCTCACACCATTCTGATGGCATTCTGTCTCCACCAGCTATCCTACTGAAAAGTTTCCCTAGCCACCTGGTGCCTGTCGTCCCTAGGCTATGCTACACTTGAATGGGAATTCCGTCTAGGCCTACAGCTTGTTGCCCTTTCATCTTCCTAAGTGCCCAGTCTACTTCGCCCTCTGTTGCACAGTCCACCACCCCAGCTGATGCAGGATAGGTAGCAGGATCCTCATTCCTCCTCCAGCATTCATGAGGTTTTGGAAGTATTCCTCCCACCTCTGGTTTACCTCCAGTGGGGAGAGCAGGACCCTACCTTCACCATCCTTCACTGATATGGCTCAGGGTATATCTTTAGCTGCTCTATCTCTAGCCTTGTCCAGAAACCGACCTTTGTGGCTTCATCAAGACCTGCCTGGGGGCATATGTGCTAATGAGGTGGAGCATTACACCTTGCCAAACCACTGTAACAGTAGCCTGTTATTCATATGTTTCACAAGGATAACCCCTTGTAGCTCACTATCTAGTACTATGCCCACCCCATTCCGTCTTCCTTTGCTAGCTGAGTATATTAGTTTGTATCCCTCCCCCAGGGCCCTTCCACCTGGTTTCTTGGAGGAAAGCTACCTGAATCTCCCCTGTCTTGCCAGTAAGGATCCCCACATTCCATGTTCCTAACCTAATGTTTGCCCCTATGTATTCTGAACATGCCCAGGCTGGGGTAACCCCAGCCAAGTGACTGCACCTGCAGGAATGTTGGCTCTGCTTACAATGGGGGAATGCCAGCCTACCACACAGGACGCTTGGTGCACTACCTGCCATGAGGTCCAAGGTACCAGCCACCTTGACATTATGGGCTACTGATGGCGTCAGCCTGGGACCTTCTTGTGTGATCCTGCCATCTGCTGGTGCTTCAATCCCCACACCACTGATCTGGTGATTTCTTGATTATTCATCCTGCACCCTATACTGCATAAACAACACTATACAAATAAGTAATAATAAAATAATAATCAAATGTAATTAATAGTCTTATGCAATTAATAAAATTGCAGCCATGGGCAGTTGGCACCCAACATCAACACACATGCATCTGTCAATACAGACAAACATACTGCAGTAAAGCACAGTGGGATTGCTGATAGCATGAGGTAGGCTTAAATGGCTAACCTAAAGACAAGCTCCCCCACTGATTGAGGCACACCAAGCAGTCAACAGTCCCAAATTTCCCAAAGCAGTCAAATATCTGAAATTTCCCAACACAGTCAAAAATGCCAAATTTCCCAAAATCATCCCATCCTCCATCTAAGGGTTAAAACAACCTGTTATAGAGGATCCGATTATAGAGGATGTTATAGATACCTTCAGCTCAACTCAACTTCCAAAGCAGTCAAAAATCCCAAATTTCCCAAAGGAGTTAAAATTTCCAAAGCAGTCCAGCCCCAAAGCAACCAACACAAACCCAGCCCAACCTAATGTAACCTAACCAAACCCAGTCAAAAGCAAAACAATGCAACCCAACACAACCTAACAACCCAAAGACAAAGAAGTGGAAAAAATTTCCCAAAAAGTCAGAATGGTGGAAAGCATTTTCCCAAAAGTCAGAAAAGTGGAAAGCATTTTCCCAAAAGTCAGAAAAGTGGAAAACATTTTCCCAAAAGTCAGGATGGTGGAAAAAATTTTCCCAAAAGTCAGAAAAGTGGAAAAAATTATCCAAAAAGTCAGAATGGTGGAAAAAAATTTTCCCAAAAGTCAGAAAAGTGGAAAAAAATTTCCCAAAAGTGAGAA